>BLSH010468194.1:253960-267743 GCA_018402905.1 Glandirana rugosa | reverse complement strand
CGGTTCCAATGTTTTTTTTAATGACGACGTGAATTCCAAGGATTCTCGTGTCACCGGAGGTATTAGGAATTTACCTTCTGCAAACCCTGCTGGTCTTGGGAAGGATCTCGACCGGCAGGCCGGTTTGACTCGATAGCCCCCTCATCTCGGAACCATTCTCTCCATTTCTTCTTGGGTTTCTAGTGACTCTTATTTCTCACCATCTTGGAGTCCTTCAGGTGTTTTTTAGCAAACTCCATGCGGGCTTTCATGTGTCTTGCACTGAGGAGAGGCTTCCGTCAGGCCACTCTGCCATAAAACCCCGACTGGTGGAGGGCTGCAGTGATGGTTGACTTTCTACAACTTTCTCCCATCTCCCGACTGCATCTCTGGAGCTCAGCCACAGTGATCTTTGGGTTCTTCTTTACCTCTCTTACCAAGGCTCTACTCCCCCGATAGCTCAGTTTGGCCGGACGGCCAGCTCTAGGAAGGGTTCTGGTCGTCCCAAACGTCTTCCATTTAAGGATTATGGAGGCCACTGTGCTCTTAGGAACCTTAAGTGCAGCAGTAATTTTTTTTGTAACCTTGGCCAGATCTGTGCCTTGCCACAATTCTGTCTCTGAGCTCTTCAGGCAGTTCCTTTGACCTCATGATTCTCATTTGCTCTGACATGCACTGTGAGCTGTAAGGTCTTCTATAGACAGGTGTGTGGCTTTCCTAATCAAGTCCAATCAGTATAATAAAACACAGCTGGACTCAAATGAAGGTGTAGAACCATCTCAAGGATGATCAGAAGAAATGGACAGCACCTGAGTTAAATATATGAGTGTCACAGCAAAGGGTCTCAATACTTAGGACCCCCATGTGATATTTCAGTTTTCCTTTTTTAATAAATCTGCAAAAATGTCAACAATTCTGTGTTTTTCTGTCAATATGGGGTGCTGTGTGCACATTAATGAGGAAAATAAATGAACTTAAACGATTTTAGCAAATGGCTGCAATATAACAAAGAGTGAAAAATTTAAGGGGGTCTGAATACTTTCCCTACCCACTGTATATATAAATGTTTTTATTTTTTTTTGGTTGAACTAGATGGACTTGCGTCTTTTTCCATCCTGACTAACTATGTAACTATCTCTGCAGCACTCCACCAATCAGGCCTGTATAGTAGAGTGGCCAGATGGAAGCCACTCCTCAGTAAAAGACACAGGACAGCCCGCCTGGAGTTTGCCAAAAGGCACCTGAAGGACTCTCAGACCATTAGAAAAAAAATCCTCTGGTCTGATGAAACAAAGATTGAACACTTTGGCCTTAATGGCAAGCGTCATCTCTGGAGGAAATCAGGCACCCCCTCATTACCTGGCCAATACCATCCCTACAGTGAAGCATGGTGGTGGCAGCATCATGCTGTGGATAGGTTTTTCAGCGGCAGGAACTGGGAGACTAGTCAGGATCGAGGGAAAGATGAATGCAGCAATGTACAGAGACATCCTTGATGAAAACCTGCTACAGAGCGCTCTGGACCTCAGAATGGGGCGAAGGTTCATCTTCCAACAGAACAACGACCCTAAGCACACCGCCAAGATAACAAAGGAGTGGTTATGGGACAACTCTGTGAATGAGTTTATGTTTACACAAATTTCTGGATTGACACCAGGCTGGAATTTATATCTTTACTGGGTGGCACATGAATTATTATTGTGTGCAGTTTGTCTTCAATATTTTTCTGTTGTTCCTTTTTGATTTATATTGCACACAGTTATATATTATCCCATCACATGGTTTTTAACAGCGCAACAACAATACCACATTCAATATTTTTTATTTATTTATTTCAGGTACTGATATAGCGCTGCCAATTTTTACGCAGCGCTTTACATATATATTGTACATTCACATCAGTCCCTGCCCTCAAGGAGCTTACAATCTAAGGTCCCTCACATTCCTTCACATACTAGGGCCAATTTAGACAGGATCTAATTAACCTACCAGCATGTCTTTGGATTGTGGGAGGAAACCGGAGTACCCGGAGGAAACCCACGCAGGCACAGGGAGAACATGCAAACTCCAGGCAGGTAGTGTCGTGGTTGGGATTCAAACCAGCGACCCTTTTGCTGCCAGGCGAAAGTGCTACCCACTGTGCCACATTTTCTTTTGCCACAGTTAGCTAATCGGTGTCTGTGGCAGTTAACTATCCCACACACTTAAAGTGATAGCTCGGGAGCACTCATTTACAAATATTTTTACATCTTTAACGTATATTTACACGTTCCACATTGAAAAAAGCGCAAAATGTAAACAAAAATAAATGTATATTATTTGTAAATAACTTTTCAATGCTTGGTACCGTTGCTGACAGCTGAAGTGTAAACAAAACAGTTGCGGTCGGTATCGGTAATTGGTATCGGTAATTGGTATCGGTAATTGGTAATTGGTATCAGTAATTGGTATCGGTAATTGGTATCGGTAATTGGTATCGGTAATTGGTAATTGGTATCAGTAATTGGTATCGGTAATTGGTATCGGTAATTGGTATCGGTAATTGGTATCGGCGAGCACTAAAAAAAAAAAAGTATCGATGCTCGTCAGTGGTGGCTGGTGCAACATATTTTGGGGTGGCAAAAAAATCTCCCCCTCCCTCGCACTGCCGCCATCACTACCATCCCCCACGGTAGATGGACGGGAGGCCGCGACCCCCCCCCCCCCCCCGTGGGAGACGGGGTCGGGAGGGCACGATCGGAGGCCTTACCATAAGGAGGCAGATGGGATCCAAGCCAATCCGAGAGCCATGCCGAGATGAAGCGATGAGCTTGATGAGGGAAGAGCCAGGGCTTCTCTTCCGGCTGAACATGAAATGGACCCTGAGACCCAATTGGCTGGAAGGAGAATCAGGAAGGTAATATACATTCGCTATTGTCTTCCCGATTCTCCTCCCAGCCAATAAGGAAGTTAGTCCTGAGACCTGATTGGCCAAAAGGAGAATCAGGAAGACAATGGCGAATGTTAATTCACTATTGTCACACATGTGGGTGGGCTCGGGGCGCCCCGAGTCCACCCTTTTTGAAGCCAATTAGAGCCTCCGGCTCTAATCACGTGCTTCAAAAAACCTGTTGGAATCCATGCGCCCGGCGCCATGCATGTGGATTAGGTGCGGCAGCACCACTGCGCCCATAATGGACGGACCACAACTGGTACTCATATTCTTTGTAAAAAAATGGTATCAGTGCATCCCTAATAATAATAATAATAATAATACAGTTCTTCTAATAGGTCTCATACACAACAGCATTGCACAGCAACCCCATGGACTACACCACACACTTCTCATTTTAGGCTCCAAATCAGGGCACCCCATGGCTTGTCTTCACCCCCATATACCCTATTTGGCTGAATGTCATACCTCAGGAGAAGTGGGAACAGGATCGGCATTAAAGTCTTTGGCTTCACTAATTACTTGGTGTAATGTGTCAGTCATGCTAACTTTACACGCTAAACATTTAAGGAGGTTGAGGTGGAGAGTGCACCAGTCTTAGCTCTGAGGAAGGGGACCAGTCCCCCGAAACACGCCAGAAGGCATTGTTATCTTCATATTCCATAAGGTTTGAGAGCAGACTTCTGGACACTGTATCTATGATATTCCATTTCCCTTGTGAGCATTACATGTCTTTGCGTCCTGTTTTTTATTTTTATTTTTTTTGTCCTTGTGAAAGTCACTCAAATTCTTAACCTTTTTTTTTTTTTTTTTCAATTTTTTTTGCTTTCAACACTCAACTTCAGGGACACCATGTTCACTTGCTGCCTAATATTCCCCACCCACTTTCTGGTGCCATTGTAATGGTATTTTCATTGTTATTCACTTTACCCCTCAGTGGCCATACGGTTATGGCTGATCAATGTAGATGATTACAAAATACCAAATATAAATGCACCACCCGGGAAAATAAATGATTGCTATGTAGCTAAGAAAACAACTCAACATATGTGGGTGCTTATCAGAGATATCAAAAAGGAATTCATATCATGCTTTGGATTAACCCTTTTGTTGCCACAACATGTCTTTTGTATAAGTTGGAAGCACTGGGGAGGAGGGGGTTTACACACCCCAGGTACATTCACCCCCATGGGTCCCCCACCATGTTTCCAGGACTCTGCAGCCTCTGAGTAAATTGAGTAATATATTGGGACAGTGTGCCCTAAAATTAACTTTAGTGTATTGTTTACTGAAATGTTGCGCTAATGTTGGTGACATAAAAAATGGAATTACTATTTTATTCTCCAGGGTCTCTGGTTTCAGAAAATATTTACCCTAGTTGGTTAGAAAAAGCTAGTGGAAGCTCATCAGCTACTGGATCCCTGTCTCTTCAAGGGAACATTAGGGTTGAATGCAGGGTTCAGGGGTGCACTATAAACAGAGTGCAGAATTCAGGGGTGTACTATGGACACAGTGCAGGGTTTAGGGGTTCGCTATGTACAGAGTGCAGAATTCAGGGGTGCACTATGTACAGAGTACAGAGATCAGGGGTGCTCTATGTACAGAGTGCAGAGTTCAGGGGTGCATTGTGTACAGAGTGCAGAGATCAGGGGTGTGCTGTGTACAGAGTGCAAAGTTCAGGGGTGTGCTGTGTACAGAGTGCAGAGATCAGAGGTGTGCTGTGTACAGAGTGCAAAGTTCAGGGGTGTGCTGTGTACAGAGTGCAGAGATCAGCGGTGTGCTGTGTACAGAGTGCAGAATTCAGGGGTGCACTGTGTACAGAGTGCGGAGATCAGGGGTGAGCTGTGTACAGAGTGCAGAGTTCAGGGGTGTGCTGTGTACAGAGTGCAGTGATCAGGGGTGCACTGTGTACAGAGTGCAGAGTTCAGGGGTGCGCTGTGTACAGAGTGCAAAGTTCAGGGGTGCAGTATGTACAGAGTGCAGAGTTCAGGGGTGCACTGTGTACAGAGTGCAGAGATCATGGGTGTGCTGTGTACAGAGTGCAAAGTTCAGGGGTGTGCTGTGTACAGAGTGCAGAGATCAGGGGTGTGCTGTGTACAGAGTACAAGGTTCAGGGGTGAGCTGTGTACAGGGTGCAGAGTTTAGGGGTGTGCTGTGTACAGAGTGCAGTGATCAGGGGTGCGCTGTGTACAGAGTGCAGTGATCAGGGGTGCGCTGTGTACAGAGTGCAAAGTTCAGGGGTGCACTATGTACAGAGTACAGAGATCAGGGGTGCTCTATGTACAGAGTGCAGAGTTCAGGGGTGCATTGTGTACAGAGTGCAGAGATCAGGGGTGTGCTGTGTACAGAGTGCAAAGTTCAGGGGTGTGCTGTGTACAGAGTGCAGAGATCAGAGGTGTGCTGTGTACAGAGTGCAAAGTTCAGGGGTGTGCTGTGTACAGAGTGCAGAGATCAGCGGTGTGCTGTGTACAGAGTGCAGAATTCAGGGGTGCACTGTGTACAGAGTGCGGAGATCAGGGGTGAGCTGTGTACAGAGTGCAGAGTTCAGGGGTGTGCTGTGTACAGAGTGCAGTGATCAGGGGTGCACTGTGTACAGAGTGCAGAGTTCAGGGGTGCGCTGTGTACAGAGTGCAAAGTTCAGGGGTGCAGTATGTACAGAGTGCAGAGTTCAGGGGTGCACTGTGTACAGAGTGCAGAGATCATGGGTGTGCTGTGTACAGAGTGCAAAGTTCAGGGGTGTGCTGTGTACAGAGTGCAGAGATCAGGGGTGTGCTGTGTACAGAGTACAAGGTTCAGGGGTGAGCTGTGTACAGGGTGCAGAGTTTAGGGGTGTGCTGTGTACAGAGTGCAGTGATCAGGGGTGCGCTGTGTACAGAGTGCAGTGATCAGGGGTGCGCTGTGTACAGAGTGCAAAGTTCAGGGGTGCACTATGTACAGAGTACAGAGATCAGGGGTGCTCTATGTACAGAGTGCAGAGTTCAGGGGTGCATTGTGTACAGAGTGCAGAGATCAGGGGTGTGCTGTGTACAGAGTGCAAAGTTCAGGGGTGTGCTGTGTACAGAGTGCAGAGATCAGGGGTGTGCTGTGTACAGAGTGCAAAGTTCAGGGGTGAGCTGTGTACAGGGTGCAGAGTTCAGGGGTGTGCTGTGTACAGAGTGCAGTGATCAGGGGTGCGCTGTGTGCAGAGTGCAGTGATCAGGGGTGTGCTGTGTACAGAGTGCAAAGTTCAGGGGTGCACTATGTACAGAGTACAGAGATCAGGGGTGTGCTGTGTACAGAGTGCAAAGTTCAGGGGTGCACTATGTACAGAGTGCATAGATCAAGGGTGCGCTGTGTACAGAGTGCAGAGATCAGGGGTGTGCAGTGCATAGAGTGCAAAGTTCAGGGGTGCACTATGTACAAAGTGCAAAGTTCAGGGGTGTGCTGTGTACAGAGTGCAGAGATCAGGGGTGTGCTGTGTACAGAGTGCAGAGATCAGGGGTGTGCTGTGTACAGAGTGCAAAGTTCAGGGGTGAGCTGTGTACAGGGTGCAGAGTTCAGGGGTGTGCTGTGTACAGAGTGCAGTGATCAGGGGTGCGCTGTGTACAGAGTGCAGTGATCAGGAGTGCGCTGTGTACAGAGTGCAAAGTTCAGGGGTGCACTATGTACAGAGTACAGAGATCAGGGTGTGCTGTGTACAGAGTGCAAAGTTCAGGGGTGCACTATGTACAGAGTACAGAGATCAGGGGTGTGCTGTGTACAGAGTGCAAAGTTCAGGGGTGCTCTATGTACAGAGTGCATAGATCAGGGGTGCGCTGTGTACAGAGTACAGAGTGCAGAGACCAGGGGGTGTGCTGTGTAAAGAGTGCAGAGTTCAGGGGTGCGCTGTGTACAGAGTGCAGAGATCAGGGGTGTGCTGTGTACAGAGTGCAGAGATCAGGGGTGTGCTGTGTACAGAGTGCAAAGATCAGGGGTGCACTATGTATAGAGTGCATAGATCAGGGGTGCACTGTGTACAGAGTGCAAAGTTCAGGGGTGCACTATCTACAGAGTACAGAGATCAGGGGTGTGCTGTGTACAGAGTGCAAAGTTCAGGGGTGCACTATGTACAGAGTGCATAGATCAGGGGTGCACTGTGTACAGAGTACAGAGTGTAGAGATCAGGGGGTGTGCTGTGTACAGAGTGCAGAGTTCAGGGGTGCGCTGTGTACAGAGTGCAGAGATCAGGGTGTGCTGTGTACAGAGTGCAGAGATCAGGGGTGTGCTGTGTACAGAGTGCAAAGATCAGGGGTGCGCTGTGTACAGAGTGCAGAGATCAGGGGTGCGCTGTGTACAGAGTACAGAGATCAGGGGGTGTGCTGTGTACAGAGTGCAGAGTTCAGGGGTGTGCTGTGTGCAGAGATCAGGGGTGTGCTGTGTACAGAGTGCAGAGTTCAGGGGTGCGCTGTGTACAGAGTGCAGAGATCAGGGGTGTGCTGTGTACAGAGTGCAGAGATCAGGGGTGTACTGTGTACAGAGTGCAAAGATCAGGGGTGCGCTGTGTACAGAGTGCAGAGATCAGGGGTGCGCTGTGTACAGAGTGCAGAGATCAGGGGTGCGCTGTGTACAGAGTGCAGAGATCAGGGGTGCGCTGTGTACAGAGTGCAGAGAGCAGGGGTGCGCTGTGTACAGAGTGCAGAGATCAGGGGTGCGCTGTGTACAGAGTGCAGAGAGCAGGGGTGCGCTGTGTACAGAGTACAGATATCAGGGGTGCGCTGTGTAGAGTGCAGAGATCAGGGGTGTGCTGTGTACAGAGTGCAGAGCTCAGGGGTGCGCTGTGTACAGAGTAAAGAGATCAGGGGTTGTGCTGTGTACAGAGTGCAGAGTTCAGGGGTGCGCTTTGTACAGAGTGCAGAGATCAGGGGTGTTCTGTGTACAGAGTGCAGAGATCAGGGGTGTGCTGTGTACAGAGTGCAGAGATCAGGGGTGTGCTGTGTACAGAGTGCAGAGTTCAAGGGTGCGCTGTGTACAGAGTGCAGAGATCAGGGGTGTGCTGTGTACAAAGTGCAGAGATCAGGGGTGTGCTATGTACAGAGTGCATAGATCAGGGGTGCGCTGTGTACAGAGTACAGAGTGCAGAGACCAGGGGGTGTGCTGTGTAGAGTGCAGAGTTCAGGGGTGCGCTGTGTACAGAGTGAAGAGATCAGGGGTGTGCTGTGTACAGAGTGCAGAGATCAGGGGTGTGCTGTGTACAGAGTGCAAAGATCAGGGGTGCGCTGTGTACAAAGTGCAGAGATCAGGGGTGCGCTGTGTACAGAGTGCAGAGATCAGGGGTGTGCTGTGTACAGAGTGCAAAGATAAGGGGTGCGCTGTGTACAGAGTACCGAGATCAGGGGGTGTGCTGTGTACAGAGTGCAGAGTTCAGGGGCGTGCTGTGTGCAGAGATCAGGGGTGTGCTGTGTACAGAGTGCAGAGATCAGGGGTGTGCTGTGTACAGAGTGCAGAGATCAGGGATGCGCTGTGTACAGAGTGCAGAGATCAGGGGCATGCTGTGTACAGAGTGCAAAGATAAGGGGTGCGCCGTGTACAGAGTACAGAGATCAGGGGGTGTGCTGTGTACAGAGTGCAGAGTTCAGGGGTGTGCTTTGTGCAGAGATCAGGGGTGTGCTGTGTACAGAGTGCAGAGTTCAGGGGTGCGCTGTGTACAGAGTGCAGAGATCAGGGGTGTGCTGTGTACAGAGTGCAGAGATCAGGGGTGTACTGTGTACAGAGTGCAAAGATCAGGGGTGCGCTGTGTACAGAGTGCAGAGAGCAGGGGTGCGCTGTGTACAGAGTGCAGAGATCAGGGGTGCACTGTGTACAGAGTGCAGAGAGCAGGGCTGCGCTGTGTACAGAGTGCAGAGATCAGGGGTGCGCTGTGTACAGAGTGCAGAGAGCAGGGGTGCGCTGTGTACAGAGTGCAGAGATCAGGGGTGCTCTGTGTACAGAGTGCAGAGTTCAGGGGTGCGCTGTGTACAGAGTGCAGAGATCAGGGGTGTGCTGTGTACAGAGTGCAGAGATCAGGGGTGTACTGTTTACAGAGTGCAAAGATCAGGGGTGCGCTGTGTACAGAGTGCAGAGAGCAGGGGTGCGCTGTGTACAGAGTGCAGAGATCAGGGGTGCACTGTGTACAGAGTGCAGAGAGCAGGGCTGCGCTGTGTACAGAGTGCAGAGATCAGGGGTGCGCTGTGTACAGAGTGCAGAGAGCAGGGGTGCGCTGTGTACAGAGTGCAGAGATCAGGGGTGCTCTGTGTACAGAGTGCAGAGAGCAGGGGTGCGCTGTGTACAGAGTGCAGAGATCAGGGGTGCGCTGTGTACAGAGTGCAGAGATCAGGGGTGCGCTGTGTACAGAGTACAGAGATCAGGGGGTGTGCTGTGTACAGAGTGCAGAGTTCAGGGGTGCGCTTTGTACAGAGTGCAGAGATCAGGGATGTGCTGTGTACAGGGTGCAGAGATCAGGGGTGTGCTGTGTACAGAGTGCAGAGTTCAGGGGTGCGCTGTGTACAGAGTAGAAAATTCAGGGGTGCGCCGTGTACAGAGCGCAGAGATCAGGGGTGTGCTGTGTACAGAGTGCAGAGATCAGGGGTGTGCTGTGTACAGAGTGCAAAATTCAGGGGTGCGCTGTGTACAGAGTGGAAAATTCAGGGGTGCGCTGTGTACAGAGTGCAGAGATCAGGGGTGCGCTGTGTACAGAGTGCAGAGATCAGGGGTGTGCTGTGTACAGAGTGCAGAGATCACGGGTGTGCAGAGTGCAGAGATCAGGGGGTGTGCTGTGTACAGAGTGCAGAGTTCAGGGGTGTGCTGTGTACAGAGTGCAAAGATCAGGGGTGCGCTGTGTACAGAGTGCAAATATCAGGGGTGCGCTGTGTACAGAGTGCAAAGATCAGGGGTGCGCTGTGTAGAGAGTGCAAAGATCAGGGGTGCGCTGTGTACAGAGTGCAGAGATCAGGGGGTGTGCTGTGTACAGAGTGCAGAGATCAGGGCTGTGCTGTGTACAGAGTGCAGTGATCAGAGATCAGGGGGTGTGCTGTGTACAGAGTGCAGAGATCAGGGGTGTGCTGTGTACAGAGTGCATAGATCAGGGGTGTGCTGTGTACAGAGTGCAAAAATGAGGGGTGCGCTGTGTACAGAGTGCAAAGATCAGGGGTGCGCTGTGTACAGGCTGCCCAAAACGGTCTGGAAATGGAGGGGGAGGGGTTGTACCTGAGCTGATGCTGTAAGGAGGCTGACACATAGGGAAGTCACTTAGATTGCCCACCTGATGCCCACCCCCCACTTACAGAGCAGAGGATTTGTAGCAGGCAGTGAGGTGCAGAACACAAGTCACCCCCAACATGCATTATAGCATCTCTGCAGAGCTGAGGGAGAGCCAGGAGTGGAGAAAACTCTGTATTTGGGTGATTAAAGGGGAGACTCTATACTGGGAATGAGGAGGAGGGGGGCAATATTTGTTGTACACTGGCCAGTGTGTTACCCACTTCAGTGCCCAGTGCATTGCACACTCCTAGGCACTGTCTGAAGCAAAGTCTGTGCTCTGTGCGACACTCCTGTGCTCTCTGTGCGACACTCCTGTGCTCTGTGCGACACTCCTGTGCTCTCTGCGACACTCCTGTGCTCTCTGTGCGACACTCACTCCTGTGCTCTCTGTGCGACACTCCTGTGTTCTCTGTGCGACACTCCTGTGCTCTCTGTGCGACACTCCTGTGCTCTCTGTGCGACACTCCTGTGCTCTCTGTGCGACACTCCTGTGCTCTCTGTGCGACACTCACTCCTGTGCTCTCTGTACGACACTCCTGTGTTCTCTGTGCGACACTCCTGTGCTCTCTGTGCGACACTCACTCCTGTGCTCTCTGTGCGACACTCACTCCTGTGCTCTCTGTGCGACACTCCTGTGCTCTCTGTGCGACACTCACTCCTGTGCTGTCTGTGCGACACTCACTCCTGTGCTCTCTGTGCGACACTCACTCCTGTGCTCTCTGTGCGACACTCCTGTGCTCTCTGTGCGACACTCACTCCTGTGCTCTCTGTGCGACACTCACTCCTGTGCTCTCTGTGCGACACACTCCTGGGCTCTCTGTGCGACACACTCCTGTATTGCCTGTGGGACACTCACTTCGGTGCCCTCTGTGCGACACTCACTCCTGTGCTCTCTGTGCGACACTCCTGTGTTCTCTGTGCGACACTCCTGTGCTCTCTGTGCGACACTCCTGTGCTCTCTGTGTGACACTCCTGTGCTCTCTGTGCGACACTCCTGTGCTCTCTGTGCGACACTCCTGTGCTCTCTGTGTGACACTCCTGTGTTCTCTGTGCGACACTCCTGTGCTCTCTGTGCGACACTCCTGTGCTCTCTGTGTGACACTCCTGTGCTCTCTGTGTGACACTCCTGTGCTCTCTGTGCGACACTCCTGTGCTCTCTGTGCGACACTCCTGTGCTCTCTGTGCGACACTCCTGTGTTCTCTGTGTGACTCTCCTGTGTTCTCTGTGCGACACTCCTGTGTTCTCTGTGCGACACTCCTGTGCTCTCTGTGCGACACTCCTGTGTTCTCTGTGCGACACTCCTGTGCTCTCTGTGCGACACTCCTGTGCTCTCTGTGCGACACTCCTGTGTTCTCTGTGCGACACTCCTGTGCTCTCTGTGCGACACTCCTGTGCTCTCTGTGTGACACTCCTGTGCTCTCTGTGCGACACTCACTCCTGTGCTCTCTGCGACACTCTTGTACTCTCTGCGACACTCCTGTGTTCTCTGTGCGACTCTCCTGTGTTCTCTGTGCGACACTCCTGTGTTCTCTGTGCGACACTCCTGTGCTCTCTGTGCGACACTCCTGTGTTCTCTGTGCGACACTCCTGTGCTCTCTGTACGACACTCCTGTGCTCTCTGTGCGACACTCCTGTGCTCTCTGTACGACACTCCTGTGCTCTCTGTGCGACACTCCTGTGCTCTCTGTACGACACTCGCTCCTGTGCTCTTTGTTCGACACTCCTGTGTTCTCTGTGCGACACTCCTGTATTGCCTGTGGGACACTCACTTCGGTGCTCTGTGTGTGTGATACGCATTACTGTGCAATGCACACTCCTAAGCCCTGTGCTCTGTGCAATTCGCACTCGTGTGCTCTGTGCAATATGCACTTGTGAGCACTGTAGCTTGTGCAATGCATACTCCGAGTCCTTAGCCCCTGAACCTTTGCCTGTGCAATATGGGGGGGGGGGGGTGAGTATCTGTACCTATTTGCTGAGAAAAAAAAGCCCTGGGTATATCTTTTATTGGTGAGCTCTGGGCCCAATCCTGGTACTGGGGAGGCAGACTGACCTAGGGGCATTGCACTAGGGGACAGAGTGACCTGGGGGAAATTGAGGATGGAAGAATCCGTTTGCTTTTCATTTTGCCCACTGAAAACTGTCTATGGCCAACCTAACAGAGGCCTGCCCTACATACAGTATAGATAAGCCACGCCAAATTTTCGCCGCAGTGCGCAAAGGTGTGCCACAGTTTTTTTTTCCATACTTGGGGGGGGGGGGCACTTTTGATCTTGCACACGGGCCCATTGATTTCATGATACGCCCCTGGGAGTGTGTTATGCACAGTGTTCAGCAATCAACTCTCTTTCATAGGCCGTCCTCGTCTCACTTCCACCTCTCCCCCTGGGTGCAAAGGCCAAATGAAATAGCCCGGCGGGCCGGGTTTTGCCAGCGGGCCTTGTGTTTGACTCATGTGCCCTAATTGGTTAGAAAAAGCCAGTGGAAGCTACTGGATCCCTGTCTCTTCAAGGGAACATTGGGGTTGATTTACAAAAGGCAAATAGACTGTGCACTTTTCAAAGCGCTGTTACCCTTTGCAAGCGCAATAGCTCCGGAGCTCAGTAAATGAGGTAAAGTTTCACTTTGCAAAGAATACCCAATCACATGCAAGGAAAATTTCAAAAAAACAAAAAACAGCATTTTTGCTTGCACACGATTGGATGATGGGAGTCGGCAGAGCTTCCCCTCGTGTACTAAGCTCTGGAGCAGCCGCACTTTGCACAGTCTATTTGGCTTCGGTAAATCACCCCCCATTGCATCAAACGCTGGGAAAAATAAATGCCTTTTTTTTTTATTCATTTGTGCTCTTTACTCATTAAGACTAAGAGCTGATATTTGTGCGAGCCGCCTGCAGGCTTATTTACTGCTTCCATTGGGTAAATTGTCTCCATTTAATTCTCTTCATTTCTCCAATCCCTTTGCTGTACACTTGGACCTCATCTTTCTTATGTTACATTGTATTATTTAACCACTTTAAGACCGAGCCTCTTTTTGGAGTTTGGAGGTTATCAGCTAAAAACAGGTTTTTTTGCTATAAAATTACTTAGAACCCCCAAACATTATATATTTTTTTTTTTTAAGACCCTAGAGAATAAAATGGCGGCCATTGCAAAACTTTATGTCACACCGTATTTGCGCAGCGGTCTTAAAAGCGCGATTTTTTTTGAAAAAATTCAGTTTTTTGAGTTAAAAAATAAGACAACAGTAAAGTTAGGTCAATTTTTTTTCATATTGTGAAAGATAATGTTACGCCGAGTAAAATGATACCCAACATGTCATGCTTCAAAATTGCGTCCGCTCGCGGAATGGCGACAAACTTTGCAACATAAAAACCTCCATTGGCGACGTTTAAAAAATTCTACAGGTTAGCATTTTTGCGTTACAGAGGAGGTCTAGGGCTAGAATTATTGCTCTCGCTCTAACGATCGCGGCGATACCTCACATGTGTGGTTTGCACACCGTTTTCATATGTGGGCGGGACTTACGTATGCGTTCGCTTCTGCGCGCGAGCTCGCAAGGACGGTGCGCTTTAAATTTTTTTTTTTCGAGCGCGCGTCTTCGCTTGCGTATGCATTCAG
>BLSH010468194.1:197355-222398 GCA_018402905.1 Glandirana rugosa | reverse complement strand
CGGCGATCTGCGATTTTTTGCGGTACTGCGATATTGGGGGGGACATGTCGGAACGTTTTGACACTTTTTTGGGACCATTGGCATTTATACAGCGATCAGTGCTATAAAAATGCACTGATTACTGTGTAAATGCCATTGGCAGTGAAGGGGTTAACCTGCAGGGGGCGCGCTAAGGGTTAACTATGTTCCCTGGGCGTGTTCTAACTGTATGGGGGACTGCCTAGCTGGGGAAAGGAAGTTATCACAGCCTTCATGTACGAGAAGGCTGTGATCACTTCCCTTCCCCCTCACACAGAGCGGAGGTCCGTGTTTACATACACGGACCCCGCTCATTCGCTCCGGGGGGGCCATCGCGGGTAGCCGGCGGCAATCGAAGCCGCCGCACCCGCTCCCTGGACCCCCCCGGACACAGTGAGCGCGCGGGCGCGCCTCCGGCGGCGCGCGCGCGCTCACAGTGCGCGTTATCGCAGCCGCCGTC
Organism: Glandirana rugosa; assembly: GCA_018402905.1. Classification (NCBI taxonomy): domain Eukaryota; kingdom Metazoa; phylum Chordata; class Amphibia; order Anura; family Ranidae; genus Glandirana; species Glandirana rugosa. The sequence continues at coordinate 221,920 of BLSH010468194.1, read as the reverse complement.
GTATGACGGCGTTTTGCGATAACGAACCACTTTGTCGCCGTCAGATGCCGATCGGCGGTCGGCAAGTGGTTAAAGAGGTTGTATCCCCTAAAATGTAATTTTTACCTACAGGTAAGCCTATAACAAGGTGATATTCCCCCTGCAAGCAGCCACTGACGGCATGGTGTGATGTCCCGGCGCATAGCGCTGGACCTTGCCAGAAAGACAGGCCACCGCGCTAATGCGTGTGAGTGACGTCTCGTTGCTCCGGCCACTCACAGCACCAGAGCCACGCACCTGGAAAGAAACTCATGAGGGAACATAGCAGCTCCCTCTGCGGGGACCGAGCGGACCTGACGGATCTTCGTTCTAAGGTGAGTATTCCATAATGAGCTAGTATGTGGTGCATACTAGCTCATTATGCCTTTGCCTTGCAGCTTTTTTTTTGTTACCTGGTGATATTTTATTTTATTTTTTATTTATTTTAAGTACTTATATAGCGCTGTCAATTTGCGTAGCGCTTTACATATACATTGTACATTCACATCAGTCCCTACCCTCAAGGAGCTTACAATCTAAGGTCCCTAACTCACATTTATACATATACTAGGGCTAGGGTTGCCACCTTCCCAGGATTCACCCAAACAGTCCGGGTTTTGAATCAGGTGTCCGGGTTTCAGTCCCCCTGAAACCCGGACACATTATTTAGACAGGAATGTGGCTCGGAACAGGGCCTAACAGGAGGGTGAAGGGGGCACTATGCGCACAGCATTACTATTCTCTTTGGAGCGGCCAAAGGTGTCCAAGGTCAGTTCTCCTATAGTGTATAGTAAATAAAATAAAAATTGCTGTGCGCCGCTAATGTGTTTCGGGTTTGGCTTGAAGAAAAAGTGGCAACCCTAACTAGGGCCAATTTAGACAGGATCTAATTAACCTACCAGCATGCCTTTGGAGTGTGGGAGGAAACCGGAGTACCTGGAGGAAACCCACGCAGGCACAGGGAGAAACATGCAAACTCCAGGCAGGTAGTGTCATGGTTGGGATTCGAACCAGCAACCCTTTTGCTGCCAGGCGAAAGTGCTAGCCACTACACCACTGTGCTCCCCAACTGCTTTAAAGCGGCACAGCGCCATATCGCAAATCATGGCCTGGTCATGAAGTGAGTAAATTCTTCCAGGGCTGAAGTGGTTAAATATCACTCTGTGTGCACTGCACAATTCTGCAATCGGACCCATTTTTATGGTTCCGTCATTCTGCCGCCATACCTGTCCAGTGCTGCCCTCTGTTGGAGGAGATCCTGCAATACTAATCTGCAGGTATAGAACGTTAAACATAAAAATAAAATTAAATTACATTAAACTCGGCTAACCTCCCAATGCTAAGAAAAACGCCATACAAGTTGTAGATGAGATGAAATCTTTATTGCAGCTTCACAATGGGCAGCGGGATGTTCAACAACAAATGGGTTAGAAAATTACAGGGTAATTATTTTGCGGTTATAAAAATCTATTTTTTTTTTTACTGATTCCTGGGTCTCTATAAAGAGACGAATTGTGGAAAATGTTTGTCACTTGCGGGCAATTGTGTAGGTTTGTTGTTTCTCACAAGACCCATTGATTACCTGCACATCAATGGAATGAAGTGACACTTTGTATCGGCCTAGGTCTGCACTGTATGTTTAAATGCCATTTACTGGGAAGAAAGTGGCAGCGATTAATCCCGATCCTCACATTGAGACACACAGTACCCCCCGAATCACAGCCACCCGTTGTATGGTGAGCAAATGTGTAACCTTCAAATCTTACTATAAAACTATAACTTTATCCAATAGACTTGTGCAATCAGTTTAGTTCCGAATTTCGTTTTTACCGAATTTTGCAAAATTCGGCTGTTCGGATGAATTCCAAAATACGAATTTTCCCAAACTTTCGTTTTTCCATTTCGAAAATTTGCGGTAATTCGGCAATTGCGGTAATTTACGGAAATTCGACAATTGGAACAGCCGAAAATACAAAATTCGGAAATAAGAAAGAACATTTTAAACATTAACCCCTTCATATTCGCGCTATTGGCGAAGGACGGCTCCAGCGCGGATCTGAATTTCTGGGACGACGTCCCCTGTGCAAGCTCCAGGCGCGCACTCACGCACACGCTGTGTGGGCGTGCCCGCGGGTCGGGCAGACTCGATGTCCGCTCGAGACCTGTGATCGCCTGTCAGAGCTGCAGAACGGGGAAACCGCCGATGTAAACACGGCAGTTCTCCGTTCTGTGACAGGGGACATGACAGATCTACTGATCCCTGTCACTGGGATCAGTGAGATCTGTTATGTCCCGGCCAGCCCCGCCCCCACACAGTTAGAACACAATGAGGGGACACAGTTAACCCCTTCACTACCCCCTTAGTGTTAACCTCTTCACTGCCAATGACATTTATACAGTAATCAGTGGCTATTTAAATTTCTGATCGCTGTATAAATGTCATTGGTCCCAAAACAGTGTCAAAAATGTCCGACACGTCCGCTGCAATATCGCAGTCCTGATAAAAATCGCAGATCGCCGCCATTACTAGTAAAAAAAACTAAATAAATAAAAACGCCATAAATCAATTCCCATAGTTTGTAGACGCGATAACTTTTGCGCAAACCAATCAATATACGCTGATTACAATTTTTGTTTACCAAAAATATGTAGAAGAATATATATCGGCCAAACCCGAATATTTTTTTTTATATATTTTTTTTGGATTTGTATTATAGCAAAAAGTCAAAAATATTGTGCTTTTTTCAAAATCGTCACTCTTTATTTATAGCGCAAAAAATAAAAACTGCAGAGGTGATCAAATACCACCAAAAGAAAGCTCTATTTGTGCGAAAAAAATGATAAAAATTTTGTTTGGGTACACCGTTGCACGACCGCGCAATTGTCATTCAAAATGCGACAGCGCTGAAAGCTGAAAATTGGTCTGGGCAGGAGGGGGGTTTAAGTGCCCAGTAAGCAAGTGGTTAAATAACTATTAAATTATACGTATTGGAATTTCCTTGAAAATATGGCTGTTAGTGATAAATTTCATAATTAAGTTCACTAACAGCCAAATTTTCAAGGAAATTCCAATACCTATAATTTAATAGTTATTTATTATTATTTCAAATGTTCTTTCTTATTTCCGAATTTTTGAATTTCGGATTTTCGGCTGTTCCAATTGCAGAATTTCCGAATTACCGCAAATTTACAAATTAACGCAATTGCTGAATTACCGCAAATTTCCGAAATTGCTGAATTATCACAAATTTCTGAATTACCAATTTTTTTTTAATTTCCGAATTTCGGAAATTCGGGATGTACGAAAAAAATAAAAAAACGAAAACGAAAATGAATGAATTTTTCAGCCATGCACAAGTCTATTATCTAAGAAAACATGTTATAACTACAGTTGCATGCCAGTAAGTATTGAATATTGGGCCTTAAGTGTTCTGTTTCAAATGCCACTTTCTGCATTGCCCCAGTCTGACTTAGCACTATCCACAGGCAGCTTAACCACTTGCCTACTGGGCACTTTTCCTGCCAGGGCCAATTTTCAGCTTTCAGCGCTGTGAATAACAATTGCGCGGTCATGCAACACTGTACCCAAACTGATTTTTTTTCCAAATAAACAAAAAAAAAGAACAAAACACAACTTTTTCATAGTTGTTATAACATTTTCCAAACAGGTAATGTTTCTCCTTCAATGATGTGGGCAGATGAGGCTGCACTGATGGGCATTGATAGGTGGCACTAATAGCAAAGAGGAAGGCTGCACCTCAACTCAATGCAGATAATGTTTATTCATGGAAGATCATAAAAGCAAATACAAATGGCACAGGCACAGACAGGTAACGTGTTTCAGACGAATATCGTGCTTCGTCACCAGGTGGCACTAATAGGCTGCACTGATGGGCATTGATGAGCTGCACTGGTAGGCACTGATAGGTGGCACTGATGGTCACTGATAGACTGCACTGATAGGTGACACTGGGGAGGAGGCACTGATTGGCAGCACTGGTGCACACTGATTGGCAGCACTGGTGGGCACTGTTGGGACTGCACTGATAATCAGGACACTGATAATCAGTGCCCTTATTATCAGTGTAGATGTCCCTTTTACAGAAGCCGGTTATCGGCTCTCTTCTCCTGTCCTTGCCTAACACCTGAGCTCCCTCTCGATCCAGCAATGTGCACAAGAGCCTCAGCTATCTCTGGACTCCCTTTCCTCATCGACTGAGACAGTAGCGGGAGCATAGGTGTGTGCACAGGGTGTGCTAGGTGTGCCTGGGCAGACCCTAATCATCCAATGAGCATTATTGCTCCCTGTGCCGGCAGCAGGGCTGTCTTTAATATTGATTGGACTTTGGGCAAACATTTTCTACCTGAGCAGTATCTCGATCCAACGATGTGCACGAGAGTCTCGTCTGTCCGGGGACTCCCCTCTTCATTGGCAGAGACATCGGCTCTCGCTGCTGTCAATCACAGCCAGTGAGCCAATGAGGAGAGAGGGGGGCCGAGCTGAAGCTGTGTGTGTGAATGGACACGCAGAGCCATAGCTCAGGAACGAGCATGCTTGGGAGCCCCCATTGTAAGCTGCTTGCTCTGGGGGCACTCAGCAGGAGAGAGGGGCCAGGATCGCCAGCAGGGGACCCAAGAAGAGGAGAATTGGGGCTGCTCTGTGCAAAACCATTACACAGAGCAGGTAAGTATAACATGTTTGTTATCTATTTTATTTTTTGAAAAAGAAAGCCTTTCAGAATCACTTTAATAATGTAAGCCTAAGGAACTGGTTGCTAGAGGTTACTGCACATCATTACACCTCACTGATTGGTTGCTAGGTTACTACACATCAGTACTGCTCACTGATTGGTTGCTAGGGGTTATTGCATATCATTACCACTCACTGATTGGTTTCTAGAGGTTACTGCACATCATTGCCGCTCACTGATTGGTTGCTAGAGGTTACTGCACATCATTGCTGCTCGATGATTGGTTGCTAGAGGTTACTGCACACCATTACCGCTCACTTATTGGGTTGCCAGAGGTTACTGCACACCATTACCGCTCACTGAGTACGTTGCCAGAGGTTACTGCACACCATTACTGCTCACTAATTGAGTTGCCAGAGGTTACTGCACACCATTACCTCTCACTAATTGGGTTGCCAGAGGTTACTGCACATCCTTACTGCTCACTATTTGGTTGCTAGAGGTTACTGCACATCATTACACCTCACTGATTGGTTGCTAGGTTACTACACATCAGTACTGCTCACTGATTGGTTGCTAGGGGTTACTGCACATCATTACCACTCACTGATTGGTTGCTAGAGGTTACTGCACATCATTGCCGCTCACTTATTGGTTGCTAGAGGTTACTGCACATCATTGCTGCTCGATGATTGGTTGCTAGAGGTTACTGCACACCATTACCGCTCACTTATTGGGTTGCCAGAGGTTACTGCACACCATTACCGCTCACTGAGTACGTTGCCAGAGGTTACTGCACACCATTACTGCTCACTAATTGAGTTGCCAGAGGTTACTGCACACCATTACCTCTCACTAATTGGGTTGCCAGAGGTTACTGCACATCCTTACTGCTCACTATTTGGTTGCTAGAGGTTACTGCACATCATTACACCTCACTGATTGGTTGCTAGGTTACTACACATCAGTACTGCTCACTGATTGGTTGCTAGGGGTTACTGCACATCATTACCACTCACTGATTGGTTGCTAGAGGTTACTGCACATCATTGCCGCTCACTTATTGGTTGCTAGAGGTTACTGCACATCATTGCTGCTCGATGATTGGTTGCTAGAGGTTACTGCACACCATTACCGCTCACTTATTGGGTTGCCAGAGGTTACTGCACACCATTACCGCTCACTGAGTACGTTGCCAGAGGTTACTGCACGCCATTACTGCTCACTAATTGAGTTGCCAGAGGTTACTGCACACCATTACCACTCACTAATTGGGTTGCCAGAGGTTACTGCACACCATTACTGCTCACTGATTGCGTTGCCAGAGGTTACTGCATGCCACTACCGCTCACTGATTGGGTTGCTAGAAGTTACTGCACACCATTACTGCTCATTGATTGGGTTGCTAGAGATGACTGCCCACCATTACCGGTAACTGATTGGGTTGCTAGAGATGACTGCACACCATTACCGCTCACTGAGTGGGTTGCTAGAGATGACAGCACACTTTACCACTCACCCATTGGTTGCTAGAAGTTACTGCACATTACTGCTCAGGGCTCACTGATTCCTGTAACTCAGTGTCCCCCTCTGTAAGCTGCTCCAGTCCAGCTGCTGCTTTATTAATCCACCCCCCCCCCCTCCGCTGCTGACAGGAGAAGAGTGAAGGAGAACAATCCACACAGCCTGCTCTGGGTCTTTCATCTTAGCTCTGCCTCAATTCCTGTAACAGCCGCTCCAGTGCTGACATAGGGAGAAGTGGTACAAGCGGGCTCCGGCATATACAGCCCACAGCTTGCCTCTCCCCTGTCACACTCAGTGGGGCCACGTATATCAATTGGCCAGGAGAGCAAGCAGGGAATCGGCTGCATCTGCTACACAGGAAAATAATTTGTGGGCAGCGTGGGCTCAAGGGGCAGTTTCTTTGGGCCCTGGGCAGCTGCCCCTTTTGCACTGTGTTAAAGACGGCCCTGACCGTCAGGAAGATCTCCCTCTTACTGGCTCTGCCATAGGAGACATGTCTACGAAGTATAAGAAGATAATGATTTGCCTTTCATTGCAAAGTACTAACACTGACTGCAGGAACAAGTTAAAAACAGGGAGGGTCTTGTTAGGACTAAACTAACTAGCACTAAACAGGAGGGCAGAGGAGACACGAAAATCACAAGTTGCAGTGACTGAAAACCTCCACTAGATGTCATACTACTGAACAATAATAACCTGATGCTGTCACGGTCCTGGTGGTGGAGTCTGTCTTATGCAGGGAACAACCGCTCTTACACACCCGATTCCGGGACCCCTGGTAGTGTAGACAGGAAGCCCCGGAGTGTGGGATGGCATGAGGGCTGGATGGTCACTGGTGGTGGTGTGAAGCTCCAGGCAGTCGTACAGACAGGCGGGTGGTCATGCAGGCTGGGTCGGCAACTGGCAGGCTGTGTGCTACAAAGGATCAGGCAAGAGTGGTCAAAGTCCAAGCAGGGGTTGTTAACAAGCTGGCAGCAGATGTACAGAGGGATCAGGCAAACGGATGGTCGTGAATAGCCGGGGGCAGGTGCAGATAGTTAGCAGGACAGATCAAGCTGGGTCGGATCAGAAGGGCAGGAACAACACAGGCACGGATCACAGGGATCAGAGCTGATGCTCACAGGTACTCAGACGCTGTAGAATGGACAGCACTTGCTACAGGAAGCAGGAAGTTCAAATAGAGCTGCTTCTCCAGGAGCTAGAGAGCTAGAGGAAACAACAATCAAATACAAAGAAACCTTCAAAACAGTCTTCTTCTAACATTGCTCTCCCCCCAAGGGGCAGTCTCCGAATGCCCAGCTTGGCAGGGTTGTTATTCTTAAAGGTTTGGATACACTCATCGGCATGAATGTTAGCTTCGGGCTCCCATGAGCTTTCTTCTGGCCCATAGCCTTTCCACTTTACCAGATACTGGACTCCGCCACCTCTGTACAAAATATAGCAAGGTAGCCTATGTAGCCTATTTACTGTGCTCGACAGCCCTATCTAGTGGCCATAATGCGGTATTTTAACCAGTACAGAACCGCGCTATAGCCGAAAGACGGCTACAGCGCGGCTCTGAAATTCATGGACGTCCTGCCTCGTGCGCGCTCCCCGCTCACACTCGCAGCCTGCGGCGGCGCGCTCTCGCACCCGCCGCACGCTGCGTGGGCGTGCCCGCGGGTCGGGCAGACTCGATGTCCGCCCGAGACCCGCCGATCACTTGTAGCAGCCTCAGAACGGGGAACCGCCGATGTAAACACGGCGGTTCTCCGTTCTGTGAATGGGACATGACAGATCTACTGATCCCTGTCTCTGGGATCAGTTAGATCTGTTATGTCCCTGCCAACCCATCCCCCACACAGTTAGAACACGCCCAGGGAACATTGTTAACCCCTTCACTGCCCCCTGCAGGTTAACCCCTTCACTGCCAATGACATTTATACAGTAATCAGTGAACATTTAAATTTCTGATCGCTGTATAAATGTCATTGGTCCCAAAAAAGTGTCAAAAACGTCCGACATGTCCGCCGCAATATCACAGTCCCGATAAAAATCACAGATCGCCGCCATTACTAGTAAAAAAAAAAGTAAAAACGCCATAAATCAATGTCCATAGTTTGTAGATATAATTGCTTTTGCGCAAACCAATCAAAATACGCCGATTGCAATTTTTTTTACCAAAAATATGTAGACTAATATATATTGGCCAAAACTGATGAATAATTTTCTTTTTTATATTTTTTTTTTGGATATTTATTATAGCAAACAATTTAAAAATATTGTTCTTTTTTCAAAATCATCTCTCTTTGTTTGTTTATAGCACAAAAAATAAAAACCGCAGAGGTGATCAAATACCACCAAAAGAAAGCTCCATTTGTGAGAAAAAAATGATAAAAATGTTGTTAGGGTACAGCGCCGCACGACCGTGCAATTGTCATTCAAAATGCGACAGCGCTGACAGCCTAAAATTGGTCTGGGCAGGAGGGGGGTTTAAGTACCCAGTAAGGAAGTGGTTAAAAAAACTCAATCAGGGAAATATGTCTTGTCACCATCCACAGGCAGCTTAATTCTTCGATGAGACAAAGAGTTTGAATCCAAAGCAATTATAAAAAAGCGTATTGCTGTACAGATGATGTTTTCCCAGTCTTTTTTTTTTTTTTTTTTTTTTAATCTTTATTTTTATTAAATTTCAGAGATACAAAAATATAGAATGTAAAGTATCAAATACAAGTGCGTAAAAGGTGAAGTGAACATCCCATCAGTACAAAGCGTATTACATCTTAGAGAAAGCTATAACAATACATTTTGTAGGTCAGTTTTCCCAGTCTTTTAACCACTTCAGCCCCGGAAGGATTTCCCCCTTTAGGACCAGAGCACTTTTTGCGATTCGGCGCTGCGTCGCTTTAACTGACAATTGCGCGGTCGTGCGACGTTGTACCCAAACAAAATTTGCGTCCTTTTTTTCCCACAAATAGAGCTTTCTTTTGGTGGTATTTGATCACCGCTGCGTCACTCCTGATCGCCGCTATAAACAAAAGAAGAGCAACAATTTTGCAAAAAAAAAACAATTTTTCTTACTTTTTACTAAAATTACAAATACAAAAAAAATATTAAAAAAAACATTTTTTTCATCGGTTTTAGCCGATTTATATTCTTCCTCATATTTTTGGTAAAAAAAAAAAAAAATCGCAATCGGCGTTTATTGATTGGTTTGTGCAAAAGTTGCCACGTTTACGAATGATGAGAATTCATTTATGTTTTTTTTTTATATTTTACTAGTAATGGCGGCGAGCTGCAATTTTTATCGGTACTGCGACATTGCAGCAGACATGTCGGACCATTTTGACACTTTTTTGGGACCATTGGCATTTATACAGCGATCAGTGCTATGAAAATGCACTGATTACTGTGTAAATGCCATTGGCAGTGAAGGGGTTAACATGGAGGGGGGCGCTCTAAGGGTTAACTGTGTTCCTTCAGTATGTTCTAACTGTATGGGGGCTGGGCTGGCAGGGGGAGGGCAGTGATCACGGTTTCCATATACAGGAAGCCTGTGATCACAGCCCTTCCCCCTCTGTCAGAACGGAGATCCGTGTTTACATACACGGACCTCCATTCTCTCACTGCGGGGGGGGGGGGGGCGGGCATCGCGGGTAGCCGGCGGAGATCGAGTCCACCCTACCCGCTCCCTGGCCCCCCGGAACACAGTGAGCGCACGAGCGCACCTCTGGCGGCACGTGCGTTCGCAATACTAGTTATCGCGGCCGCCGTCAGGTGACGTGGTTTGCAATAACGAACCACTTTGCTGCCGTCAAGCCGCGACGGGCAGTCGGCAAGTGGTTAAAGTACAAGAAAACAATGGCTTGCCCTGTGCAGCACTAACACTGAGGGGACAAGTTAATAAACAGGGAGGATCTAGGTAGGACTGAACTAACTAGCTAACTAAGTCCATCTTTTTTCCTCTTCATTTTTGCTCTTAACCACTTGCCGACTGCCCGCCGCAGCGTGACGGCGGCAAGGTGGCTTGTTATTGCGAACCGCCGCCACAGGACGGCGGCCGCGATAACTAGCATTGTGAGCGTGCGTGCGCCGCCGGAGACGCGCTCACGTACTCACTGTGTTCGGGGGGAGCCAGGGAGCGGGTAGGGCGGACTCAATCGCCGCCGGCTAACCGCGATGGCTCCCCCGCACTGAAAGAACGGAGGTCCGTGTAAGTAAACACGGACCTCCGTTCTGTTGAAGGGGGAAGGGTGATGATCACAGCCTTCCTGTATATTATGGAAGCTGTGATCATCCCCTTTCCCCAGCTAGGGCAGCCCGCACACAGTTAGAACACGCCCAGGGAACACAGTTAACCCTTAGAGCGCCCCCTGCAGGTTAACCCCTTCACTGCCAATGGCATTTACACAGTAATCAGTGCATTTTTATAGCACTGATCGCTGTATAAATGCCAATAGTCCCAAAAAAGTGTCAAAATGGTCCGACATGTCCGCTGCAATATCGCAGTACTGCTAAAAATCGCAGATCGCCGCCATTACTAGTAAAAAATTTAAAAAAATAAAAACCCCAGAAATAAATTCTCATCATCCGTAAACGCAGCAACTTTTGCACAAACCAATCAATAAAAGCTGATTGCGATTTTTTTTACCAAAAATATGAGGAAGAATATAAATCGGCCAAAACCGATGAAAAAAAAAGTTTTTTTATATTTTTTTTGGATTTGTATTTTATCAAAAAGTAATAAATTTGTTTTTTTTTTTGCCAAATTGTCGCTCTTCTTTTGTTTATAGCGGCAATCAGAAACGACGCAGAGGCGATCAAATACCACCAAAAGAAAGCTCTATTTGTGGGAAAAAAAGGACGCAAATTTCGTTTGGGTACAACGTCGCACGACCGCGCAATTGTCAGTTAAAGCGACACAGTGCCGAATCGCAAAAAAGTGCTCTGGTCCTAAAGTGGGAAATCCTTCCGGGGCTGAAGTGGTTAAACATAATTGGATGCGGTGCCACACCTTGCTATACATGTCTCATTTGTTTTTTATTCCATTGAACTAACTAGCACTAAACATGAGGACAGAGGAGAAACCAAAATCCCATAGTAAACAAGTTGCAGTGACTCAAAACCTCCACTATATGTCGTCTAATCACGCTACTGAACAACGATAACCTGATGCAGTTCATTACAACACATAAAAAATACATGTAAGTAGGGGGCAGAACAGGGTCTCTGGTGAGTGGTCAACCTCCTGTGTTCAGAATGCAGCGGGGTAGCCCATGCAACCTATTTCCTATGTTCATCAGCTCCATCTAGTGTCCATAATGTGGTATTTTCATGAAATTACTCAATCAGCAAAATAGCGCATTATGGCCACTAGATGGAGCTGATGAAAATAGAATGTAAAATTAGATAAATTACGGGGATTATGTGCTTTGTGTTAATGTTCAGACATTCACACAGCAAATTTATAATCAATAGACCTAAAGGATTGCATGCAATTAAAAAATAATCCAAGAATAAGGACTGTATATAGAAAGTATATGAGGTGTGGAAGGAAGACAAACTTTGTTATATCAATGAAACGATTACTGGCTGAAGGAAAACTCGAAGCACGCTTATCGGATCCTCCAAGGCTCTCAGAATTGGTTTTAACCTCGGCAGGAAGAAGATAAAGATCAGGACAACTGTTTGAAATCAATCCTCTCACCAAAGAAAAAATAAATAGCTACAGTAGACGGTTTTAGCGTGCGGAGATCAATAATTAACAATGAAATGTCAAGCAACCAAGAGATTCAAAAACAAACTGTCCTTGGAATGAAAGCAACGCAAGACCTGGGTGACACCGCTAACGCCTCCACCTCTGACACCTCTGACACCTCTGACACCCCCTATGGAGCACAGCAACTTCTACAATTCTGCTATGGACCTGCTGGTTTAGGAATAACAGTTATATTGTTTTTTTAAGGACAAACAGGCTTTCTTCTCGTGATATTGTGTTGCAAGAATGATTTTTATTTTCACAATCCTTGGACAATAAAATGCAAAAAAACTAAAAAAAAAAAAAAAAAAAATAATGCATTTTCTTTTTTTTTTCTTTTTTTGAGCAGTGTTAGTTTAACCATTTCACCCCCGGAAGGATTTCCCACTGTAGCACCAGAGCAGTTTTTGCGATTCGGCACTGCATCGCTTTAACTGACAATTGCGCGGTCGTGCAACGTTGCACCCAAACAATATTTGCGTCCTTTAGAGCTTTCTTTTGGTGGTATTTGATCCCCTCTACGTCATTTCTGATCGCCTCTACAAACAAAAGAAGATAAACAATTTTGCAAAAAAAAAACAATATTTCTTACATTTTGCTAAAATACAAATCCCAAAAAAAAACAAATGTATTCATCGGTTTTGGCCGATTTCTATTCATCCTCATATTTTTGGTAAAAAAAAAAAAATCACATTCAGGGTTCATTGATTGGTTTGTGCAAAACTTGCCGCGTTTACAGACCTTGAGAATACATTTCTGGCATTTTTTCAATTTTTTTTTTTTACTAGTAATGGCGGCGATCTGCAATTTTTATTGGGACTGCGACATTGCAGAAGACATGTCGGACATTTTTGACACTTATTCGGGACCAATGACATTTATACAGCGATCAGAAATTTAAATGCCCACTTATTACTGTATAAATGTCAGTGGCAGTGAAGGGGTTAACCTGCAGGGGGCGCTCTAGGGGTTAACTGTGTTCCCTAGGCATGTTCTAACTGTGAGGGGGCTGGGCTGGCAGGGGCACCAGAGATCTAACTGATCCAGAGTACAGGAATCAGTAGATCTCTGACATGCCGCCTGTAAGAACGGGGAACCGCCATGTTTAAATAGGCAGTTCCCCATTCTGGTTCGGTCACGGCTCATTGTGAGTCGCCGGCGGACATTGAGTCCGTCTGACTCACGGCCCCACTCAGGAAGTGTGCAGCGGGCATGAGCATGAATCGCCAGTGGCGCGCGCTCGCCCTCTAGCAGCCGTGCACGCTAAGCGGCGATTCACAGGACATAGCCACGCTGTTGCCGCTTATAGTCGTCCAAAGCCTGCAACTAGTTAAAGCAGAACTTTACCCATAACTACTTGATAAAAAATAATATTCTTTAGCAAGGAACCTACATTCCACATTAATAATTATGCTACCAAAATTTCCTCCAGCATTGTTTCTGTTTTTTCTTGCTGGAGGCCACCAATTTGCTGAAGCCCAGAGCCCCTGAGCAGCAGTAAATCATAAAGTTGAACTAAACCCATCAATTTAACAGTTTCAAAAAAGTTACATTCCTGGAATGCCGGGATTGCTAACTGTCACATTTGCTTGTATCCTCAACCAAGTTGTCAAACCATCAAATGGCTGGTGTCATAACTGATCAAATGGGCAGCACCATGGCAGTTGCAGATCAAACAGAAGCAGCTTCCTTGGCTGTAAAGGATAGGAGTGTTTAATTTTCCTTTAACACCTTCCCGTCTGGCCTATAGCAGATTGACAGCTGGATGGGTGCTTTACCATTCTGACTGGATGTCATATGACGTTCTTCGCATCCATCGGACGCAGCGCATCACCGATCAGGGTAAAGAGCCGAAGACGTAGGCTCTTTACCATGTGATCAGCTGTGTCCAATCACAGCTGATCACATGTAAATTTATGTTGGTTATCACAATTTCCTTCCTTCAATGCTGTTACTGTCTGAGGAAAGGAAAGCTGATAACCGACTTTCCAGTTACAGGGGATATTTACACTAATAATCAGGGCACTGATCATCAGTGCAGCCCTATCAGTGCCCATCAGTGTAGCCTATCAGTGTCCATCAGTGCAGCATATCAGGGCCCATCAGTGCAGCCTATCAGTGTCCATCAGTGAAGCATATCATTGCCCATCAGTGCCGCCTCTCAGTGCCAACTATCGGTGCCTGTCAGTGCAGCTTATCAGTGCCCATCAGTGCCACCTTATCAGTGCCCATCAGCGCAGCTTATCAGTGCCCATCAGTGCCACCTCATCAGTGCTCATCAGTGCCACCTTATCAGTGCCCTTCAGTGCAGCCTCATCAGTGCAGCTTATCAGTGCCCATCAGTGCCACCTTATCAGTGCCCATCAGTGCCACCTCATCAGAGCTCATCAGTACCACCTCATTAGTGCAGTCTATCAGTGCAGCTTATCAGTGCCCATCAGTGCAGCCTCATCACTGCCCGTCAGTGCAGTCTATCTGTGCAGCCTCATCACTGCCCATCAGTGCAGCCTCATCACTGCCCATCAGTGCAGTCTCATCAGCGCACATCAGTGAAGAAGGAAAATTACTTATTTGCAAAATTGTATAATAGAAACAAAGAAAAGGGTTTTTTTCCGTTTGTTTAGTAAAAAATATAAACCCCAGTGGTGATTAAATACCACCAAAAGAAAGCTCTATTTGATAAAAACGTCATATGGGTACAGTGTGGTATGACTGCGTAATTGTCATTCAAAGTGTGGCAGCACTGAAAGCTGAAAATTGGCCTGGGCAGGAAGGGGGGGGGGGAGTGCCCAGTAGGCAAGTGGTTAAGGCTGTCAGCAGATCGGCCTCTACAATCTCGGCAGTGCCTAAAAAAGGAGAGCAACTGAGCATGTGCAGAGCAGGGTGGGACAGTGTATTACTGGATTTTACACATTAGAGGCACTTTTTTTAAAATTTTATTCATTAGCTAAACCCGCAAAAGGGGCCAGCACCTGAAGTCATCTAGCAGGACTTCATTTTCTGACTGAAGTTTCACTTTAAAGCTGAACTCTGGCCTTAGATTCAGTCTTGCACAGCTGTAAAGGCTTCTCTCATCTGCTGAAATTGCTTATTTTGATTTTACTGCACACTGCGAGCTTCTCACTCTATGCATCGCGACGGAGACAGAGCCCATCTCCTTTCCTAGCTGGAGGATGTCCAGAGTCATCTAGCACTTTCCTCCTTACCCTAACAGTCCTAGTTAATTGGATCAGTTTTTCCAAGCATGGAGGCTCAGCATCATATGTGAGTGTTACCTGGGGGTCTGCATGTAAATTATTAAAAAATGTAGTTAGCATGTTGATGAGGGAGAAAGGACCCCACACCCTTTTTCTTTCTGTAGGGGTCCCCTTAAAATTCATACCAGATATGAAGGCCATGAAAGACATGGAGACATGAAGGCCATGTTTTTGGCCGGGGGGGAGACACTGGTTGTTAGGTGGGTGCTGGCTCCCTAGTAACCAGGAGCTCTGAAGAGGAAGATTTCACATTTAGCAGTGTTAGTAATACTGCTATACTGCTAATAAAGGTTTTAGCTCCTGTTGCAGCTGGAGGTTTAGCACAGCCACATATCTATTTGTTAAGCCATTCACTGAACCTTCCAAACAGTGGACAAACTTGCAGCTCATTAACAATATACACAGAGATATCAGATTTCTCCTTCTGGTCGAATGTTTTAACCTATACTGTTAGTCTATCTTCTCTATTGGTCAAATGGTCTCCTAACCTTCTGGTTGGATGTTCTTGGCCTATAGTGTTAGGCTATCTTCTCCGTTGGTTGATTGTTCTCTAACTCTTATGGTTGAATGCTCTAGGCCTGTAGTGTTAGGTTATCTTCTCCATTGGTTGATTGTTCTCTAACTCTTATGGTTGAATGCTCTTGGCCTATAGTGTTAGGCTATCTTCTCCATTGGTTGATTGTTCTCTAATTCTTATGGTTGAATGCTCTTGGCCTATAGTGTTAGGCTATCTTCTCCATTGGTTGATTGTTCTCTAACTCTTATGGTTGAATGCTCTTGGCCTATATTGTTAGGCTATCTTCTCCATTGGTTGATTGTTCTCTAATTCTTATGGTTGAATGCTCTTGGCCTATAGTGTTAGGCTATCTTCTCTGTTGGTTGATTGTTCTCTAACTCTTATAGTTAAATGCTCTTGGCCTATAGTGTTTTCTATCTTCTCCATTGGTTGATTGTTCTCTAACTCTTATGGTTGAATGCTCTTGGCCTATAGTGTTTTCTATCTTCTCCATTGGTTGATTGTTCTCTAACTCTTATGGTTGAATGCTCTTGGCCTATAGTGTTAGGTTATCTTCTCTGTTGGTTGATTGTTCTCTAACTCTTATGGTTGAATGCTCTTGGCCTATAGTGTTAGGCTATCTTCTCTGTTGGTTGATTGTTCTCTAACTCTTATGGTTGAATGTTCTTGGCCTATAGTGTTAGGTTATCTTCTCTGTTGGTTGATTGTTCTCTAACTCTTATGGTTGAATGATCTTGGCCTATAGTGTTAGGCTATCTTCTATGTTGGTTGATTGTTCTCTAACTCTTATAGTTGAATGCTCTTGGCCTATAGTGTTAGGCTATTTTCTCTACTAGTTGAATGTTCTCTAACTCAACAAAGTGGCTAAGTGGTTAGCACTTCAGCCAAGCAGCACTAGGGTCGTCAGTTTGAATCCCAACCATGACATTACCTGCCTAGAGCTTGCATGTTCTGCCTGTGTGGGTTTCCTCCCACACACCTGTCTAAGTTGGCCCTAGTATGTGTATGAATGAATGTGAGTGAGGGACCTTAGATTGTAAGCTCCTTGAGGGTAGGGACTGATGTTAATGTACAATATATATGTAATGCACTGTACAAATTGACAGTGCTAAATAAGTGCCTGTAATAAATAAAATTCATCAGGTTGAATTTTCTTGGCCTATTGTTACTGTGACCAGGGTGTGAAATAGTCTCACACATGTGGTATAGCCATACTCGGAACGAGTTGAAGAATATATTTGGGGGTTCAATTTTGCTATGTACATGCTATGTGTTTGAAATATCTTATAAATTGACCACTTTGTGTACAAATAAAAGCGTTTTCATTTTCTTTCCATGTTTTTTGAAGACTTGTGGAAAAAAATTAACCATTCAAAAGACTCATAATGCCTCATAGAATATACATTGGGGTGTTTTCTTTCTTTCATTTTGTGGGTAATTCCATTGTCCTGGTGCTCCAGGGCCTTCAAAAGTGTAATAGGTCATTAGGAAATTAGATGTGAAATTTCTGCTCCTAGAATGCATGATGGTGCTCCCTGCATGTTGGACCCCTCTATGTGGCCAGCGTGTGAAAAAGTCTCACCTATGTGGTATCGCTATACTCGGGACGAGTAGCAGAATATATTTTGGGGGGTTATTTTTGCTATATACATGCTATGTGTTCGAAATATCATATAAATTGACCACTTTGTGAAAATAAAATACGTTTTAATTTTATTTCCACGTTTTCTGAAGACTTGTGGAAAAAAATTAACCGTACAAAAGATTCATAATGCCTCATAGAATATACATTGGGATGTTTGCTTTCCAAAATGGAATTTTGTGCGTCATTTTGTAGGTAATTCTATTGTCCTGGTGCTGCAGGGCCTTCCAAAGTGTAATAGGTGGTTAGGAAATCATATGTGTAATTTATGCTTCTAGAACGCCTAACGGTGCTCCCTGCATTTTGGACCTCTACATGTGGCCAGGCTGTGTAATGGTTTCACACATGTAGTATCACCATACTCAGGATGAGTAGCAGAATATATTTTGGGGGGTAATTTTTGCTATGTACATGCTACGTGTTAGAAATATCTTATAAATTCACCACTTTGTGTAAAAATAAAAGCGTTTTAATTTTCTTTCCACGTTTTTTGAAGACTTGTGGAAAAAAAATGAACCATTCAAAAGACTCACAATGCCTCGTAGATTATACGTTGGGGTGTTTGCTTTCCAAAATGGGGTAATTTTCTGGGTAATTCCATTGTCCTGGTGCTCCAGGGCCTTCAAAAGTGTAATAGGCCGTTAGGAAATTAGATGTGAAAATTCTGCTCCTAGAATGCATGACGGTGCTCCCTGCATGATGGACCTCTCTTTGTGGCCAGGCTATGAAAAAGTCTCACACATGTGGTATCGCCATACTCGGGGACAGTAGAAGAATGTATTTTGGGGTGTAATTGGAAGTATGCATATGCTGTGTGTGAGAAATAACTTGTTGTTATGACAATTTTGTGCAAAAAAATAAAAATAAATAGTTTCTTAATTTTCCGAAGTATTGTGGTAAAAAAGTACAACTTCAAAAAACTCGCCATGCCTCTTACTAAATACCTTGGAATGTCTACTTTTCAAAAAGGGGTCATTTGGGGGGTATTTGTACTTTCCTGACATTTCAGGGCCTCAAGAAATGAGATTGGCCGTCAGTGCATCAGGTGTGATCAATTTTCAATGATTGGCACCATAGCTTGTAGACTTTCACACAGACCAAATAATATCCACTTATTTGGGTTATTTTTAATAAAGATAGGTAGCAGTATAGGTTTTGGCCCAAATTTATGAACAAAAATTACTTATTTGCAAAACTTTATCATAGAAACTAAAAAAAGTGGGTTTTTTTCAATATTTTCGCAATTTTTTCACTTATGTCGCAAAAAATAAAAAACCCAGAGGTGATTAAATACCCCCAAAAGAAAGCTCTATTTGTGTGAAAAAAATGATATACATTTTGTTTGGGTGCAGTGTAGCATGAGAGAGTAATTGTCATTCAAAGTGTGAGAGCGCTGAAAGCTGAAAATTGGTCTGGGCAGGAAGGGGGCATAAAGTCCCATTCACACAGGGGCGATCCGACTTGGCGCGAATTTGCTAGGCAATTGCAGCGCGACTTTCAGCGCGACTTACAACACGACTTATGCCAGACGACTTTGCCTGTGGCCAATCAGAGAAGGGAGGGAGGGGCTTGCCCCAAACATAAATTTTATTCTTTTCACTGTAAAGTCGCTTGCATTAACATGGGGATCCGACTTGGAGGCGACTTCCATTCATTTCTATGGGCACAAGTCGGATAGAATTTGCCTTGAGTCTGAGTTTCTGAAGTCTGAGCGACTTAGTCGTGTACATTAAGATGGCTCCCATTCATTTCAATGGGATTTCAGATGTCAAGCAACTTGGGGCGACTTCAGGTGACTCAAGTCAGAGCGCAAGTCGCCCCTGTGTGAATGGGGCCTAAAAGTCCTGTATTGAAGTGGTTAAATACAAGCTGACACACTCTATTTGAAGCAGACTGAGAGGATGAACTAAAGCCCCGTACACACGGGACGACGATTGTATGTACGGTCGTCTCAAATCGTATGTTGGCTGTTGTATCTTGCATACTGACTGCACTACACGATCGTACGACCAAAGAAAGAACGTTCAGGTGCATGTAATTAGCATTCCTGACTTCTGAGCATGCGTGTTTTACACAATACAACTTGTTGTACCAACTTCTCTGTACACACGATACAACGGTCGTATGACCACTTGTTGGTACGACCACGTTTTCTAGTTTGCTCATACAACTCCCGTTGTACGACCGTCGTATGTCGGCTATTCTAATCGCACGTACGAACAATCGATTTTGCATACAACGGTCGTTCGTACGACCTGTTGTATACGATCGTCGTCCTGTGTGTACGAGGCTTCACTATGCTTCTCCTCACTTCTTGTCAGATGCACTGAGCTCAGTGGACAACTTGGAGCCTTGGACAAATGGTAAAGCACCATTGGCCCAAGCTGTCCAATAAAAATGATGCACTGGAGGCTGGCCTCTCACTGCAATGTCATAGAAGGGGTCATGTGTCTAAAAGACAAATATTCCCTTCCAGCCCAGCCCTCTTAACTACGAGGTAAAAGCATGGGTTTCTGTGTATAAGGTTTACCCATAAGCCCGTGTTTTTCTCACACAGTTAAGAGGGAGAATGAGAATCTGCTGCTGCTGAAAAGGTACAAGCTAAATCATATATTATTATACTATATGTTATAAGATAATCATTTATTATTTATCTATTTACTGTGAAATTACTGGTTGGAAGTTATAACTTCAAGTAATTTGTCCATTAAGCCACCTGCTTGAGTACAGTTTTTGAAAATATAGTAAATTACCTTAAAAACAATATATAATAATTATCTGTATATTACTTACTTATGGTAATTAACCCCTTGCCACCCAGGCCAATTCCGACACTTCTCCCCTACATGGAAAAATTATAATGTTTTTGCTAGAAAATTACCCAGAACCCCCAAACATTATATATATTGTTTTAGCAGGGAATAAAATGGCGGTCATTGCAACTTTTTATTTTACACCGTATTTGCGCAGCAATTTTCCAAACGTGTTTTTTTTTTTAAAGAAACTTTCATGAATAAGGAAAAAAAAAAAAAACATTAAAGTTAGACCAATTTTTTTTGCATAATGTGAAAGATGATGTCACGCCGAGTAAATAGATACCTAACATGTCACACTTTAAAATTGCCCACACTTGTGGAATGGCGCCAAAAAAGTTCAGTACTTAAGAATCTCCAAAGACAACGCTTTAAACATTTTTAGAGGTTACCTGTTCCTGTACCTAAAGGAGGTCGGTAGGCACCTTTGCAGGGTAAAAGTGGCGTTGCTTCCACTGGCAGATCAAATCCAGTGCCCAGCTCTCAGCGTAGGGTCATATATGTAAGAGGCAAGAGGAAAAAAAACATAGTGCAGATCGCCCATTGTATTTGCACAGGTGGTTGGATGCAGACTGCTGTTTAGTTGCCTCCTATAGCATTTCGTTCATTAGCACGGTGTTCTTAGATTAGCTAGAGGGCAGGGCCAGATTAACATAGGGGCTATTGGAGCTGTAGCTCCAGGCCCCTACTTTAAAATAGGCCCAGCCCAGTGAGTCATTGATGCTGCCCTGCCCTCCTCTGTGTGTGTACACATGATTGGTATGTAAATCGCGGGCCCACCAAAATCCTCAGCACCAGGCCCATTGTGCTCTTAATCTGGCCCTGCTAGAGGGATAGCGTGGAAGGTTTATTGATATATACACTATTGGCTTTCAGTCATTGGACTGCCTGGAAACTGACCCATTTTCACACTTTGACAACCGCCAATGGAGTTAAATTCTTTACAGACTTACAAATATAAGTGTGAGCAGCCTATTGCATTAGGGTGTGCACTAGGATTGCCACCTGTCCAGGATTCACCCGGACAGTTCGGGTTTGGAATCATGCGTCCGGGTTTCAGGCTGCCTGAAACCCGGACACATTATTCAGACTGGACTGTGGCTTCCCAGCAGGGTTGCTGGCTGCAGTTGTGTTACACTCTCTTTCACACTGCCCAAAGCCAGCACTAACAACCCCCCCCCATACACACACAGACAGGAGAGGGCTCAGTCTGCTCCTCTTCCTTCTACCCTTACCCCTTTGTGTCTGCCCACATACCAATCCCCAGCTCTATGCCTCAGAAAAGGAAAGTGGGAGCCGGAAATTTGAAATCCAGCAGCCTCAGATACATCTGGATGAGAGAAGATGACTGCCAAGGGGTGAGTGAGCTCACCATCCAGTCCTGTCTGTGACTGAAGTCTCCCCCCTTAGGGTTCTCAGAGCACCCCTTACATCAGAGTTCCCTTTTACACCAGAGGCCACAGTGTTCCCCCTTACATCAGAGTCCTCTCGGTACATCAGAGTTCTCAGTGTCCCCCCTTAACAGGGTTCCCAGAGAAACCCTTATGTTAGAGTCCCCAGAGTTCTCCCTTACATCAGAGTCCCCCCTTACAGTTAAAGGGAACACTGCAAGTTCAGATGTAAAACGGGGACTCTTGTTATTAACTTTATATGATTAGAAATGTTATTTAATATCAAAATATATGTATAGTTTATTCTATAAAAATAAATTGTTGTGCGCCGCTAAAGTGTTCGGGTTTGACTTGAAGAAAAGGTGGCAACCCTAGTGTGCACCCCAAAGCTCAAACACACACACACATGCCTTTCCCTGCTGGACAGTGAATGAATGGGAAGTGCTCTTTGCTGAGCGGCTTTGTGTTCTTTCACAAAGGATGCAGTGTAAACACGGTTTACTATGCTTCAGTTATGGATGAACACAGTGAGTGAGTGCGTTCACCGTGTTCATTTAGAAAAGGAAGGCACTGGCAAACAGGGCCGGATTAAGAACACTGTGGGCCCGGTGCTGTGGATTTTGTTGGCCCTTTTTATGTAAATAAATACAATGAAAATGCAAACAATTTTGTTAAAACAAATTAAATTAAATAGAGAGGGAGTGAGAAATAGAGGAGGATGGGGGTGAGAGAGGGGTGAGAGAGAGGAGGTGGGGGTGAGAGAGAGAGAGGGGTGAGAGAGAGAGGGGTGAGAGAGAGGAGGTGGGGGTGAGAGAGAGAGGGGTGAGAGAGAGGAGGTGGGGGTGAGAGAGAGAGGGGTGAGAGAGAGGAGGTGGGGGTGAGAGAGAGAGGGCTAAAAGAAAAATTGACATATCAATGCAGCCGAATTTACATATCAATCATGTGTACACTGCACACAGAGCAGTGCTGGGCAGTATTAGTGATTCACTCACACCACTTGGCTGGGCCTATCTTAAGTTAGGGGCCTGGAGCTGCAGCTCCAATAGTCCCTATGTTAATCCGGCCCTGCTGGCAAATGACACATTTACTAGCCCCTTCATCCACTCTCCATCCTGAAACATCCCCCACAGCAACTAGGAGAAGAATAGAGGAGGGAAGCCAGCAGCACTGCTGGGCAGGGGGCCAACACAGTGTGAAATCGGCACTGCACATAGTAATTAGGGTGTGCCCAGGCACACCTGGCACGCCCCCTGCACACACCTATGCTTACAAACCTCTCATTGACTTCCCTCCACTGAGCTGTTTCGGCAGCATTATATTTCCTCCATGGTCCGGTTTAATGCTTCACCCCCTTTGAATCTAAAGCCGGGTCTGCCCACATCCAATTCGCATGACAGGAGACTGAGACCGCCTCTCAATGGAGCCCATAACACAGCTATGGGGTGGCCACGATCCGCATTGGCAAAGGTTCCTGTGCGTCTTTGGCTCCGTTTCAGGTGCAAATTCAGGCAAACATTCTGACCTGATTCACACCTGAATCGGTGTACAGGGTCACACTGGACCCCCTTCTGGGATCCGCGGCCGCATCAATGTAAACCCAGCCTTACCGTCTTAAGGACCCACAATCCCCGTGCCTAATTTCATTCCTGTATACCACTTTTATTTCTAATCTCTCTTCCCTGCCATGAAAGGGCCTGGGAGAGAGACGTGGACATGCGACTGGAATCACATGAGTGGACTCAGATTTGTTACACTACCACATCCAGCTTTAACCAGGCCGCAGTGGTCGAGACCAATTACAAGGTTCTCTTTCGCTGGCATATGGCGCCCACCAGATTAGCCTGAGCATACCCATCTTCTTGCTTTTGCGGTTTTATACCCAAGTCTATGGCATTATACCCATGCTACCACAATTTAACTTAATTTAAAACCAGCAGAGATCACTCGGAAACAACCTGCACTGATGGTCCCTGCATTGACAGCCGTGAAGCAGACGATTGCGAAGGCATGGTTATCTGATATATTATCAATAGCTGAGGGTAAAGCCTGTATGCAATGGGTTCTGATTAATGAGTAACGTACCACTATATACAGGGGCGTATCATGAAATTGGTGGGCCCGTGTGCAAGCCCACACCGCACCGATCATCCCCTGCTGTCATGGAGAGATCATCCATGGGTGCAGTGTGGGTCAGAGCATAGTGGGGCCCCCCCACCCCTCATGGCCCGTGTTCAGTGAACACCCTGCACCCATGGATGATACACCACTGACTATATAATGTACTATGACAAGATTTAAGCGGGTCCGGGATGCCTGGATTTCCCATTACCTTGCAGGGAATTTCTCGAACTGTGAACCGTTGGAATGACTTAGATGGGATTTTTAGTGGAAATTACAGGTTGCTGCATTCTAAATCCCAGAATTCAGAGAGGTTTGCCCACATCCCTACTACTGCATATTGAGAAGACCCCCCTTAAAATAAATAGAGACACGAATTAAGAATTACTCAACCAAAGGGAAATTTCAGAGTCAACCCCCCCCCCCCCCCAGAAGAGTTATACGTCATCATCCCTACACCCGTTTGGAGAGACTTAAGACCCTAAATCTTACGTCGTTGGACATTAAAGGTGATTTTTAGGGTAGATTCAGTAAGGTTGCCAAGTGTCAAGCTCTTTAAGGGACGTTCCATTACCCTTTAGGTCCGTAGGGCCTGGGCGAATTTAGAACAGTATCATGTAATATATCAGTCACCACATAGTAGGTACCCACGTCCCACAAGTGACTTGTGCCCGGTACTCCCCACCCCCCCGGGGTGATACGAGACTGGGTGTGACGTGGGTACCTACTAGAGAGGTACTGTCGTCCCCTACTAGCCACGCCACACCCGAACGTGTGCCCGGGTGGTTAAAGTACTATGCGGGGACATATATCACCATGCAATGAGTAATTAGTCTTGGGTAACGTATGTCCGAAAT
>BLSH010468194.1:186395-197345 GCA_018402905.1 Glandirana rugosa | reverse complement strand
AGCCTATTAGTGCCTATCAGCATATTGAGAAGAAAAAAAAACCCCACTGGGACTTTAAAGGGAAACCAACTCATTAAGAATTAAGCACAGAGATAAATAAAATTAGACATTTATTGATTAATTTAAAAAAGAGCCCAAACATTGGGTTCAAGAAAGGGACATGAACGATGACAACTACAGATGGACATATATGGGTGGTTATGCAAATGAATTCATTTCGAAACGCGTTGGGTATTCCCTGCCACTTTCAGGCAGAGTACAGTGGTGATATTGGTTGTTCAGCATGTATTTCCATATTTTTATATGAAATCCACTAACTGTATGTAACCACCCCTGGCTGTCCCTACCGCTCCCCCTTCCCTCTTCTCCTACTCCACCTCCCCTTCACCTTTTCTATTTTTCTTATCTTCTTCGATTTTGCTGTGATTCCTTATTTGCACTTTTGTTTACATGGCTGACGAACCTCTATGTACTGTTACTGTATATCTATCACCGTGCACTTCATAATCTCTTGTATTCTTGATGCAGAAACCTATTTGAAGTGTTTAATTATATTGATACAAAAACTAATAAAAATATTGAACAAGAAGATGGCTCTGATCTTTCCTCTCCTTCCTCTCCTCTCCTTCATCTTCCCCCGGACCAGTGGAGGCTGCTCCATACGGGGCGCAGGGGCACCGCCCCCGTAATCCATGCACCCGGCCCCCTAATCTACATGCAGGGCGCCAGATGCATGGATTCTAATGAGGCTCTAATTGGCTTCAAAAAAGGTTTGGCTCAGGGCGCAGAGCACTGCACCCTGAGCTCACCCAGTTGTGAGACAATAGTGAATTAATATTCGCAATTGCCTTCCTGATTCTCCTTCAGACCAATCAGGAAGCGGGTCCTGAGCCCCGATTGGCCAGAGAGGAGTCCTAGGACTCCCGGCCAATTGGGTCTCAGGACCCACTTCCTATTAGGCCAGGAGGAGAAGCAAGGCCCGCTGTCACAGCAAGCTGGTGGAAGGGCAGCTTCCAGGAGCCCTACCCCGGATCACCAGCACCACCTCCTAAGGTAAGGACATGGATGGTGTCCGACCCGTCCGAGCGAGGGTGGGGGTGGGGGGCTAGTGTGAGCGAGGGGGCCAGGGGCAACTTCCAGGAGCCTGCATCACCTTTGATTCTCGTCTGTCTCCTGCAGGGAGGGGGGGAGGTGCCGGCTGGACCTGTATGGCATCGAACCTGTCCGAGGGGGGGGGGGGAGGAGGCTAGTGCGAGTTGGGGGGCCAGGGGCAGCTTCCAGGAGCCTGCACCACCTCTGATTCTCATCCGTCTCCTGCAGGGGGGGTGCCGGCTGGACATGGACTGCATCGGACCTGTCCGGAGGGGGGGGGGGGCTGGTGCAAGTGAGGGGGCCAGGGGCAGCTTCCAGGAGCCCGCACCACCTTTGATTCCCGTCTGGCTCCCACGCTGGGGGGGCGTGGGCGGTGTCACATCTTGCGAATGAGGGGCAGGTTTGTTTGCTGCCCCATGCCAAAATATTGAGCACCAGCCGCCACTGCCCAGGACCGCTGACAACTGGCACTGGAGCTCCTCCAACTACTAGAGAGCATGGGTGGAAAGGGTCTTATATGGAGTTGGGGTGCACAATAAGAAGGTGCAGGGACCAGTGGGTACATGGAGCGAGTGAGAAAGCCGGGCACATAGGGGAACTCTGGTAAGGCACAGATCCTACTATGTTGTATGTATCATATATATATATATACAGAGGCGGCTCTAGGCTTTGTGAGGCCTTAGGCAAAACCTAGACATGAGGCCCCACTCACACCCATAATGGGAAAAATAATTTAAGTGATAAAAAAATTAACTTTGTAAATTGCATATATTAAGAGCTTTAACCACTTCAGCCCCGGAAGGATTTCCCACTTTAGGACCAGAGCACTTTCGCAATTCGGCGTTGCGTCGCTTTAACTGACAATTGCGCGGTAGTGCGGCGTTGTACCCAAACAAAATTTGTGTCCTTTTTTTCCCACAAATAGAACTTTCTTTTGGTGGTATTTGATCATCGCTGCGTCATTTCTGATTGCCGCTATAAACAAAAGAAGAGCGACAATTTTGCAAAAAAACCCACATTTCCTACTTTTTGCTAAAATACAAATCCAAAAAAAAAAATATAAAAAAACATTTTTTTCACCGTTTTTGGCCGATTTATATTCTTCCTCATATTTGTGATAAAAAAAATTGCAATCACCGTTTATTGATTGGTTTGCGCAAAAGTGGCCGCGTTTACGGATGATGAAAATTCATTTCTGGGGTTTTTATTATTTTTTTATTTTTTACTAGTAATGGCGGCAATCTGCGATTTTTAGCGGTACTGCGATATTTCAGCGGACATGTCGGACCATTTTGACACTTTTTTGGGACCATTGGCATTTATACAGCGATCAGTGCTATAAAAATGCACTCATTACTGTCTAAATGCCATTGGCAGTGAAGGGGTTAACTTGCGGGGGGGGGGCGCTCTAAGGGTTAACTGTGTTCCCTGGGCGTGTTCTAACTGTGTGTGGGCTGCCCTAGCAGGGGAAGGGGAGCGATCACAGCTTCCATGTAGAGGAAGGCTGTGATCACAGCCCTTCCCCCTCTCACAGAACGGAGGTCCGTGTTTACTTACACGGACCTCCGTTCTTTCACTCCGGGGGGGGCATCGTGGGTAGCTGGAGGCGATCGAGTCCGCTGCACCCGCTACCTGGCCCTCCCTGAACACTCCAGCGGCGCGCGAGCGCGCTCACAGTGCGCGATCTCGCAGCCGCCGTCGTATGACGGCGGTTTGCGATATCGAGCCACTTTGTCGCCGTGAGGTTGACGGTCGGCAAGTGGTTAAGGTGCTGGTGTCAGTACTCTCTATCTCGGTGCTGCTGGTGTCAGTGTCAAATTAGGTGGTTGCAGGGCCCCTGTGAGTGTGAGGCCTTAGGCAACCGCCTAATTTGCCTAATTAGAGAGCCGCCTCTGTATATATATATATATTCTAGTGGGAGGGACTTTTTTTTTTTAAATAGTATTTTATTGGTATTTTCAAGTGCATACAATATAATTCAAGCAAAAAGGCAAAGGATAGTTGCAGCACAATATATCTTACAAAACAATAGGTTACTGAAATGATGGAATACCATCAGCAACCACAAGGATTGGTGAGAAGAAGGGTTTAGCTTAAGAAAAGAGCTTTGGGGAGGAGGAGGGGAGAGGGGGGGTAAAAGGGGGGGTAAAAGGGGAGGGGGGGTAAAAGGGGAGGGGGGGATTAGGAGGGGGGGAGGGGGGAGAAGGGGTGGGGCGCTAAAGATATCTTGGGAGGGACTTAAAGCAATATTTGCCTTGCAGGGCAAACCCTTTAAGCTTTCCTTGGATGATGAAATGACAAGACTTCTGCTTTAATAATCTGGATGGATAATATGAAAAAGGAAGACTAACAATGAGAACAACTATGGATTACACTCAGCTGATAAGCAGCCAAGCTGTCAATAAGAGCAATCAGAATAGCGACTGTGCATAGAAATCGGCGTCTCTGCACTTAGGAACAACAGGAGATTGGTCTCACTGAACGGGTTAATAAAAAAAAAATAGTTCATTTATATTTATGCTCTCCGGGCATTTCCGACTGTAAATTCCACCGAGCAAACATTAATTATATTATGCACAAATTATTCTGATTATAAGAAATCTTTCATGCATGTTATTTTTAGCCCTGTTCTGGTAAGTAAAATACTAATTTCACTATTTAGAATTAATAAGGAGAAGCAGCTCTTGTTTGACAATGCAATGCACAGTCGTTAAAATGGCTTTTATCTTCAAGTGCATTCCATTAGCACAGAATCATTTGCATAACACAAGCATGCATGTTGATGAAGTTGTGGGCTTTATATGCCAAGGATTCTTTTTTACTCTTCAAAGTTACTCTTTCAGTCCTACAACTTTAGTAATCTTTTCAAGAGACTAAGGGGTCTATTTATCAATGTTCTCACCTAAGGTCCGGCCGCACCTGGAGTATGCAGTCCAATTGTGGTCACCGGTCCTCAGGAGGGATGTGCTGGAACTGGAGAGGGTCCAGAGAAGGGCAACAAAGCTGATTAACCACTTGCCGACCGCCAACCGCAGTCTGATGGCCAGGGGCGTATCATGAAAATAGTGGGCCCGTGTGCAAGCTCGCTCCGCACCAATCATCCCCGGCTGTCAACCAGGGAGAGATCATCCATGGGTGCAGTGTTGGTCAGAGCACAGTGGGCCCCCCAACCCCTCAGGGCCCGTGTACAGTGAACACCCTGCACCCATGGATGATACACCACTGCTGATGGCGACAGAGTGGCTCGATATCGCAGACCACTGCGATATGCCTCACTGCGAGCGCCCGCCGCCGGAGGCGCGCTCACACACTGTGTCCAGGAGGGGCAGGGAGCGGGTAAGGCGGACTCGATCGCCGCCGGCTACCGGCGACGCCCCCCCCCCGCAGTAAAAGAATGGAGGTCCGTGTAAGTAAACGGTCCTCTATATGGAAGCCGTGATCCCTCCCCTCCCCCAGCCAGCCCAGCCCCCATACAGTTAGAACACGCCCAAGGAACACAGTTAACCCTTAGAGCGCCCCCTCCAGGTTAACCCCTTCACTGCCAATGGCATTTACACAGTAATCAGTGCATTTTTATAGCCAAAAATGTGCCAAAAAAGGCCCCAAAAAAGTGTCAAAATGGTCCGACATGTCCGCTGCAATATCGCAGTACCGCTAAAAATCGCAGATCGCCGCCATTACTATAAAAAAATAAAAACCCCAGAAATGAATTCTCATCATCCGTAAACGCCGCAACTTTTACGCAAACCAATCAATAAAGGCCGATTGCGATTTTTTTAACCAAATATATGAGGAAGAATATAAATTGGCCAAAACCGATGGAAAAAAAATGTTTTTTTATAAAAAGCAAGACATTTGGTTTTTTTTTTGCAAAATTGTCGCTCTTTTATTTATAGCGGCGATCATAAATGACGCAGAGATTATTAAATACCACCAAAAGGACCCAAATTCTGTTTGGGTGCAACGTCGCACGACCGCGCAATTGTCAGTTAAAGCGACGCAGTGCCGAAACACAAAAAGGGCTCTGGTCCTAAAGTGGGAAATCCTTCCGGGGCTGAAGTGCTTAACGGATTGGAGGACCTTTGTTATGAGGAAAGACTACGAGCACTGAACTTATTCTCTCTGGAGAGGAGACGTTTGGGAGGCAGGACGGGATAAAGAGCATCATGGGCCTGGTACTGAGGGTTTTGATGGGCCTCTTTATGGAAATAACTAAAATGAAAACACAATTTTTTGTTAAAACAAAGTGAATATTTTAAACAAGCACCAATCTCCCTCTATGGCTCTCCATAAAGCAGCTGAAAGCCACAGGAGGGAGAGGAGGAGAAGCGGCTGAAAGCTGCTTCATGGAGAGCCATAGAGGGAGATCAGTGCTTGTAGTTGTCCCCCCCCCCACCGCACCAATCAATCCAGACTTTCAGATTTCCCCTGCTGCAGGAGGAACCAGGAGCTTCTCATGCAGTGCAGTGTCCAAATGGTTAGTCCGTCCCTGCTGGGCCTATATTAAGTTTGGGGCCTGGAGCTGCAGCTCCAATAGCCCCTAGGTTAATCTGGCCCTGTTGAGAGGGGGTGTGGTTACAGTACTGATGACCCCACAATTTGGAAAAAGCTTTTTCGTGAAAGGGACTTTAAAAAGACACGCGCCCATTCGCTAATATTAGAAGAGTAGCGGTTTAACCTTAAACTGCATAGAGGGTTCTTTACTGTAAGAATGGTAAGGATGTGGAATTCCCTTCCACAAGCGGTGGTTTCAGCGGGAAGCATCGATAATTTCAATAAAAAACTAGATGGGCACCTAAACAACCACAACATACAGGGATACACAATGTACTAATAACATACAAGTACACACACAGGTTGGACTGGATGGACTTGTGTGTTTTTTCAACCTGACGACTATGTAACTATATGTAACTATGTAACAACTTTAATCCAAGATTAACACAACTTTTTTTTTTTAAATACTATTTATTGTCAGACAAGTAAAACAACATACATATATATTGAATTTTCTCAACATGAGCATCAGGAGATGCATCGATTACATACATTAACATATGATGAATTATGAAGACATACATGTACACAGCAGTATTTTAACCCCTTCCTTACTGGGCACTTAAACCCCCCTCCTGCCCAGACCAATTTTTGGCTTTCAGCGCTGTCGCATTTTGAATGACAATTGCGCAGTCGTGCGACGTTGTACCCAAATAAAATTTGCGTCCTTTTTTTCCCACAAATAGAGCTTTCTTTTGGTGGTATTTGATCCCCTCTGCGTCATTTCTGATCGCCGCTATAAACAAAAAATGAGCGACAATTTTGCAAAAAAGAATAATATTTTTTACTTTTTGCTAAAATACAAATCCATTAAAAAAATATTAATCAGTTTTGGCCGATATATATTCTTCTACATATTTTTGGTAAAAAAAAAAAGTTATCGCATCTACAAACTGGGAATTGATTTATGGCGTTTTTATTATTATTTTTTTTTTTACTAGTAATGGCGGCGATCTGCGATTTTTATCGGGACTGCGATATTGCTGCAGAAATATCGGACATTCTTTACACATTTTTGGGACCAATGACATTTATACAGCGATCAGAAATTTAAATATCCACTGATTACTGTGTAAATGTCATTGGCAGTGAAGGGGTTAACCAGCAGGGGGCAGTGAAGGGGTTAACAAATGTTCCCTGGGTGTGTTCTAACTGTGGGGGGGATGCGCTGGCCGGGACATAACAGATCTAACTGATCCCAGTGACAGGGATCAGTAGATCTGCTATGTCCCCTGTCACAGAACAGGGAACCGCCGTGTTTACAACGGCGGTTCCCCGTTCTGAGGCTCCCAGAAGAGATCGGCGGTCTCGGGCGGACATCGAGTCTGCCCAACCTACGGGCACGCTCGCGCAGCACGCGCGCCGCCGCTGCCTCCAGGGGGCGCGCCAGGAGCACGCACAGTGGACGACGTCCATGGACGTCGTCCGGGCATTTCAGATCCGCGCTGGAGCCGTACTTCGGCAATAGCGCAGATCTGAAGTGGTTAAAGAGGAAGTAAACCCAGATTGGGTTTACTTCCTCTGTATTCCCCTGCAAAGTAGAAGCATAATGGGCTACTATGCATCGCATACCCATTATGTGCCACTTACCTGCAAACGAAGCCTGCAACGTCCAGCGATGTCCCCTCTCCTGGCGGCGTCCATCTTCTGCCCCTCTTCCTTCCGCGGCCGCGACTCCGGCGCTGTGACTGGCCGAAGTCGCATGCGCGCGGGAGCCTTCAGTCACGGAACGATCTCAGTGAAGAAACGGCACGGAGGCCGAAATGACATCGGCACATCTAGAACACTGTATATCTCCTAAACCGTGCAGGTTTAGGAGATATGCAGGGCACCTACAGGTAAACCTTATTATAGGCATACCTGTAGGTGAAAGGGGGTGTCCAGAGTGGACAACCACTTTAAGTCATGTGAATACAGGTACCCATTAAAATGAGATTATAACCCTTATCTATTTGTAACCATAAATACTAAAGGCAGCAAGGCAGTTCATATTTAAGTGCCAGATATTGTGAGGGTAGAGGAGCACCATACGTCCCATATTTTATTGTATTTTTTTGGGCATCCTCTGTGTTCATACACTCATTTTTCCAAGGGTAGAACTTGGTTTACCACCTGTATCCATTTCCTGACAGACGGAGGTCTTGGCTGGATCCAGATCAGTGCAAGAACCTTCCGTGCCATAAACAGAGCCTCCCTCAATAGAATCCGCTGACGTCTCTGCCACTGCTCCTCGTCTAGTAGGCAAATTCTAGGGTGGCATGGCACCGGTATGGACAGGACCGAGATAGAATACCTGTCACATGCTTCCAGTATCTGGCTATGAATGGACATTCTCAAATAAGAGATGTATAAAGTCTGTATTAGTAGTGTTACATCTCATACAGTCAGAAGTGGGAATGCGATGCATAGCATGTAATCGCACCAGCGTAAGGTACGCGCGGTGTATGATGTATAGCTGTGTGAGCCTATTGTTGGCATTGGGGGATACCTATAAATGCGAGGAGCAGGCCTCCTCCCATTACTCATCCGTCATGTCAGGGATAATCTGTCGCCACTTGGAACAGGCTGACAGTGGGGTATTCCCTACAGTGGTGACCAAAAGGTGGGTATACAGTTCAGAAATAAGTCCCCCCCTCCCAGTGGTGCATTTAGGTTTTGTTCTGCCCTAGGCCTGACTAAACTCATGCAGCCCCCTAATTTAAATATGAGCCACCCTTTACTGTCAAGGCCACACCCCTTCCTGTTTAAGACCCGCCCTGAAATTTTCTAGTGGGGACACTAGTTCTGAGGGCCTTGGAGGGGATTGGAATAGATTTCCTTAAGAGATTTCCTCACACTTCCTGTTTGGCTATGGGACAGCACAACAACTCATTGGTTGGGGCCCGCCACCTGGGCCCCTTGGAACACCCGGGTCCCCTACATATGTATGGGCTGTCCCCCTCTGATGGGGGTCCTGCCAGTATTATAACAGCAGCAAGTGCAGCCGCTTTATGGGAGTGCTAGACCGGTTTGTCTCCCGGCCCAGCCCATCCCATAAGACTAAAAGTGTAGGGAAAGCCGGCGGTGACTATTTTCGTGCTGCCCCCTTGCAAAGTGCCGCCCTAGGCCTGGGCCTTGTTGGCCTAGGCCAAGATACAGCGTTGCCCCCTCCCCGGGCCCTGTGATCTTAGTAGAGGGTATTTAGAAAATATCGGAGTGTTGTTTCTGAACTGGGCCTGCAGTACATGCTTCAGCTGAAAATATTAATAAAGGCATCTGTGGTTGAGATCAAATCTCCCCCGCAGATCCTCAAATGACCTTAAGGTAGAGCCAGCATAGACATCCGCCAGCATGTTTACCCCCCTCAGCTCTCACAAGGGGGTGTCTATAAAGTGGGACAAGTGTGTGAACATGGGCCTTTGCCAACGAGGAAGCGTGACCTCCACATCTCCAAATCCTGTGATGCGCTTATATTCCCTCCATATTGACTTTGCCATATTTAATATTGGTAACCCTATCGGTACCATGGAGGGCTTTGGGGCCTCTAGGGCTATCAGCAGGTTGTCCAGACGAAGAATATGGGCTAAGTATGACTCCACCACTGCTGGTGTCGTTGGTACTAATCAGTCCATCAAATGCCGTAGTTGGCCAGCAATATAGTAAAAATAAAGATTTGGAAGGACCATACCTGCCTCCATTTTTGGGTGTTGCAGAATGGATAATTTAAGTTTCCTTCTGTTCTGGGCCCATATGAATGGACCAAACTGGGCATCCAATGATTTAAAATATGATTTAGGCACCCGTACAGGCATATGGGAGGAGATATATAGGCATTTCGACAGGAGGACCATCTTAATAAGATTAATCCTGCCCGCCACTGACTAAGGGAGTTTAGCCTAGGTGCTACGTTTATTCTTAATCACTACCATCAGAGGATCCATGTTAGCAAACACGGCCTTCTCTGAGGACAAGGTAATATGAATTCCTAGGTATTTAAATGAGGTGACTATTTTGAGTGGGGTCACTACTCCACTGTCTACAAAAAAATGCAGATGTTTGCCAAAGGTGTCTATTATTTGCATAGCAGCAGTCAAGGACTGCGTTGCATCTTGCAAGTAGAGTATAAGGTCATCTGCATACAGGGCTATTACATCAGTTCTATCTCCCAATGAGATACCTTTCCCTAACAGAGACTGCCTAAATCTCAGGGCTAACGCCTCAATGGCTACCGCAAAGAGGAGTGGCGACAATGGACAACCCTGTCGAGTATCCCTTTTAAGTGATATGGGAGTGGATAAGAGCCCATTGACTAATAGTTGGGAAGTTGGATTTGCGTGCAAAATAGATATCTAGGTACAGAATCCTTTGCCAAACCCAAAGGGTTGCAAGGCAGCTTGAAGGAAAGGCCATTCAACTGAATCAAAAACCTTTGCTGTGTCCAGTGAGGGAAACAATAATAACCCCCAACATTGGTGTCAGAGAATGCAATAACAACCACCAGTATTTGTGTCAGAGAATGCAATAATAACCCCCAACATTGGTGTCAGAGAATGCAATAATAACCCCCAGCACTTGTGTCAGTAACCCCCAATATTGATGTCTGTGGATACAATAATAACCCCCAGCATCAGTGTCAAAGAATGCAGTAATAGCCACCCAGCATCCATATCAGTGGATGCATTAATAACCCCCAACATTGTTGTCAGTGGATGCAACAATAACTCCCAACATTGTTGTCAGTGGATGCAATAATAATGTGTCAGTGCTATTAAAGTTGTGTGAATCTCCTCTGGCCCGGATGCCCCCCCCCCTTGAGGTCTACAGCACATATATATATAGATACGTTGGCACCTGTGCTGACGCCGATTTATGCCAAAGCATTCAAGGAGAAAAGGTTACCATCTTCTATGTATGCTGCCACGGTGGTCCTAATTCCAAAACCTGACAAAGATTTGTTGGACTGCACCTCATTTCGTCCCATTTCACTTTTGAATATACATTATAAAATCCTTGAAAAAATCTTGGCCAAACGTCTTAATAAAGTTATACTTAGTATCATACACCCGGATCGAACTGGCTTCATGCCAGGGAAGTCCACATCCATTAATATACTTAGGACTCAATTAATTGTACAACTTAGAGAGCATTTCCCACCCATCACTGTTGTCAGTGGGAGGAATAGTGCCCCATCATTGGTGTCAGTGGGAGGAATAGTGCCTCATCATTGGTGTCAGTGGGAGGAATAGTGCCTCATCATTGGTGTCAGTGGGAGGAAGTCCACGGTTGCATAGATATATATATACACGACATCTGGAGTTCCCC
>BLSH010468194.1:170765-186385 GCA_018402905.1 Glandirana rugosa | reverse complement strand
CACTATTCCTCCCACTGATATCAATAATGGGGCACTATTCCCCATCATTGGTATCAGTGGGAGGAATAGTGCCCCATTATTGATATCAGTGGGAGGAATAGTGCCCCATCATTGGTGTCAGTGGGAGGAATAGTGCCCCATCATTGGTGTCAGTGGGAGGAATAGTCCTCCATCATTGGTGTCAGTGGGAGGAATAGTGCCCCATCATTGGTGTCAGTGGGAGGAATAGTGTCCCATCATTGGTGTCAGTGGGAGGAATAGTGCCCCATCATTGGTGTCAGTGGGAGGATAGTGCCCCATCATTGGTATCAGTGGGAGGAATAGTGCCCCATCATTGGTGTCTGTGGGAGGAATAGTGTCTCATCGTTGGGGTCAGTGGAAGGAATAGTGCCCCATCATTGGTGTTTGTGGGAGGAATAGTGCTCCATCATTGTATCAGTGGGAGGAATAGTGCCCCACCATTGGTGTCTGTGGGAGGAATAGTGCCCCATCATTGGTGTCAGTGGGAGGAATAGTGCCCCATCATTGGTGTCAGTGGGAGGAATAGTGCCCCATCATTGGTGTTTGTGGGAGGAATAGTGCTCCATCATTGTATCAGTGGGAGGAATAGTGCCCCACCATTGGTGTCTGTGGGAGGAATAGTGCTCCATTATTGGTATCAGTGGGAGGAATAGTGTCTCATCGTTGGGGTCAGTGGAAGAAATAGTGCCCCATCATTGATATGAGTGGGAGGAATAGTGCCCCATCATTGGCGTCAGTGGGAGGAATAGTGTCCCATCATTGGTGTCAGTGGGAGGAATAGTGCCCCATCATTAGTATCAGTGGGAGAAATAGTACCCCATCATTGGTGTCAGTGGGAGGAATAGTGCCCCATCATTGGTGTCAGTGGGAGGAATAGTGCCCCATCATTGGTATCAGTGGGAGGAATAGCACCCCATCATTGGTATTACTGGAAGAGTAGTGCCCCATCATTGGTATCAGTGGGAGGAATAGTGTCCCATCATTGGTATCAGTGGGAGGAATAGTGTCCCATCATTGGTATCAGTGGGAGGAATAGTGTCCCATCATTGGTATCAGTGGGAGGAATAGTGCCCCATTATTGGTATCAGTGGGAGTAATAGTGCCCCTTTCCTGGTTTCAGTGGGGTACTCGTTTGGTGGTAACAGTGGGAGGATTAATGCTTCATTGTTGCTGTCAATGGGAGCGCCAGAGGATAAAAGCAAGCAAATGGCCGCATTTAGCCCACTGGCTGCAGTTTGGGGACCACTGCTCTGCAATAGAAATGTTCAAGACTCAGCTTAGATTCACAATACCCTTCACCGCAATTGTTTGCTCGTTTCAGTTGGCGTTGCTGCAGGGCACTTCACTTCTTCACCGTTACTCTTATAGCAATCATACAGAGATTACAAAGACAACAGCAGCCTTCTTTTGTATAGTGATGATGATACTCTTTAAAAATCACAACACAAACTTTATAGTTTCTTTGAACCATTACTGAATGTAATCAGAATATTGAAAACTATGTTTGAGTGCTGGGCTTTAAATACATTGAAAATATAACAAATTACAGCATAGCTGATAGCGACTTTCGGGGTAATTTTGATCCCATCGGGAATCATTGTTCCTCAAAATGTCAAAGAAAAATGATGCTGTGCAAATATTTATCTATATCATGCATCAGAAATGAAATTATAATTGCATACAGCACACAAAACAGCCTAAAGAACTTTAATTTCCGCTTCATATATATAGATATAATTATATTGCTTTTATTATTTATTTTATCATAATAATCCTCAATAAAAGAATATTAAACCCCCATTTGCATCTTCCTCCCATCTGCCTTCTAGCATATATCTTACTTTTCAGATATTAAGTATAGTATAATAATAGAACTCTTAATTATCATTCCTCTTCCTATACTTTCTCACATTTTACATCACTTTTTGTCTTATCTTTTTCTCCATTTAACCACCCCCCCCCATACATTCTCTATGGACCACGTTTACATTTCTGCCATGGACCTGTTTATTTGACAAAACATAATCATTACTTAAAGTGGAACTTCCGCTTATCTGATCACCCCCCCCCCCCAACATTTGGCACCCTTCAAGGGGGCGGGGTGGGGTTACCTGTTTTTGACAGGCACCCTTCCCCACTTTCGGCAGACGCCACCGCGGCAGAGTCCGTCAGAAGTTCAGCCCCCCTCCTCCTCCCCCCGCCACCGCGCATGCACAGTAGGGACCCGGCTGTGAAGCCCCAAGGCTTCACTGCCAGGTTCTCTTAACGCAGTGGTTCTCAACTCCGGTCCTCGGGCCCCCCCAACAGGCCAGATTTTAAGTATTACCTTGGGGAGATGCAGACTAGAATACTGCAATCACTAAGCAGCAAATGATATCACCTGTGATGTATTTCAGTTATCCTGCAAACCTGGCCTGTTGGGGGGGCCCGAGGACTGGAGTTAAGAACCACTGTCTCAACGGCAATAGCGGCGGCAGCAGCGCCCGACAGCCGATGGAAACATCAGCTGGGGCGCCAACATCACCGGATTCCAGGACAGGCAAGTGTCGTAACAGTGTAGTTGTTGATTTGTAATTTTTGAAGGGGGGGGGGCGGAACGCCTCCCTGGCGGGATGATTATTTCAGATTTTTGGTGCTGAAAGCGGTACCATTATTTTGTATGGAAATTTGGCGTTTTAGATTGTAGGCCTGTAATTCTTAGGAATAACTCGCTTCCATCTAGTAGACATCCCGGGTATGATAAAGTTTGAAACAAGAAATCATAAATTATAATATAATAAATAACTATAAATAATTATCAAAAATAATAACATAATAGTAATAAAATGTATTCAATAATATAATCAAATCAAAAACACTGAAATTTCCTCAGTTGCAGAATTGTCGCTGTCGTCACTTTCAGTTTCTGATGATAAATTTCCCCAAAAATCAGTATCACTCAATTCTGCAAATGATTCTTATTTACTATCGGTGTTTTCTAGCCGATCAAAAACCACTTTTGACGTAAAGGGACGCTTTTTGGTTGCCATGGACATTCTCAAGTTCCCAGGCAGAAAGAATGACATTTATAATATAAAAGTGCATGCAGGGCACTGGGCAAACCACTAGGGACAAAGGGGATGTGAAATGTTTTCATACAGTAATGTAATCTATAAGATTACAGTGTACTGTATGTGCTGTGTGTTTCACTATTTGAATTTGCCGCCGGTCTCTGCCCCTGTGCGACGTGACGCTCGCAGGGAACGGAGCCCGGCACACAGAGGCATCGGGCAGAGGACACAGCCCGCAGACACTGCGGGGGACATCGCTGGATCCAGGGGACAAGGTGAGTAACGCTGCCTTGGATCCAGCGATGCGATCCCGAGTGTGGCTCGGGGTTACCGCTAATGGTACAGAAAATCCCCCCCGAGCCGCACTCGGGATTACCGCCAGGGGGCATAGTGGGGTTGATTTACTAAAACTGGAGAGTGCAAAAATCTGGTGCAGCTGTGCATGGTAACAGGGGAGGGCTGGGCCAGGGGGCAGGGTGGCAATTGCCCCCCAGGCCACCCTAACTTACATTCAAAATGGCCAACGGCCGCTGCCTGCTCACACTTTTTTTCTTCTTGTGGAGGAAGGAAGCATGGGCCAGGGGCGCAACCACCAACTAACTGCAGGCAAAGGGGGGGGGAGGGGGCACCCAGGGCCAGCTGTGCTGATGGGCACTGAAGAGCCTGCATTGATGGGCACTGATCAGGTTGCATTTGATAGGCGCTGGTGAGGCTGCATTGATGGACACTGGTGTGGCTGCATTGATGGGCACTGGTAAGGCTGCATTGGTGGGCATTGATGAGCTGCATTGATGCATTATTTTTGTTAAACCTCCTTTGTTGCTATTGACATTAAATTATGTTACCACATTGTATCATATTTGTCTTGCTTCATAACATCAATATCTGTTCTAAAACCAGGTGGGCATGGATGGTGAGCTGATTCGGTGGTTCAATGGGCCACTTGACTGGACTTGCCCCCCAGGCCTAAGGCTGCCAGCCCTCCCCTGCATGGGAGCCAATAAGCTTCTAACTTCAGCTTGTTCAATTAACCACTTGAGCGCCGAAGGATTTACGCCCTTTCATGACCAGGACATTTTTTGCGATACAGCACTGCGTTACTTTAACTGACAATTGCGCGGTCGTGCGACGTTGCACACAAGTAAAATTGATGTCCTTTTTTTCCCCACAAATAGAGCTTTCTTTTGGTGGTATTTGATCCCCTCTGTGGCTTTTATCTTTTGCGCTATTAACAAAAAAAAAAAAGAGGGACAGTTTGGAAAAAAAACAATATTTTTTACTTTCTGCTATTAAACATATCCAAAAATATATATTAAAAAAATCTAATTTTTTTCTGATGTTGACCCCTTCCCTGCCAGTGTCATTAGTACAGTGACGCTGCATATTTTTAGTGTCACTGGTCCGTAAAAAGTGTCAGTTAGGTGTCTGATTTGTCTGCCGCAATATCGCAGTCCCACTACAAGTCTATGATCACCGCCATTACTAGTAAAAAAAAAAAAAAATAAAACGCTATAACTTTTGCGCAAACCAATCAATATATGCTAATTGGGATTTTTTTTACCAGAGATATGTAACAGAATATGATGAAAAATTTAGAATTATTTACATTTTTTTATTGGATGTGTTTTATAGCAGAAAGTAAAAAATATTGTTTTTTTATTAAAATTGTTTAGAGCGCAAAAAATAAAAAATCAAGATCAAACACCACCAGAAGAAAGCTCCATTTGTGGGGGAAAAAAAGGACATACATTTTATTTGGGTACAGCGTCACATGACCGTACAATTGTCAGTTAACCACTTCAGCCCCGGAAGGATTTCCCACTTTAGGACCGGAGCACTTTTTGCGATTCGGCGCTGCGTCGCTTTAACTGACAATTGCGCGGTCATGCGACGTTGTACCCAAACGAAATTTGCGTCCTTTTTTTCCCACAAATAGAGCTTTCTTTTTGTGGTATTTGATCATCGCTGCGTCATTTCTGATCACCGCTATAAACAAACAAAAAGCAACAATTTTGCAAAAAAAACAAACAATATTTCTTGCTATAATACAAATCCAAAAAATATATAAAAAAACTAATTTATTCATCGGTTTTGCCCGATTTATATTCTTCCTCATGTTTTTGGTAGAAAAAAATGCAATCAGCATTTATTGATTGGTTTACGCAAAAGTTGCCGCATTTATAAACCATGAGAATTAATTTCTGGCGTTTTTTTTTTTTTAGTAATGGCGGCGATCTGCAATTTTTATCGGTACTGCGATATTGGGGCGGACATGTCGGACAGTCTTGACACTTTTTTGGGAGCAAATGACATTTATACAGCGATCAGAAATTTAAATATCCACTGATTACTGTATAAATGTCATTGGCAGTGAAGGGGTTAACCTGCAGGGGGAGATCTAGGGGATAACTGTGTTCCCTAGGCGTGTTCTAACTGTGAGGGGGCTGGGGTGCCAGGGGCATAAGAGATCTAACTGATCCCAGTGACAGGGATCAGTACATCTCTTAGATGCCGCCTGTCAGAACGTTCTTTCCCTCTGGCAGCTCATCAGGTCCGCCCGAGCCGCGGGCACACTCCTCCAGCCCTGCGCTCACGCCCCCTAGCTGCCTGTTCGTAAACCACCATCTATTTACGGCGATTCATGAGACAGCGCCACACTGCCACAGTAAATGTACTGCGCGCGGTGTGGAAGTGGTTAAAGTAACACAGTGCTGTATCGCAAAAAATGACCTGGTCAGGAAGGGGGTGAAGTGGTTAACTGACATCATCTGCAGATGAAAGTTTATCCCCTTTATTTGCATGTGAATGAAAGAGAGTAAATACAAAAGTAACAGTATTAATTTTCTCAGGACCCAAATCTGAACCTGCAACCTCTGCCATGTCTGACGGTATCTCTTTTTGCTGACATTTTGGACAGCTCCTTGGACAATTCCTTGAACAATCTTGCTTTATACCTTCTTTCTGGTGAACCTTGAACTGTTTGTTCCTCTCATGAAATTCCTATTTAAGCCATGCCTTGCACTTACTGTTTGCCAGATTATTGTGCTCTCTCCAGCTGATATCTCGCTTTTGTCTCTCCCCCTGCCATCTCTATCTCCGCTACCACTAGTTACCGACCTTTGACTTGTTTCTCGACTATGCTTCTACTTGGACCCAACCTGCAACCGCTTGTTGCCAACCTTTGGCTTGTTTACTGAATGTGCTTCTGCTTGACCCCTACCTGCATATCTGCTACTGGACCCCAGCTTGGTGCGGCGATCCTGAGGATCATGACCTGGCACTAACACACAGCAAAACTCATCTCCGCCATCAGGAGCTCTGGCGAATACCGGTTCGTGCTTTAACCCCGCACCTCAGGTGAGTCCACGTTATCCTCCAGGGGCACCTGCTTGTGCATCTATTCTGCTGGTTGGTGGGAGCCTCTCTACTGCTATAGCTACTCGCCTCCTAGCCTGACCCCGGACTGTGACACCTTTGTACCTTTCTATTTTGTGTCTGAACAATGTTGATAAGTACTGAGGTCCAGATCACACCAGAACACGGTGCAGGGAAGGCGCATCCTTCTTCTTAATAACCTGTGTAAGAAAGAGATACAGTATATACTTATTTTCAGCCCGCTCCAGTTTGGTCACGTGATCCTCTGTGTCAGCCAGTAGCGGCTGCAGGGGATTGGATAGAGCACTCTGACCAGTGGCAGCCCATGTATTGAGGGCGCACGGGCACCGCCCCCCTAACACCTCCGCCGCTGCCCCCCTGTCCATGTGCCCAGCCCCTTTTAGGACGCCGGGTGCATGAAATACAATTGAGGGGATAAGCAGGGGGTGTGTATTTTGAAGCACGTGTTTAGAGCCAAAGGCTCT
Source organism: Glandirana rugosa (assembly GCA_018402905.1). Classification (NCBI taxonomy): domain Eukaryota; kingdom Metazoa; phylum Chordata; class Amphibia; order Anura; family Ranidae; genus Glandirana; species Glandirana rugosa. The sequence goes on along the minus strand of BLSH010468194.1, from coordinate 179,454 downwards.
AATAGGCTTCAGAATAGGGAGGGCTTGGGGCATAGAGAGTGAGTCCTGATCCCACCCAGCTGTGTGACCATAGCAAATGAATTTTCTCTGTCTCCCACTAACGTTCCTCCCTGCCAATCAGGAGACAGGTCTGTGAAACCTGTTTCCCGATTGGACAGAGTGCCAGGCGATCCTATTGGATGCCTGACGCTAAGGAAGAAAGAAAGAGGAAACAGCATGGAGACGCCCGCTGGAACAGGCACCTCCGCCGCCGCCGCTCTGCCCGCACCCTGGAGGAAAGGACACAGCCACAGCCAAAGCACAATAAGTGCCGGACCTCTCGCCGGCGGGGGTGCCCTTCAGAGTTCCTGCCAGCCCCGCGCCTGGGGGGAGTGCTGTCAGTGCCGCTACAACACCCCCCCTGAATTACTGAGTGCCATGCCACGGGGGTTGGGGGCTGTCAATGCCGCAACAGCACAACCCCCCCTCCTCTGATGATGATGAAGTCCTGTGCCATGCCGCGGTGGAAGGGGAACTTGCTGGTTGTTTGCCGCCCCCCCTCCCACTCTGACAATGGCTGGTAAAGAGAAAGCGGTGACATTACCCATAGACTTCAGTGGCCCACCCATTGTCGGCTCTTTATCTTCTCCCCTACAGCTGTCGCTGACTGACAGAGGAGAGCCGGATCACTTAATGCGACCAGAGCTGGCTGAAAATAGGCAAATATATCCATCTTTCTTACATACACAGGTTAGTCAGGTTAGGGGGAGGTGAATACTAACCACTAAGAGTAGTTAGGGTTAAACTGGTATTCCACTTTAAAGTGATATTAAAGTGTTACTAAACTCACAACAGTAAAATCAGTCTGTATATGCAGCATAGCATGCTTGTTATACTCACTGTGGAACCTAAGGGGTTAATCCTCTGCATTGTGTAAAAAGGCTGTTTGATCCTGTCTTCTCTGATCCTCTCTTTTTTCCACGGTCCCAAATCCATCTTTTGATAGCACAGAGCCTCAGTAACACTCTGCACATGCTCAGTTTGGTGTGTATTGCTAGAATTTTTTTTTTTTCTTGGGAGGGTACCATGATCAGCACAGGGCCAATCAGCACTGCCCAGACAGAAAGTCAGGGGTCTTGCAGTCTCATAGGACAATCAGAGCAGAATGAAAACTCCTCCTACAAGCCTTGACCAGATACTGATAGAAGTCACAAGACTGCTATATACTGCTGATGAGAAAAGGTATTTAGCAGTTGATATTTACTAAAATAATTGCATTTCTGTGTACTGTGGGAGACCAGATTTAGTGAGGAAAAAAGTATTTGATTCCCTGCTGATTTTGTACATTTGCCCACTGACAAAGCAAAGACCAGTCTATCATTTTAACCACTTCCCTACCGGCCTATTGTGGAATGACGTCCACGAAGGTGGCTCAGTTTTCCTGAATGGGCGTCATATGACGGCCAGCAGGATAAGCCGCTTGTGCACACCCTTGGGAGGCATCTCCGATCTTGGCAAAGAGCCTATGACATAGGCTCTTTAACACGTGATCAGCTGTGACCAATCACAGCCTTAACCAGGAGTGCCGTTTATCGTCTTTCCTCAGTTTGTGCTGACAAGGCACGGGTAGAGGAGAGCCGATCGCCGTCTCTTCTGATGGGGGGGGGGAGGAGGTCTGTGCATTGATTATCAGTGCAGTCCCCATCAGAGGTGCCCATCAGATGTCAATCAGATGCCCATTAGTTACCATTGTTCAACAGTAATGCCTGGCAGTGCCCATCAGTAATGCCTGTCAGTGCCCATCACAGATGCCAATCAGTGCCCATCAGTAATGTCTGTCAGTGCCTCCTCATCAATGCCATCTATTAGGGCCTACCAGTACCACCTATCAGTGCCCATCAGTGCCACCTATTAGTGCCCATCAGTGCCACCTATTAGTGCCCATCAGTGCCACCTATCAGTGCCACCTATCAGTGCCCATTAGTGCTGCATATTAGTACCGCATATCAGTGTTGCACAGTAGTGCCGCCTCATCAGTGCCCATCAGTGCAGCCTCATCAGTGCAGGAGAAAACTCATTTTTTATGACAGAAACAAAGAAAAATGTTTTTTTTTTTTAAAAATTCAGTCTTTTTTAATTTGTTTAGCAAAAAAAAAAAAACAATGTTGATTAAATACCACCAAAAGAAATCTCTATTTGACGGGAAAAAAATTATAAAAATATAACTTGGGTACAGTGTAGTATGACCGTGCAATTGTCATTCAAAGTGTGACAGCGCTGAAAGCTGAAAATTGGCCTGGGCAGGAAGGGGGTAAAAGTGCCCTCTTTGTAATGAGTGTGGTGGATTTAGTTTAACAGTAACAGACAAGAGACAGAAGAAAGACAGAAGTAAGAGACAGAATAACAACAATAATATCCAGAAAAAATGCATTTTAAAAAAGTTATAAATTGATTTGCTTTTTAATGAGTGAAATAAATATTTGATCCCCTATCAACCAGCAAGATTTCTGGATCCCAGGTCTCTTCTATACAGATAACGAGCTGAGATTAGGAGTTCTCTCTTAAAGGGAGTGCTCCTAATCTCAGCTTGTTACCTGTATAAAAGGCGCCTGTCCACAGAAGCAACCAATCAGATGCCAATCTCTCCACCATGGCCAAGACCAAAGAGCTGTCCAAGGATGTCAGGGAGAAGACTGTAGACCTCCACAAGGCTGGAATGGACTACAAGACCATTGCCCAGCAGCTTGGCGAGAGGGTGGCAATGGTTGGTGCGATTATTCACAAATGGAAGGAACATAAAATAACTGTCAATCTCCCTGGGTCTGGGGCTCCATGCAAGTTCTCACCTCATGGAGTTTCAATGATCATGGAGAACGGTGAGGAATCAGCCCAGAGCTACACAGGAGAATCTTGTCAAGGCAGTGGGACCATCGCCACCAAGAAAACAATTGGTAACACTACACCGTGAAGGTCTCAAATCCTGCAGCGCCTGCAAGGTCCCCCTGCTCAAGAAAGCTCATGTGCAGCCCATATGAAGTTTGCTAATGAACATCTGAATGATTCAGAGGAGAACTGGGTGAAAGTGCTGTGGGCAGATGAGAGGAAAATCAAGCTCTTTGGCATCAACTCAACTCGCCGTGTTTGGAGGAGGAGGAATGCTGTCTATGACCCCAAGAACACCACCCCCACCATCAAACATGGAGGTGGAAACATTGTGCTTTGGGGGGGGGGGTTTCTGCTAGGGGACAGGACAACTTCACCGCATCAAAGGGACGATGGACGGGGCCATCCACCATCAAATCTTGGGTGAGAACCTCCTTCCCTCAGCCAGGGCATTGAAAATGGGTCGTGGATGGGTATTCCAGCATGACAATGACCCAAAACACACAACCAAGGCAACAGAGGAGTGGCTCAAGAAGAAGCACATTAAGGTCCTGGAGTGCCCTAGCCAATCTCCAGACTTTAATCCCATAGAAAATACATGGAGGGAGCTGAAGGTTCGAGTTACCAATCGTCAGCCTCGAAACCTTAATGACTTGGAGAGGAACTGCAAAGAGCAATGAGACAAAATCCCTCCTGAGATGTCTGCAAACCTGGTGGCCCAACTACAAGAAACGCCTGACCTCTGTGATCGCCAACAAGGTACTCAGTCATGTTTTGCGAAGGGGTCAAATATTTATTTCACTCATTAAAATGCAAATCAATTTATAACTTTTTGGAAATGCGTTTTTCTGGATATTTTCATTGTTATTCTGTCTCTCACTGTTCAAATAAACCGACCATTAAAATTATAGACCGATCGTTTCTTTGTCAGTGGGCAAACCTACAAAATCAGCAGGGGAGCAAATCGTTTTTTCCCTCACTGTATAGTGACTTCAGGCTCCTGGGTTTAGTAACACTTTAAAGTCACAACGATTGAGTTCCATTAAATGTTCTAAATATGTTTATGCACAATGCACCCGCTTCTATGTAAAAAAAAAATCAAGCTTCTAAATTCCTATTTTACATAATTGCTGTGCCCACGGTCACGCGATCTTTCCCTGCCTGATAAGATCGGTTTGTACCAATTTCTCCATGTAAGATGCACAAAGTCCTGTGATTTCCACAACATTTCCTGAGGCTCTAATTGGCTACAAAAAAGGGCGGGCACTGCGCCCTGAGCCCACCCAGGTGTGGTACAATAACGAAATGAATATTCGCTAACGTCTTCCTGCTTTTCCTTCCGGCCAATCAGGAAGCGGGTCCTGAGACCCAATTGGCCAGGGAGTCTTAGGACCTACTTCCTGTTCGGCCAGGAGGAAAAGCAATGGCCTCGGTGTTCCATCAGAATCGGCAACCTGTCACCAGCTGGAGCGAGGAACAGCGGGCGAAGGGGCAGCAACAGCCGCTTCCGGGATTCAGCACTGCCGTCAGCACAGATCGCTGCCTTCTTGTCCGACCCGATGGGGGGTGGGGGGGTTGCCACCTGTCCGGGATGCACCCAGACAGTTCGGTTTTTGAATTATGCCTCCGGGTTTCTGACTGTCTGAAACCCAGACACATTATTCAGATCAAACTTCCCAACAAGGTTGCTGGCTGCAGTTGTCTTACACTTTCTCTCACACTGCCCAAATCTAGCACTAACAGTCTCCACTCCCCACACAGATGGGAGAGGAGAGAGGGCTCAATCTGCTCCTCTTCCTCCTACCCCTCTTTGTCTGCCCACACTCCAATCCCTGGTGCTGTGCCTCAGAAAAGGAAAGTGGGGTCTGGAAATTTGAATCCCAGCAGCCACAGATACATCTGGATGAGAGGTTCTGAGTGCCAAGAGGTAAGTGAGCTCCATCCATCCCTGTCTGTGACTGAAGTCTCTCCCCTCACCCTTCTCTCTCCTGCCTTTGAGTGAGCACATTAAGGTTAATCAGTGTTCCCCTTTACATCAGAGTTCTCTCCGTACATCAGAGTTCACAGTGTTCCCCCTTAAATCAGGGTTCCCAGAGCATCCTTAATGCCAGAGTCCCCAGGGTTCTCCCTTACATCAGAGTCTGCAGAGTCCCCCCCTTACACTGTAAGGGAACTCTGCAAGTTCAGATGTGAAAGGGGAACTCTGTGGACTGTGTAAAGGGGGACCCTTGTGATTAACTTCATATGATTAGAAATGTTATTGCAAAATATATGCATAGTTCATACTATTAAAAAAATTGCTGTGCGCTGCTAAACTGTTCGAGTTTGACTTGAAGAAATGGTGGCAACTCTAGGGGGGGGGGGGCACCCGCCGCCACTGTCATACTAGTAGAAAATTGGAGGGTTCTACACTGTAGCAGTCGTGTGATGTAGAAAACAGATAACGGCTCGCCTGTTCACTAAAAACTGAGCATGTGCAATACAGGTGGCAACTGGCGATCCAGAGGATCTGAAGCTGCAGCGGGGACACAGACAAGAGGGAAATGGCAGGATCAGCCAGGTTTTTTTAATGCTTTATTAAATCAACATACTAATGATTAGGGGGTTATGTATGCAATGAAATGCTACATGTAAACACATTTTAAAGGGTTTAACTATTTAGAGGGAATAAAGGTAACAAAAAAATAAAAAAATTGAAGTAAAAAAAAAAAAGAGGGTTTTCAAAGCTGTTCTCATAAACACAACATTTCTCAGTAGAGAGAAAAAAAACTCCATAGCAGAGCGGCGGAGCTGAGCCAGTTTTATGCTGCAATGCTCTTACTGCTTACATAACCCACTTATGTCTGCATTTCACAAATAATGTGTTTTGAATCCATTAATGCCAAGGCTGTTCATGTTTAGATGCCTTGTGGATGTCACTGTGCGCCATCATTTAAAAAGTGACGACAGTCCGCAACTAGGAAAGTTTCTAGCTGTGCCCTAATGCTGCAAATTCTGATTTTCAGTTTGCTAGCAGATCGACATCGATCGGCCATAAGTTAATGACCACTGGCAGATTAAGTGCATAACAATCATCATATTAACCACTTGCTTACTGGGCACTTAAACCCCCTCTCCTGCCCGGACCAATTTTCAGTTTTCAGCACTGTCATTTTTGAATGACAATTGCGCGGTCGTGCGACGTTGTACCCAAACAAAATTGGCGTTCTTTTTTTTCCCACAAATAGAGCTTTCTTTTGGTGGTATTTGATCAGCTCTGCAGTTTTTATTTTTTGCGCTATAAACAAAAAAACAGCGGCAATTTTGAAAAAAATAACCTTTTTTTTTTACTTTTTGCTATAATATATATCCAAAAATAAAGAATAAAAAAACAAATTTATTCATCGGTTTAGGCCGATATATATTCTTCCTCACATTTGTGGTAAAAAAAAAATGTGCAATAAGCGTATATTGATTGGGTTGCGCAAAAGTTATAGCGCCTACAAACTATGGAAATTGGTTTATGGCGTTTTTATTATTTTATTGTTTTATTACTGGTAATGGTAGCGATCTGCGATTTTTATCGGGACAGACATGTCAGATTTTTTTTTACACTTTTTTTGGGACCAATGGCATTTATACAGCGATCAGATCTAAAAATAGACACTGATTACTGTATGAATGTCATTGGCAGGGAAGGGGTTAACACTAAGGGGGCGATCAAGGTGTCAAATGTGTTCCCTGTATGTGTTCTAACTGTGAGGGGGCGGGGCTGACAAGGACATAACAGATCTAACTGATCCCGATCACAGGGATCGGTAGATCTGTCATGCCCCCCCCCCCCCACAGAGCGGGGAACCGCCATGTTTACATCGGCGGTTCCCCGTTCTGGCTCTCTGTGAAGGGATCGCGGGTCTCCGGCGGACATCGAGTTCGCCCGACCCGCAGGCGCACTCAGGCAGCGTGCGGCGGGTGCGCACACCGGCGGCGGTTGCGAGAGCGTGCCTGGAGTACGCAAAGGGGCGGACGTCAATTGTCGGCGCCCAGGCAATTCAGATCTGCGCTGTAGCCGTCAATCAGCTATAGCGCGGATCTGAAGTGGTTAAATAGCAAGTAGTATATTGGATGGGATTTATTAGGCAGCAAATAAACATGTTGTCAATGAAGTTGATGTGTTAAAAGCAGAAAAACTGGACATCCCAGTTTGTTGTGTATGGGGCTGCGTAGCCACAGAGCATTCAGGGTGCCCATGCTGACCCGTGTCCACAGCCAAAGCACCTACAATGGGCACATGAGCATCAGAACTGGACCATGGGGCCATGGAAGAAGGTGGCTTGGTCTGATGAATCATGTTTTCTTTTACAGCAGTGGTTCTCAACTCCAGGGACCCACTAACAGGCCAGGTTTGCAGGATAACTGAAATACATCACAGATGATATAATTTGCTGCTCAGTGATTGCAGTACTCTAGTCTACATCTCCCCAAGGTAATACTTAAAATCTCGCCTGTTGGTGGGCGCTGAGGACCGAGTCGAGAACCACTGTTTTACAGCATGTGGATGGCCGGGTGGGCATGCATCGCTTACCTGTGGAAGAGAGAGGTGTAACATTTCCAGAAAGTTTGAAGGCAAGAGAAAAAAAACATTTTTTTACCTGTCTTATTTTCCCCCAAATAATGAAATTTTCTGAAAAAAAAATTCAGTGTGGAGTACAGCCGTAGCCAAAAGTTTTGAGAATGACACAAATCTTGATTTTCACAAAGTCTTTTGCTTCAGTTTTTATGATGGAAATTTGCATATACTCCAGGATGTTATAAAGAGTGAACAGATGAATTGCAATTAATTGCAAAGTCCCTCCTTGCCATGAAAATGAACTTAATCCCATAAAGACATTTCCACTTCATTTGTGAAGGAGGCTTCAGGGCGCCCAAGAAAGTCCCGCAAGCACCAGAACCACCTCCTACCGAATGGTCATCTCCCAGTGAAGGGTCAGAGGAAGAGTGGGTGATGGGGGATTCTAACCCTTGTGATGTCCTCTCAGAGGAGGATAAATCTGTACCTTCACCACAGCTAAGTATTGCATCAGGAATCCCCAGTGTCAGCAGCCATCTCTTTTATAATAGGCCCTCCACTAACCCAGACCAGAGCAGCCACATACAGCCAGCGTGTGGTCAAGTCACCGGATGTTCAAATTCGGCTGGCGAGAGGGAAGGTGAAGAGTCTGCCAATGGCTCTCCCAGTACCAGCGAGAAGTCCAGCGTAAAGTTGCTCTGGAGTGGGGCTTAGATTACCCTTACGTGTCAACCCAGGTCATGGCGATTGTGGAGAACTCCAGGGAGGAGGGTGAGAACGATATGACCTGGGAATACCTCCATGTGCCAAAGCCCTTGTGGGGACCGGAGAGCAGCCAGTGGGAGAGATTCCTGGACTTGAAGAGGGAGTGGAGTCTTGGCCGAGCAATCCGGAAGGACTGTGTTATGATTATCAAGGCAGGACAGCCCGCAAGGAGCTATTAAATTTCTGTACAGGAGGAGGGGGACAGTCAAATGAGGTTGCCTGACCATCACCATTACTTTTAAGAGACTGGGATGTAAACACATTCCATGGACTGCCGGAGGAGTAGCGGAGTGTGCACTTCCCCCTGAACTGCAGGACAAGCCAGCCTGCCACCCTGTGCCCAGTGGGAGGAACGGTTTCACTGGAGAGACACTGGGGTGAGGTTTTTCCTGTTCTTCACCACTTTTGAGGACCTGTTGCCCGCCATCAGGAACTCTAGACAAAAAATGAAGGACTGTGTTTCTTGTGCCTTGTTTGTTCATTGAGAGGCCTATGGGGGGGGGGGGGGGGGGA
>BLSH010468194.1:141705-167314 GCA_018402905.1 Glandirana rugosa | reverse complement strand
GCAGAAATAGAACTCTGGAGGGAAAAGCTCCTCGCACTTTCATTCCGGTCTTTATCATTTCATTCTATAAAGTATTTTTAATGACTTTAGGGCCCCTCTGGCATGCCAGGATATGTTTTGTCATGCACATTTGGAAAAGAATATTTCTTCTCACAATATTTTCAAATTGCAGCTTTGCTCTTAGCAGAAATTGCACTGTGGAAATGTTTCCAAACTCTAGTTATTGGTCTCACCAGACTATAGAGAAACATTATGCTGTGATGGTAAAGAACATTAAGGCCTCATACACATGGCCGTTTTTTGACGCCGGCGTTTTCTGGCGTTTTTTGCAGCTCTCCATGTTAGTCAATGGCCCCATAAAAACGCCGACGTTTTTGAGCTGTAGATGGCGTCGGCGTTAGTGAGCTGAAACTAGAACCCACGGCCATCGCGTTCTGAGGCTGTAATGTTTTGGCATTTTTTTTTACGCCGACGCTACAAAACGCCAACTAACGCCAACTAATATTGTACCGGCGTTAACCGGCGTTTTTTGACGCCGACGTTTTTAGGTTGAAAAATAGCAGAGGGATGATTTTTTTAAAAAAACACCTATTGGCGCTGACGCTCACTAACGCTCACTAACGCCGATGCATAACGCTGAAAAATGCCGATTTTTTTTCCTTGACGTCGGGCCCGACATTTTGTTTATTTTTTAAGAAACGTCCGTGTGTATGAGGCCTAATAGAAAACATTTAAAGGTCAAAAAAGATAAACTAATTTGTCAGACAAATGTACCCTCTTTCATATCAATTAAGGCCTGAGAGGACCGAGGCTATCATCTACTGTACCCAAACAATCACCCAACTGTGGAAGGCAAAAAATGGAGCCCCACAAGCAAACTAAACTGGAGCCTTTCCTCTGCAGTGCCCCCTAGTGTCAGAAATGCATATTTCTCTTGCTTGAGAACTGCATTGAGAAGTACAGTGTTACTTGAATTGTATTCCAGGATTTGCTTGTCTGCAGCTGACAGAACTTGCAATAATTTAAGTCTTTACATAAAGCCTCATAAATCTTTCATTAAGGTATTCATGCTATAGAGTTTGAATACCCTGTCATTATATTATTATCATTGTAAAATAATATATTCCACACTTATTTTCTTTTTCAATTTTTCCAGAAAAAAAACAAAAAATGGTTTTAAAAAAAAACATTTTGTTCACAAATTTTCCAAATTTTTTTTGCAGGCCTTCCCATCTCAAACTAGGATGCACTATGGGAAGAAGGCAAGCCGGCGGAGGCAGTGTTTGCTTTAGGCAATGTTCTACTGGGAAAGTTCTGCCATTCATGTGGATGTCATTTGACATGTACCACCGACCTAAGCACTGGACACCCCTTCATGGAAAAGGTATTCTGTAATGGCAGCGGCCTCTATCAGCAGAACAATGCACTTGACACACTGCAAAAACGGTTCAAGAATAATTTGAGGAACATAACAATGAGTTTATTCTCCAGATCTCAATCCAATCAAGTATCTGTGAGATGTGCTGGAAAAACAAGTCCAATCCATGGAGGTCCCACCTTGGAACTTACAGAACTTAAAGGATCTGCTACTGACGGCTTGGTGCCAGAAAACCACAGTACAAGTCAGGGCTGTTTTGGTGGCAAAAAGGGGACCTTCCCAATACTAGATGGGTCATACTAATGTAATGACTCATTGGTGTATAATGTCTCCAAAATAACCTTTGTGTTCTGGAGACACCCAAGTCAAACATGTGATCACAGAACAGAGATTTCCCTGTGCTGAAGAGAACACAATGCGAGTTTGCGTTCCCCAGTACAAGATACCTCATCTGGAGTTGAAGCTGAAATGGACCCTTGCTTGCTATGTGGTTTATATTTACTGATTACCCATTGACTTTACTACTGTTTCTGACTCTGCCTGGTATCTACTTTATACCTACTGCCTGCTGAAACAAATATGCAACCTGATTTTATGTTACCGACCCAGGAAGGATGGATACGTGTAGGCAGGTCTGGCTGCAGTATTTCCACCAACCAGAAGGTGGCACTGTGCCATTTCTTCAGACTGGCAGGAGACCATTGAGGACTTATTATCCCTTGCTATGGCCTCCAGGCAGCCATATGGGGAGGATGCCAATCCTTTAGGAAACCAACAGTCTGCAAGATTTGGATGACCATCTTGACTCAGAATTCAATAAATTGGAGATTCTGAGTAATTTGGTGTTCTCACAGTGTGGAAGTAAGATGGGGCCAGAGCCCCTGCTGGTTAGAGAAAGAGTTTAAATATTATGAAGGGAGAGGTACCTGTACAGAGGGAAAGAGCGGGCATCTCCTCGGTCCCTCAGTCAGCTTTAAAACTGAACTCCAGGTATGATGTGTATTGTATAGTTCCATTGGCCCAGCTTGGCACAATGTAAGTGTAGCGCCCTCTATTTTTAGGTAGGTGCTTATTGTTAGGTGAGGTAAATTTAGACAAGCCTGACTGTTTTGATTCTGGGCAAGGGAGTGGCCCAGGGAGTGGTTGGTGACTCACAGGCAGTGGCACATTTTGGTTACCGCCCCTTTGCTTCTAGAGGGTTCTAGAAGGAAGGGTGTGGAAGAGGGGTGGTACTGTCTGGGGTGTTTGGAGAAACCTTGACCAATCCCCAACCTGGATTGGCAGGGGGCTGGCTTTCTCAAATACCTGGGGTCAACCCAGCCAGGGGGGGAGTTATTTGGGTGGAAGAGATGGAGATACTGAGGCTTTCAAGGCCTTGAAGGAGCTCCCAGTCTAGGGGGGGTGACCTTGGCCTGGGACTCGGGTGCATCCAGGAGGATTGGAAAGATCCTGGAACAGAGGCACAAAAGAGAGAGAGCAAGTAGAGGGCAGCGGGAGAGTGGCCTGCCAAGAAGATCACCAGGAAAGGAACAACGGGTTGTCCTCAGGTGTCGGTGAGTGATACACACCCTGGAAGCTGGGAGAGCAGATTGGGGTGAGAGACAGTCTGAGAAGGGTGCAAGAGCCAGCTGGGACTGCGGTATCACTGGGCAGTGAAGGTGGGTCGTTGCAGCCAGGAGGGTTGTCAGGACCTGAAAGGGATTGGACTGGCAGCAGTAGTCCACCAAGGCTAGCTAGCACACTTTCAATTTTGCTACACTAAAGGGGCCCACTGCCTGTAATAGGCGGTTCACCGAGGCCGGGCTAAATTGAGAGCAGGCCTCACCATGTGCTAGCTAGGCCGGAGAAGCAAGTGTTGTGCTGGAGGAAGAGGAGTTAACTGAGAAGCAAGTGTTGTGCTGGAAGAGAAGAAGGAGTGTATATACTGGAGTGCATATAGTATGGTCCCGTTCAAGAACTGTTGATCTACTGGGCATCCCATAATTACCCTTACCCTACCCAAGTAATATCCCCTAATAAAAACAACAAAAACACGAGTACCGGCCTGATCTTCATGACTCCGGATGTAAGGACATGTGTGATTGAGGGCAGTGTGACAGGTGAACCACTACTTGCAGCAACCCCTATGGGGGCATGGCTACATAAGTATTTATGTCTCATACCTGAGGGATCGCTGTGGAAACTGACCATCACTGTAGTAGTTGGCACAATCTTCCATGTCCTGTCACTGTCTCTCCTTTGCACCTTGCCCGAACCATTCATTCATTGAAAAAATACAAGGTGTACAAGCGAACGACCCCTTGTAGTCAGGAATATAGCTGAGATCACTGTAGTATCTCCGGCTACTACAGTGACTATCATGTTCCTCCCGGCGGCTTCTCATGTATGAGATATACACACTTACATTGTGCCAAGCTGGGCCAATGCAAATATGTAGGTAGGTTGTACATAAGTGTCTGTCCAGCAACCATTCCAGACTAGGGAAAGGGCTTTTGGTTTTGGCGGGCCCACCTCTTATATAAAAAAGGGGACAGCTAAGATCAAGGGCTCTCCAGAGAACGAGACATAAGTATAGGTGGATTGTAGACTCACCTGTGAGTCAAAGTGTAGCGCCGATGAAACCAGGGTTTACGGACAGCATCCATGCCATGGACATTGCCATTATGGACTCTCATCTCATGGAGGTATGCCTGGACCACTACGCTACCTTAGTTTAGGGTCCTTTCACACGTTTTGACGGGCTCCGCTGCTCAGCGGGGATCCATCCGTTTATCCCCGCTGAGCCGGCGGATGACAGGACCGTCTCTGCACACTCCGTGCAGAGACTGACCTGTCACAGCTCCATTCTCCTCTATGGAGGATCGGATGAATACGGACCACCTGTCCATGTTCATCCGATCCGATCCACCAGATGGATGGAAAATACGGTTTCCATCCGTCTGTTTTTGGAGGAACGGATTGGGTGTCAGCAGACATGTCACTGCTGACATCCGTCGCTGCATAGAGCCCAATGGAGTGTCCGTTCAGGTCCGCCTGAAAAACTGACAGGCGGACCCGAACGATCCGCCCATGTGAAAGGGGCCTTAGGATTAGGGACAGGATGTTATTCGTTTTGTACTAGACATGCAGAATGCAAAAATTAGTTTTGTTTTGTTTTCGGATACATTCGTTATGTTACTAATTTTGCTCCGTTGATTCCTTTCGGAATTAATTTAGTTTAGTCCTATTTATGAATTGTCTAACAGATTCCACATCTTCAGAACAATTAGAATTCGGATTGGTTAAAAAATGATTGACCAATCCGAATTCTCTGTGAAAAATAGCTGGATGTTAAGGAGGGGGCTTTCAGATTCTGACACTTCACCCCCCGCACCCCCACAACCACCAGGCTAGGGTTGTGGGGAAGAGTCCCTCGTCCCCATCAACTTGGGGACAAGGTGCTTTGGGGGGGGAGCCTTCCTGCCCCAAAGCACCCCCCCATGTTAAGGGCATGTGGCCTGGTAGGGTTCAGAAGGGAGTGGGGCGCTCACTGCCCCCCCCCCTTTCCTGGTCTGTCAGGCTGCATGTACCTGAAGTTCAGATTTAACCGCTTAAAGACCGGAAGGATTTCCCACTGTAGGACCAGAGCACTTTTTGCTATTCTGCACTGCGTCGCTTTAACTGACAATTGCGCATTCATGCGACGTTGTACCCAAACAAAATTTACGTCCTTTTTTTCCCCACAAATAGAGCTTTCTTTTGGTGGTATTTGATCACCTCTGCATCATTTCTGATCACCGCTATAAACAAAAGAAGAGCGACAATTTTGAAAAAAAAAACAATATTTCTTACTTTTTGCTAAAATGCATATCCAAAAAAAAAAAAAATGAAAAAACGAATTTATTCATCGGGTTTGGCTGATTTATATTATTCTTCCTCATATTTTTGTTTAAAAAAATCACAATCGCATTTATTGATTGGTTTGAGCAAAAGTTGCCGCATTTACAAATCATGAGAATTAATTTCTTGCGCTTTTACAATTTTCTTTTTACTAGTAATGGCGGCGATCTGTGATTTTTATCCGGACTGTGATATTGAGGACGTCGGACATTTTTTACACTTTTTTGGGACCAATGACATTTATACAGCAATCAGAAATTTGAATATACACTGATTACTGTATAAATGTCACTGGCAGTTAACCTGGGGGGGGGGCATCTAGGGGTTAACTGTGAGGGGGCTGGCCTGCCAGGGGCATAAGAGATCTAACTGATCCCAGTGACAGGGATCAGTAGATCTCTCACATGCTGCCTGACAGAGGGGGGAACCGCTGGCAATTTCCCATTTTTCTTCTCTGCTAGGCAGAGGTTGCACTAGATTGCGCTAGATTGTGCTAGGTTGCGCTCTCGTGTGGCGGGCATGAGAGCGCAATTCCGGCGGTGCGCTCCCGCCCGCTACAGTGCATGCGCAAGCCGCCGCTTATAGACGGCGATTCGTGGGACACTGCAGCAGTAAATGTATGCGAGACAGTCGGGAACCGGTTAAAGTAGATGTGAAATGAAAAATGAACAAAGCATATCCATCTATAGTATGTACTTGCTTTGATTCAAAGCACCTAGTGTGGTTTCTATCTGCTCTCATTTCTTTGCTATCTGCTTGAGTCATTTCTGACAGTCTATGCCAGTGGTCTCGAAACTGCAGCCACGTGGCCCTTTGCTTGCCTTTATCCGGCTCTTGGAGCACAATTACACACTTATACGAGACACTATTCTGCCAACTGACATCAACACTGAAGCACCATTTCCTCACTATTCCTCCCAATGATACCAACCATAGGGTACTATTCCTCCCTCCCTAATACCAAATGGGGTAATGTTTACTCCTATGAATGCCAGGAAAATTTCCACGCGCACTGACCACAGTCTGGCCCCCTTGAAGTCTGATGGACAATAAACTGGCCCTTTGTTTAGAAAGTTTGGAGACCCCTGGTCTATGCAATCCAGAGAAGTGACCCCCTCCAGCACACAGCAGGTGATTGACAACCTCAGATGTGCATGTTTCCCTATGAGACTGTGTAGAGGGGTGTGTGTCCATTCCCCCCACTCAAGTTCCAGATTACACTAAGCTCCCTGCTCTGTGCTGTGCAGTGTGTGACATCAGATCCCCACCCCCTGAAATCTGAAGCTCAAAAATGCTGTGTAAAATGTGTACTTTAGGAGACGGTAGAGGAGCGACGGCTGCAGATAAACAGGTACAACTGATGAAGAAGGACTTGCTTCATCTTTGTGTATCACCTGAGGCTGCTCACTTCACCAGGTATATGTAAAGGTTTACAACTACTTTAAGGGAAATCAACATCCGGCGGTTGCCTACCCCTGATCTAATATCTATGGGTACTATAACAAGTCTCTAATAAACACAAACAGCATTGCATTCAGTATGCGTTTCTGACTGCCCGGCAGGGAAGGGGTTTAATAATAAACCTACAAGCTGTGATAAATGAAGCACATTAAATTATGCCATATATAAAATCACCCCCTGAGGCCATTACTTACTTTCGATTAAGAGGCCAATAAGTGGAATCATTTTAGCTGTAGGCTTTTTCTTTTTCCCTTTTTGTTTTAATGTTTCCCCTCCCCGTGCCCTAATTATGTCCCAATGTACCTAATCAGGAGGCCTTTTAAACCTCTGCTTTCTCTCTCGGCAAATTGGTTCTTCTCGGCACTCCAAAGTGACCTTTGAATCGGTAAAGCGAGCACTGATTCAAATCTGTAGTATCAGGTTCCTGTGTCACTCTATATTCCTATCCCTTAATAGGCGCCCGCTCTGCCGCGGCTTGGTCTTCCTCTTAATGTTTAGCTGTTTGTCTTCATTTATTTGGGAATCGGTTCTCAGCCCTCAATGACCCAGGCACTTGTTTTCAGTCCATTTGTGTCAGTTCCTCTCGGATCAGCAAGCTGCGTGTTCTTGTACAGCCTGCAGAGATCTGGGGCTGGGTGGGTGGGGGGGAATGCATTCTTGCTGTCATACTGATGTTTATAATGTTATTTCTGCAAAAGTGAATCT
Source organism: Glandirana rugosa (assembly GCA_018402905.1). Taxonomy (NCBI): domain Eukaryota; kingdom Metazoa; phylum Chordata; class Amphibia; order Anura; family Ranidae; genus Glandirana; species Glandirana rugosa. The sequence goes on along the minus strand of BLSH010468194.1, from coordinate 159,891 downwards.
GTGCCTGCAAGCCGGAGACTTTCAAACTTGGCCAGCAGTCTTTTAATATCTACATCCCTCTTATTGTACAGCCAGTAATTGTCCAATTGAATCTCGGAGGCCTGAAGCGAATGAGATGACAATGAGTTTTACGAAGCATATGCTTAAATTGATCTTATGGGTAAAGCTTATTTGTGACAGAGAGGAGCATTTGATCATATTATCACCATTTCCAAACTAGTGCATACAGCATAAATGGGAAATCTATAATTTGGCCTTTCTCAACCTTTTTAGGCTAGAAGAACCCCTAAAATAATTTATCAGTCTTGGAGAACCCTTACTAAAACCAATTCATTAGGGTCAATGAGAAAAATGCCTCTTATATTAGTAGTCAGCAGAAGGTATGGAACCCTTACATTGGCAGTCAGTAGAAGGTACGCAAACCTTACATTGGTGGCCTGTAGAAGGTATGGACCCCTACATTGGCAATCAGTAGAAGGTATAAAACCTTTACATTGTTGATCATTAGAAGGAATGGAACACTTACATTGGTGACCGATAGAAGGTATGGAACCCTTACATTGGTGGTTTGTAGAAGCAATGGAACCCTTACATTGGTGGTCAGTAGAAGGAATGGAACCCTTACATTGGTGGTCAGTAGAAAGTATAGAACCCTTGCATTTGGGGATCCGTAGACCACCAGTAGAAGCTATTAAACCCTTACACTGGTGGCCAGTAGAAGTTATGGAACCCTTATATTGGTGGTTTGCAAAAAGTAGGGCACCCTTACATTGGTAATCAGTAGAAGGTATGGAACCCTTACCTTGGTGGTCAGTAGAAGGTATGGAATTCTTACATCCTTAAATTGGTGGCCAATAGAAGGTATAGAACCCTTACATTGGTGATCGGTAGAAAGTGTGGAACCCTTACATTGGTGGTCAAGTAGAAGGTATGGAACCCTTAAATTTGTGGTTCGTAGAGGGTATGGAACCCTTACATTGGTGGTCTGTAGAAGATATGGAACCCTTACATTGCTGATTAGTAGAAGGTATGGAATACTTACACTGGTGGCCAATAGAAGTTATGGAACCCTTACACTGGTGATCAGTAGAAGGCATGAAACACTTACATTGGTAATTCAAAGAAGGTATGGAATCCTTACATTGGTAGCCAATAGAAGGTATGGAAACCTTACACTGGTGATCAGTAGAAGGTATGAACCCTTACATTGGTGGTAAGTGGAACCTCTACAGTGGTAGTCAAATGCTCCTGTTAAAGATAAACTCCAGCTATGATCTTTATTGCATTCTTACATTAATCCATCTTGAAACAATGTAAGTATGTATATCTCACACCTGAGGAGCTGCTGGGGAAGCTGACATTTACTGAAGTAGTCAGTGGTTTCCGTTCTGACCAAAGGAGGGTCGCTTGCTCGGCAGCCACCATTCACAGAACATGATCATGCTCGATCAACTCTTTCCCCAGTCAAAGCAGCCATGGAATGACAACTGTGCACCCAGAAATGACGAAATGCTTGTTGTTTCCTGGGTTCATTCACCGGAGGGGAAGTAAGCAAACGGATACTCACTGATCTACCTCCGTTCCACCCACCAACACCACCCATGCCCACCCTAGGCCCACAGAAGAGGCAGCAGAGCCCAAAATACATGAGTAGTCAGGTGGGGGTTCACCTTTGGTGGGGTATGGAAGTGAACAGAAAGCCAACAGTCAACTTAACAGTAGTGAACAGTACACAGTCTCAGAAGTGGGTTTAAGAACCCATACTATCAGCTGCCAATTATAAATGGCCCTAGTAGACAAGTGGTTAAAGGAAGTCATCGCTGACCTCCCTAGGTGCTTGTACTGCAAAGTAAATCATTCTCAAAGATGGAGAAAGTAATATATGGAATACTGTCATTTCATATAACAAATGCACGTAGTTATAAGAACACTCTATGTTTTGCAATAATTGTCCTTTGGGTTTACTGGCCCTGTAATGAGAGAGAGATTCAGAAAAGCTGGCTCAGCACCATACACACTTTCTACACTCAGCAGATCTTGCCTTACTATTTCTAGTATAATATAAATATATTAGCCAATTACACACAGAACTATGCTCTCTATATCCAGTTAATATTCTATTTTTGGTATGGAGACCTCAGCAGGTCAACAGCTGGTGTCATGAACAAGAGTCTAGGACGTGATATGAATAGTTATGGTAGAAAATTGCAACCTTCAAACGCGTAGCTGTACTGAAGGATTAATATCCCAAACACACATTTGATGTATTGTCAACAGCGTGGTATGAAGCGTAATAGGATGAAAATGCACTGCATGAAACGTATAGAAATCCAAGGTGTATGATGTCATATCTGCAAAATGACTTTTCTCAAAGCTTATCTGTGTTTCTTCTACTTATAATTCAGATCACAAAGACTCCCCGTTGTAAGCCTGATCTTCTCTATCATCTTGAAATGTTTATTTAGCATAAAAGTAACTCATCACCAATCACAACCAATCACAAATCAACCTTCGCTGGTATGACTTCATGTGACAGTTGGAAAAATAGATTGGTTACAATAGATATTTATGCATATTACTCTATGAATTTCTTCCTTTTTCATTATTCTTGGTGGGTTTTCATAAAATACTTTTGTACTTAACTGTGTTATGGGAAACTATTTATATTTTGCTTCTGAATTCTTTCACTTTTCCATCTTCTCTCATTACAAAACCTAACGCTCAGCCTGATGCCTTGGCCAGGAACTACAGTATATCCAGCGAATGATTTTTCTGCATTTAGGAGCCCCTCTTTCCATAAAGAAAGCAGCCCTACTGGGATTTTGTTGCACCCAGATCATAGTATACAATACTGTTTTTCCTGGACTGATGGGGCTGAGACTGAGTGAAAATAACAGGAAAGGGTACCTGTAGTCTAGATTGGTCAGGTGAGGTATGTGGGAGTTGTAGAGTAGCATATGTGCCCCAGTCCAGGAGCTGGGGGTGGTCCAGGAAGGCAGTTGCGTGTAGTGTAATTCAGAGAACGGTTCCAAAGTAGTAGGCAATCCAATAAACAGTCTGAGGTCAGGGCAGGTAGCAGAAAGAGTAATCCAGTACACAGACGAAGGTTAGGACAAACAGCAATTAGAAAGAAGATCCAGGTAAAAAGTCCAAGGTCTGGGCAGGTAGCAGAAAGCTTAATCCAGTACACAGGCCAAAGTTAGAACTGGCAGCAATCCTAAAGAAGAATCCAGGTAAACAGTCCAAGGTCAGGGCAGGTAGCAGGTAAGTGTAACCCACTAAACAGTCCAAGGTCAAGTCAGGTAGAGGGCAAGCGTAACCCACTGAATGGTCTGAGGTCAGGGCAGGTAGCGGGCAAAACTAACCCAGTAACCAGTGTGAGGTCAAGGCATGTGGCAGGCAAGCATACTCCAGTAAACTGACCAAAGTTAAGGCTGCTAGCAACCAGAGAGAGGAGTCTAGGTTCAAAGCAGAGGTCAAGAGGAATCTAAGTGTAGCCCCCCCCCCCAGGAACTGCTGATGAACTTGGATCCCCCAGTCCTGCACAGCCAGGCACACTGTTTTGTTATTTATTGAAAGTTAATAACTTGGATGGGGATGGGAGGTTATGGGATGCCCACTTGACTTCAGCAGTACTTTCAGGAAACCTTCAGGGACATCTTCCTGTATACAGTCTACAGTATATACAGTCTACTTCACTTTCCCCATGCACAGCACTTCCTTGCTTCAGCTGAATCACTTTGCTTTATCTGACAGGTTCCCAGTCCGATTAGCACTGCCCTTTACAGGCAGGAACTCCTAGCCCCTTTTTTTGTTTAGCACAGTGTAGTGAAACAGCTTGTAAATCTTCTTCTGGGGCCACTGATCCCAGCGCCACCTCTTTAGGCACTGCCAACCCACCTGGCGGCAGCTGCCCATTTCACTAGCCCTCCAGGCTAACTCTCCACACCAGTTCACCTCACTCTTTACCAGCCCACCCAGCTGACTCTCAGGAGATCTTGCAGGGAAGGATAAAGACTTAAGCACACTGTTGTCTTCCGGGAGACTGGCTATGTGTGGCAGTCTCCCCCCTTGTTAGTCCTGAACAGTGTTGACTACTCACTCTGTCCTCTCTATTGCTCCCGTGCCTCCAGGAAAGTCTCCTCATGTGTGTTTTAGCAGGATCCTTCCAGCTTCTGAGCCCAGCCAAAGGTAGGACACCCTCAGACTAGGAGGCACCACTGAGGACCACTGGCAGCCTCCTCAACACTTTATCTCCATCTTCCACCTGACTGCCCCTGCTGGCATGGCCCATGTTTGTTTATGGAGTGGTCTCAGCCCTCTGCCAGCCTACCCCTGAGGATTGGCTTAGGCTCCATAAATATTCAAGGCAGCTCCTCCTAACCTCCACACACTAACTCTAGAAGATTCTACAACCTTCAAGACCAGGGGGAGGCACCAGAGAGCTGCCAGGATGAGTCACCCAGCCCTGAACCTTAGTAAACCCTGACCCAGATTCCATAGCTCAGGCTTAGCCCTGAGCTAAACTATATTTTCCTACTCTACTTGTAGCACACACTAGATGGTGCTACACAAGACACGAGATGGCAGATGGAACTGAGACTGAGCCAAAAAAAGGAAAGGGTACCTGTAGTCTAGGCTAATCAGGTGAGGGATGTGGTAGCTGCAGAATAGTGTCTGTGCCACAGTCCAGAAGCTAGTGGTGGTCCATGCCATTGCTTGTATTGTAACCTAGAGAACAGTTCCAAGGTCAAGGCAGGTAGCAGGCAAGCATAACCCAGTAAACAGTTTGAGGTAGGGCAGGTAGCTGGTAGGTTTAATTCAGTAAAAAGACCAAGGTTAGGGCTGGCATCAATCCTAAAGAAGAAGCCAAGTTCAAGGCGGAGGTCAGCAGCAAGGGAATCCAAGACAAAAGACAGGGAGATGGCAGTGAGACTGAATGAAAATGACTGGAAAGGGTACCTGTAGTCTAAACTGGTTAGGCACAGTATGTGGTAGCTTCGGTATAGCATCCATGCCACAGCCCATAAGCAGGTGGTGGTCCAGGAAGACAGTTGCTTATAGTTTTAACCAGGGAACAGTTCCAAGGTCAGGAGGTGGCCAAGCGTAATCCAGTAAGCAGTCCAAGGTCAGGGCAGCAAGTGGGCAAGTCTAATACAGTAAACCAGGGGTGCTTAAACTTTTGTTGTCGCCTCAGCCTGATGAGACAGTCAACAAGGGGTGGTTAACCATTTGAAGAACGAGGGTCACTTAAGTGATTTGGTAACAAGTTGCACCTGAAGGAGGCTGCGCCGGTTGCCATAGGTTTGAGTTTGTGGGCCAAATCAGATGGTTTGAGCATGCCTGCAGTAAACAGTCCAAGGTTAGAGCAGGTAGTGGTGCAAGCACAACTCAGTAAACAGTCTGAGGTCAGGGCAGGTAGTGGTTGCAAGCACAACTCAGTAAACAGTCTGAGGTCAGGGCAGGTAGTGGTGCAAGCACAACTCAGTAAACAGTCTGAGGTCAGGGCAGGTAGTGGTGCAAGCACAACTCAGTAAACAGTCTGAGGTCAGGGCAGGTAGCAAGCATAATCCAGTAAACATTCGTAGTTAAGGCAGTCTGACAAAAAGAACCCAGGTTCAAGGCAAAGGTCAGCAACAAACAAATACAAGACAAAAGACAGGTAGAGAGAAACAAATCATGACCGGTAGGGATCCAGGAAGCAAATGCTATATAGCGGCCCAACCAGTGGGGTGGCACAAACTGACCATTGCCTAGCCAACAGGACGCTGGGGAGGAGTCCTGCCACCTCTGGCCAGTCAAAAAAGGGGGGGCACATTAGGCCAGGAGAGGGTCACTGGCTGCAAAGGGACGATGGCCACAGCTCTCCTAACTGTTATGTCCTTTTCATTAGGCTATAACACATCTTTTATTTGCCATAATAATTGTTATTTGATGCCCACAAAGCTAGAAATATCAATTGTTATGATAAAGATCAATCTTAGTGAATGGTTCTTGTGGTCTTTATTTTGGATATTTGGATTTTTATAGGACAAAAGGGTCTGAAGGGGGGTTTATTTTTTTCATCTATAACTAGGGTTGGCAATGTGCCTTAGGATGCACTGAAGGCTGGAACTAAAGTTAGCATTATGGAAAACCTTTTTAAAAGTGAGTATGGTGGAAAGAATAAAGGTGCAAGTCTCCTTGATATTGCTGTTTTACGTTGAACTAAGGGCCAGGCCTCATTTTGAGATTTGGTGTTTACAAGTTAAAATCATTTTTTTTGTCTAGAAAATTACTTAGAACCTCCAAAAATTATATTTTTTTTCTGACATCCTAGAAAATAAAATGGCGGTCATTGAAATACTTTATGGCACATATTTGTGCAGCGGTTTAAATACACTTTTTTAATTTAAAAATAAGACAACAGAAAAGTTAGTCCAATTTTTTTCTATATTGTGAAAGATAATGTTACGCCGAGTAAATTGATACCCAACATGTCATGCTTCAAAATTGCGCCCGCTTGTGGAATGGCGACAAACTTTGGCACTTAAAAATCTCCATTGGCGACCTTTAAAAATTTCTACAGCCTACCAGTTTTGAGTTACAGAGGAGGTCTAGTGCTAGAATTATTGCTCTTGATCTAACGATTGTGGAAATACCTTACATGTGTGATTTAAACACCGTTTTCATATGTGGGCAGGACTTACGTATGCATTCACTTCTGCGCGTGAGCTCGATGGGACGGAACCCTTTCAATTTTTTATTTTTTTTTATTTTACTTTTTATTTCTATTTTTACACTGTCCTTTAAAAAAAAATTGGGTCACTTTTATTCCTATTAAAGGAATGTAAACATCCCTTGTAATAGGAAAAAAAGCATGACAGGACCTCTTTATTGTGAGACCTGGGGTCAAAAAGACCTCATATCTCACATTTACACTTAAATGCAATAAAAAAAAAAAATAAATAAATGTTATTTGAAAAAAAAAAAAAAACCCTTTAAGAGCATCGGGTGGAAGTGACGTTTGAGGTCGCTTCCGCCATCTAATGTTATGGAGCCGAGTGGGGGCCATATTTCCCTCACTCGGCATCCAGCTTCAGAGGGGACAGCATCGGATCGACTCCGCCGCTACCGGTAAGCGGCGGAGATGACCGGAGAGTGGCGGAAGGGGGTGCACCTCTCCCGCCGCTGATAAAAGGGATTCGCCGCAGAGACCACTTTTATCTGAAAGCAGAATGCCTGCCCTTTAAGAGGATACCGGGGTTATGGCAGCTATCTGCTGCCATAACAATGGTATTCCACATCAAAGTACCGACGTATAACGATGGCGGCTGGTCCTTAAGTGGTTAAGTAAAATTTTCTCTAAGTTTGATTCCGTGTATTACGTTGAAGTTTATTGTAACCTTTTAAATCAGGGATCTTCAAAGTGTCTCCTGGGAGGTATTTACTAAAGCAGACTTGAATACGGTATGAACTGACATCAGACTTTAATTCAGTATGAACCCACATCAGTATCATACAGATAAGTGTGAATAGCGTCACATTTCTAAGCCTGTACTGTTTGTTTTGGCCTCCAGTTAAGAACCTATTTTTGTAAGGATGCTTCACAACAAATTAGTAGTCTAGGTGCTTAAATCCCTTGGGTGCATCTCCTCTAGCATTCCAACAAATGCGGACTGAGAGGTAGCAATGCTACATCCAACATGAGTGAGCGTGACGGAACTGGGAAAGGCTCTGCTCATTTCGCTTAATAGCTTTAGTTAAGCTATGCCAGCCACCGCTTTATACAAACTGGCAGAATATAAAGCAAAAGTTCACAAATCGCCAAGAGACTTGAATATAAAGTCATACCGCCAAAAACACTTATTAAAGGACACATCCACCGTAGAACATTTGCAGCTTCTGAAGAGATGAGCTAGGAAGATTAAAGTCTAAGTTCACCTTTTCCAGAACATCAAGTCAATAAGGCCCCAGTAAATATTCAACACTGTGCAGCTTCGTAAAATGTTCAATAATTTTGTGGTCATACCTGTAGGCCATGTGGGCCCCTCCAGAAGCCTTGGTTAAAAACATCAATTTAGCAATTCCCCAAATCCTGCCTTGTTGCTGAGATGTGGAAGCTGTGGAAGATGTGGATGCGTCCAACAGTTTTCACGTTCCCAGCAATCAGGTAGGATATGGGGATTGCCTACTGGCAGAGGCTCAGTCAGGCTTCTGGGAGTATTATGGAAATGGTCTACAGGTATGACAACAAAAAAAAGAAGATTTTACAAAGCTGTAGGTTTTTAATATCTACTGGGGCCCCTTGACTCTGTAGGCTATTTTCTGCAAAAGGAGAATGTGGCCTTTAAGCCTGAGGGTTCCTATGAACAAGATTGTCCTCCTGTCCTAAAGGTCCTATGATCTTGATGTGCATGAGACCTCAACAAACACCTTTTGTTTGCACATTACAGATGTGGAAAGTCGATTGGCTGGGTTAGATTTTTTTGTGACTAAAATATTGGATTTTGTAGAAAGTAGCAGCACATTTATGTGATACAAGTGTGCTTAAGGAAGATCTAAAAAGTATAATGATCTAAAAAGTATAATGATACTTTTTTACAGGTCTGACCCGCTTTGGGACAAAGTGCATATTACTTTGCCCCATGTTGCTAAGTGATTTCTAACCCTCTCCTAACCTTCTCCCCTCCTGTCCAGTGGCCGCCCGTCTCTATCCATGTGTCTGGCCCCCTAATCTACATGCGTGGCGCTGGATGCATGGATTCCGATGGGGTTTATTTATTTTTTTGAAGAACGTGATAAGAGCCGGAGGCTCTAATAGGCTTTAAAAGAGTGGGCTCGGTGCCCCAGTTGTGTGACAATAGCGAATGAATATTCGCTATTGTCACACTGATTCTCCTCCCAGCCAATCAGGAGGCGGGATGTAAGACCCATTTCCTGATTGGCCGAAAGGAGAAGCAATCCTAATGGCTGAGGAGGAGGGAAGAGGAGGAAGGAGATGCACGGCTGCTGTGATGCAGGGGAAGCAGCACCCATCACCCAGAGGGAAGCACTGCTCCTGCCATAACTGATCTGACAACAATTGTAAAGGAGAGGGCTCATACATAGCCGCAGCTTGTATCAGCTGTGAGTACTTTCCCAAGACAAGCAATGGCAAGAGGAATGCAGAGGCTGACACCTCCCCTTTGTCAAGGCTGGGCTCTCAGCCCTCCCTTCTCAGTGCTCAGGTTGCTCAGCTGTTGGTTAATTGCCAGCACTCATCAGTCCACAGTGGCTCAAACCTGGTGATCATGTTCTTCTCGTCATTCCAGCCTACAGCCAACCCCTTCTGGCTATTTAAACTGCCTGGTTCATTCTTTCTGTGCCTTTGCCTTGCTAAATATACCAACTATATATATATATATATATATATATATATATATATATATATATATATATATATCATACTGGAGAGTCTCTGCTGTGTTCCTGTTGAAGACTTGCCTTGCTGATGTCCCTTATGGTTCCTAATCCTGTCTTCTGCCTCTGACTATGCTGATCTCTGGCTTCCTGATTTACTGGCTTGTTCTGACTACCCACTTTGGCTACTGTACCCCGGCTATGTTTTGACCACGTTTACTGATTGTACCATTTTTACCATTATACACGCAACACTTTTGTGTTTGCCCCTATTTATCATGAGCTGAACTCAAAGATTACTTTTTCTATGTACACAAAAGGCCTATTTCTCTCAAATATCGTTCACAAATCTGTCTAAATCTTTGGGGTTTTTTTTTTTTATATAATTTAATTCTTTATCGAAATTTTTCAATCTTTGAACAAGACAAATTGTACATTCCATCTTCAAATTATTTCTTAATACATAGTTATTTCAATTATCATACAACATACCATCATAAAATTTAAACTTCCCCCTTCCCTCCCCCCCCCCAAAAAAAAAAAAAGGGACCAACCCAAACCTGTACCCTCCCAGCTCTTCCCCCCTCTCCATCCATGGTGATAATCGACCAAGATAGTTGTTAAAATCCCTGGTCCTAAACTTAGACAGGGGCAACGAGATGGGGTGGCACAGAGAGAGCTAGAGGCATAAGAGGAGAGAGGAAAAAAAAAACCCCAGCATCAGACCCCACCCCTTCCCCCTTCATTCATTTATTAATGTATCCAAATTTCCATGTGTCTGTCAGGAACTGGTGTGACCATAAATGTGTGGACTGCACAGAAAATACCAAACACAAATGTAAGTGAAATAAGAGGATTTATTACAAGGTGAGTAAACAGTGCACTAAACGCACAACAAAACAGTAAAACGGTGAGGCCAACCAAAATCCCAGAACTAGTATAAGTACTTAGCTGTGGGTAAGGAAATGTCCAAAGCCAGGGCAGGGTCATACACGGGAGATCAGTCCGAGGCAATCTGGAGTAGGACAAGACGGGATTCAGGGTAAGGATGCAGGTTTTCGGGTGCAGGTCTCGGGGTGCAGGGGCACGAGGAGCAATACCAAGGTGAGCTAACACAGCACTCCCAGGTTTATATACACTTCCTGCAAACAGTCTCAGGTGATGCTTGATTGCAGGAGATGATGTCAGGTCCTGACTGCCAAGACACCTGCTGGTTCACACTGGAACTGCTCAGCCTCCAACTGGTTATGGACACCCGCTGGTGGACACCGGAACTGTGGCCCCTCGGTCTGGGGCCTACAGTGCCACCAACTGGTGAAACTGTTCCTAACAGTACCCCCCTCGAAGGAGCGACCTCTGGACGCTCCAGCCAGCCATAGCAGAAAGAGTCCCGAACGAGAGTGTCTCATGAGTCCAAGGAATGCCAGGTTCCAGATCAGAGGCCCTGCTGCCGGGATCCAAAAAGATGCCAGGAATTCCACCACCTGGGTCTGGTAACAGGTTAGGTACCTCAACGCTGGGGTACCATGGGTCATTCACAAACTTAGGCACATCTGGCTGGCCAGTGGGCACAGGATCAGCAGGCTGGACAGCGGGCACTGGAAAAGCGGGCACCAGAACAGCAGGTATCAGAACAGCAGGCTGGGAATCAGGAACCAGATCAGACTGGACAGCGGGTGCCAGTACATAAGGCTGGACAGCGGGCACAGGATTAGCAGACTGGACAGCGAGCACAGGATCAGCAGGCTGGACAGCAGGCACCAGAACAGCAGGCACCAGAACAGCAGGCTGGGAATCAGGAACCAGATCAGACTTGACAGCAGGCGCTGGTACACCAGGCTGGACAGCGGGCATCAGAGCACCAGACTGGACCGCAGGCACCGGAACATCAGGCTGGACAGCAGGCACCAAAACAGCAGGCTGGACAGCGGACAGAGGATCAGCAGGCACCGGGTCATCAGGCACAGGGTCAGCGGGTACCAGGTCAAAGGGCACAGGATCAGCAGACATCAGGTTATCGGGCACAGGATCAGCGGGCACCAGGTCAGCGGGCACCGGGTCATCAGGCACAGGGTCAGCGTGCACCGGGTCATCAGGCACAGGGTCAGCGTGCACCAGGTCATCGGGCACTGGGTCGTCGGACCTGACCGGGCACTGGGTCGTTGGACCAGACAGCTGGCACAGGAGCAGACTGGAAAAGATCGGCTGGCATAGGAGCAGAGTGGAACTGGAACAGATCGGCTGGCATAGGAGCAGACTGGAACAGATTGGCTGGTGTAGGAGCAGACTGGAACAGATCGGCTGGCATAGGAGCAGATTGGAACTGGAACAGATCGGCTGGCATAGGAGCAGACTGGAACAGATCGGCTGGCATAGGAGCAGATTGGAACTGGAACAGATCGGCTGGCATAGGAGCAGACTGGAACAGATTGGCTGGCATAGGAGCAGATTGGAACTGGAACAGATCGGCTGGCGTAGGGGCAGACTGGAACAGATCGGCTGGCGTAGGAGCAGACTGGAACAGATCGGCTGGCATAGGAGCAGACTGGAACAGATCGGCTGGCATAGGAGCAGACTGGAACAGATCGGCTGGCATAGGAGCAGACTGGAACAGATCGGCTGGCGTAGGAACAGACTGGAACAGATCGGCTGGTGTAGGAGCAGACTGGAACAGATCGGCTGGCGTAGGAACAGATCGGCTGGCGTAGGAGCAGACTGGAACAGATCGGCTGGCGTAGGAACAGATCGGCTGATGTAGGAGCAGACTGGAACAGATCGGCTGGCGTAGGAGCAGACTGGAACAGATCGGCTGGCGTAGGGGCAGACTGGAACAGATCGGCTGGCGTAGGGGCAGACTGGAACAGATCAGCTGGCGTAGGGGCAGACTGGAACAGATCAGCTGGTGTGACAGCAGGACTGGATATTGGCTGAATTGTGAGGGTTGGTAGCAGAGTATATTGGGCTGTGACTGTGGTTGCTGTAGGTAAAGGAGAGAGAGACCTCTGAACAAACTGGTGGCTAATGGATGGATGCATGTCAACAGATACTGAGGAGGACAGATCCAACCAAGCTTGAAGTAAAGGCTGAACAAATGCCAATTTACACTCTCCTCGTCTGGTTAAAGAGTTTACTGCGTTGATACAGTCCAACAGAGCCTTTTGTGAAAACGCAGAGTAATGTTAAAAAAATAACTTCTATCGTTTTCCAGGAGCCAGACAAGCGACACCACCTGACAGACATCAAAGGGTGGTTTATAATCATTGCCGCCGATAGGTGTACTTGACAAAGCAAACTCTGCACACACCTGAATCAAAAGCTGACCCTCTCCAAATGTCATACTGCCCTGATCAACTAGGGAATGAGCAAGATGTATACATTCTAATAGCTGGTCACTGCTCGACTCCATTAATGTGTGGCAGCAATGGTCACGATCCTCTGTCAGCAGGAGAGAAAAATAAATAACCTCTTCTGAACGCATGTTATCACAACCAGCAAAAACAAGATTGCTTTTCTGTGCAGCCACTTCTGGTCAGGATGGCCTTGGTATTATGTCAGGAACTGGTGTGACCAGAAATGTGTGAACTGCACAGAAAATACCAAGCACAAGTGTAAGTGAAATAAGAGGATTTATTACAAGGTGAGTAAACAGTGCACTAAACGCACAACAAAACAGTACAACGGTGAGGCCAACCAAAATCCCAGAACTAGTGAAAGTACTTAGCTGTGTGTAAGGAAATGTCCAAAGCCAGGCCAGGGTCATACACGGGAGATCAGTCAGAGGGAATCTGGAGTAGGACAAGACGGGATTCATGGTAAGGATGCAGGTCTCGGGGGGGGGGGGGGGGGAGGTCGCGGGGGGGGGGCGAAGGGGCACGGGGATCAATACCAAGGCGGGCTAACACAGCACTCCCAGGTTTAAATACACTTCCTGCAAACAGTCTCAGGCGATGCTTGATTGCAGGAGACGATGTCAGGTCTTGACTGCTGAGAGACACCTGGAACTGCTCAACCTCCGACTGCTTAGGGACACCCGCTGGTGGACACCGGAACTGCGGCCCCTAGGTCTGGGGCCTACAGTGCCACCAACTGGTGAAACCGTTCCTAACAGTGTCTTTTCAAGGTAAAGCCCCCCCCCCTTCCACCCTTCCTATAATTAATTGTATCCAAAAACCATGTGTCCTTTATCTATTAAGTGCGAGAGAGAGAGGAAAAAGAAAAATCCCTCCTGCACACCACGCCGCTTTCCCCTTCGTTCCATTTATTAGTATATCAAATTTCCATGTGTTTTTTTGTGCTCTGAAATAGGACCCCCCCTTTCCCCCCTCCTATAATTTAGTGTATCCAAAACCCATGTGTCCTTTATCTATTAGGTGCGTGAAGAGATGCAAAAGAAGAAGAAAAAGAAGAAAAAAAAAGGAAAAAAAAAAACAACACCAAACCCTCCCCCCTCCTTTAATTGTAATGTGTATGAACCATGTATTTATTAAGTGCAAATAAAAACACCCAAAAACAGGAAGAAAAAAAAAAAAAAAGGGAAAGAACCTTAATAGGAAAATTATTTTCTTCCCTTTTCCCTCTCCCCCTTCTTTCTCTTCCCCTTTCATTTATGTGTCCCCATTCCCAAGTGTCTTCTTCAACTCTGTGCTCCTATTTAATTAACACTTTATCGTGTCCCCACATACAGAGAAGAAGAAAAAAATCCCTTTCCTTTTCTCTTTCTCTCCAACTACAAAGAGGAAAAAGGGAAAAGGGGGGGGGGGGGGGACAAGTCCAAACCAACGTCCCTCGTCCTCATCCCTCTCCCCTGCCTCTCCACTCGACCCCCATCAAGTTAGTAAACTGGAGAAAACGGGGACTAGGGCCGAAGGAAAAAAAAAAAAAAAAGGGGGAGACACACCCAACCCAAAACGCCCACCCCTCTCACTATCTCATACTACCTACCCCTCCCCAGCCCCCCTCCATCCACCACACATTCATCTTCCAGAGGGGAAAATTCCCATCCACTTTAATTGTTTTCATCGCTTTGTACAATCTCGGAATAATAATGTTTCCATCCTGCATCCATATATTTTTAAATCTTTCTTGTTGGCCTCTAGTTCTAAGTACCCACCTTTCTGCTTCCATTATTCTACCAACTTCTCTCTTCCAATCTAATAAAGTGGGACCTATGCTTTGTTTCCAGAACCTAGGTATTAAGAGCTTCACTACGTTTAATAAGTTAGGGGTTATACTCATCTTATAAAATTTGACTGACGAGGGCATTCCATGGAACAAAAAATGTATGGGGTAAGATTCGAGTGGCCCAAACGTCAGTTTCTTAACCCATGGTGTGATTGCCTCCCACAGGTGCAGATATGTACCCCTCTGTCCACAGCCTCTCCAACACCTATCGTCCCTCTTTGGGTATATCTTAGCAAGTTTTACTGGTGTTTGATACCATCTCACAATGAATTTATATGACATTTCCTGAATATTTGAGCTTATTGAGGTTGGGTTAATGTCAAATTCATTTCCCTTTCCCATTCTCTCAAATAATAGGGCATTGAGTTACCTTGAACATTAAGTACCAATCTATACATTTGAGATAGGAGATTTTTAGAATTTCAACCATTTGCGCACAAAGATTCAAAGATAGTAAGTGTATTTGAGGGCCTCACTCGCGGATTTATTTTCTTCAGAAAATCTGTCATTTGACAATATCTCCATTTCTCCATAGGTATATTTCCAAGACGTGTAGTTAGCTCTGAAAGCGGGGCTAGTGTACCCCCCAGAGCAAACTTTGCACATGTATTTCCTCCATCTCTTCCCCACAGACCCAAAAAACCTGCTTCCTCTCCCGGGGGGGAACCACGGGAAGCCCTCCATTGGAGCCAACGGAGATGTATGGGGGTGCAAGTTCACCTGATTTGTTTAATCTGTCCCAGATCTTTAAAGTGTTTTTAGTCAGTGGGGATGTCCACTCCGAGAGACCCCTAGCTGTTTTTGGAATCCATGGGGCCCCTGTTAAATTCCTTCCTGCCATTATCTTCTCCAGGGACACCCATGCTTTGTTCTTAGAATCTTGGCACCAATTCACGATTCGCACTGGGGACATGGCTTTATAATACAGCGCTATATCTGGGAGTCCAACTCCCCCTTCCCAATTACTTCTTCGCAACACATCATAAGCTACCCTGGGATGTTTTTTGTTCCAAACAAAAGATAGAAATGCCCTCCTTATACGTTTAAAAAACATTTGTGGTAATATCATAGGTATTGTGTATAGTATATAAACTATTTTAGGAAGTATAGACATCTTGGGAGCACTCACTCTCCCGAACCACGACAGGGGCCGACCCTTCCACTCCTGTAATTCTTTAATAATTTTTGTCAGCATTGAGCCATGATTAAGCTCATACAACAATTTTGTGTCTGACGTTATATAGGTCCCCACCATACGGAATTGAGTCAGGGCTCCAAATAAATGGAAATTTGTGACGGAGTAGAGTGGTCAACTCCGGCGGTACATGGACCGGGAGAAGCAGCGACTTCTCAAAATTTATTTTAAAGTTTGATAATTTCCCAAATTTACCAACTTCCTCTATAAGGTTAGGCACTGCTATTTGAGGATTGGAAAGATAGAGCAGCAAGTCATCGGCATACGCTGAGACCTTATGCTCCTCTGTTCCAACTTTTATCCCTGGGATGCTCCTTTTCCTCTTGACCGCACACAGAAACGGCTCCAAGATCATAGTGAATAATAGGGGGGACAGGGGACATCCCTGCCTAGTCCCATTGCTTATTTCAAAGTAATCCGACATTGTCCCCTTTACCTTAATATATCAAAGTTGGGGAAAGGCCCCCAACCAAAAAGAAGGTCCAAACACTTCCAAAGGAAGAGAAGGGATAACCCGGCAACATGTATGATGTATACAAAATTAAATAATTTATTGAAAATAATGGTGAGAACACAGTGACATTTTAGAGACACACAACTGACAACGTTGTCTAAAACAAACACCCCGGGGTGGTATTATGCTCAACACATTCCTGATGTGAAATATTAAGCTTTAAAGAAATAATCCCAATTGGTGCATTTATCCCAGGAAATCCTTTCAAACAGCACCGCCGCTCAATAAAGTGTGGCCAGTGTTGTGAGGAACATCTGGGTATATTGGCACTTCAGGGTAAATCATAACATGGCATTGAGGAAAGCATTTCAAAGTAACATTTGACCTGACCAAGTAATTGGCTCCAAAGCAGGTAACAGATTAGTTGACATCAGACCTGGGTCAACAATGGTGGTATAGCAGTGATAGGAGATTGATGGATAATGGATGGTAAAACACCCTGGACGTGGAATGAATAAAGTCTACTGCCCATCAATTGCAGACACTTGATATGATAACCATGTGAAGAGTATGTATATAAATGCAGGGTACATAGCCACTCCAAAACCATAGGGCTCACTGTTACAAGGATGCTGGTAACAACACTGGTAATATACCGGTTTGAAAGTATAGAATGGGTGGGTGAGTGATATGGTTTTCCTGCACAATGCGGTGAAAGCAAAACAGTCTTTAACTGAGGATGGATGCGGACACTCACAGTTAGGCGGACCCGTCCCGGGTCGGAGGCTCGTCCTTGAGCTAAACGCTCCCAGATCAAGTGTAAAGGTGGCTGTTTAGGAGGAGGGAAGAGAGCACGCTGAAGCCGTGGCTCACCGCCAGCTCATGTCCCGGAGCTCCTGCAGTCCTCACAGTGCTGCGTGGATAGCAGTGGTCAACACGGTAGCCAGATCACAGCTTCCTCAGTCCTCGGTGGCCGTCTGTGAGCTAGTGGTCCGACTCACTCAGCTGATCTGGTGCTCACCGCAACATGGAAATCCTGGCGTGGAGCGGTCAGGAATGGAAGTTTGAATCATCAGAGCAACATGGGTTGAGCATACCCACATCCACTAGGGACGGGGGGACCCCCTGGGGTGCATACGGGGAAGAAGGGGGGGACGGAGACCGACGCGTTTCATCCGCTGGGTCGCGGATTTCATCAGGGTGATGGACCGTCGGTGTATTTAAGGGCAATATCACCAATCAGATCCACCTCTTGGCCCAGAACCGCCCCAAACGTTGATGAGTTAACCCTTTTACAGAGGGACTAATCAGGGTTACAGGTTGTAACAAAGCACATGAGCCATGAATATTCAAAACCATGTTAACCCTTATCTCTGCAAAAAATAATAATAATACTGATAAAAACTAACATAAAAAAAAATAAACTCATCAACGTTTGGGGCGGTTCTGGGCCAAGAGGTGGATCTGATTGGTGATATTGCCCTTAAATACACTGATACACCGACGGTCCATCACCCTGATGAAATCCGCGACCCAGCGGATGAAACGCGTCGGTTTCCGTTGGCTGCGCAAAGTAGGCGACCCAGCGCCTAAAGTAGTCCCACTACCTGGCAGCCACATAGTCACATAAATTCCCGTTATAGTGGTTAGTCTAGGTGGAGAACCGGGTCTTGGCGGGGTTTGCAACTACTCAAATAAAAAAAAATACAATCAAAAATAGTCATAATAATAATAAAAAACGTCTCTATTCCCAATTGTACCAAAACTTATAAGTACCGAGTACACGAAACAATGTTGGACATTGGGACTAATCAGGGAGACATTTTCCCAATTGAGTAGTTGCAAACCCCGCCAAGACCCGGTTCTCCACCTAGACTAACCACTATAACGGGAATTTATGTGGCTGCCAGGTAGTGGGACTACTTTAGGCGCTGGGTCGCCTACTTTGCGCAGCCAGAGGCAGGGGGGGAAGAAG
>BLSH010468194.1:119494-140999 GCA_018402905.1 Glandirana rugosa | reverse complement strand
CACCATTGTTGACCCAGGTCTGATGTCAACTAATCTGTTACCTGCTTTGGAGCCAATTACTTGGTCAGGTCAAATGTTACTTTGAAATGCTTTCCTCAATGCCATGTTATGATTTACCCTGAAGTGCCAATATACCCAGATGTTCCTCACAACACTGGCCACACTTTATTGAGCGGCGGTGCTGTTTGAAAGGATTTCCTGGGATAAATGCACCAATTGGGATTATTTCTTTAAAGCTTAATATTTCACATCAGGAATGTGTTGAGCATAATACCACCCCGGGGTGTTTGTTTTAGACAACGTTGTCAGTTGTGTGTCTCTAAAATGTCACTGTGTTCTCACCATTATTTTCAATAAATTATTTAATTTTGTATACATCATACATGTTGCCGGGTTATCCCTTCTCTTCCTTTGGAAGTGTTTGGACCTTCTTTTTGGTTGGGGGCCTTTCCCCAACTTTGATATGTTGGTCAATACTGGTCCCATTGGTGAACCCCACCCTACACTGGGTGTGACAGCAGTTTTATGATTTGATCTCAACTTGTCAAAAAGTTTTGAGATCCGTGTCCATGCTTCCCCTTTCCCACCTCCCCTTCTCTATTTTTCCCCTTTACCTTAACCCTGACCTTAGGGCCTGCATGCAGTGCCATAACCCATCCCATAATGCGAGCCCCCAGGCCCGTCCCCCTCGGAACCTCTGACATAAAGGCCCAATCTACCCTGTCAAAAGCCTTTTCGGCATCCATTGACAGAATCACTTTCGGTGTTTTATCGGGTCCATACTGGGACCAGTATAAGACATGTAAAGCTCTTATTGTGTTATCTCTTGTCTCACGTCCCTTCATAAAGCCTGTCTGGTCTATGTGTATCAGGTCTGTTACATGTTCTTGTAATCGTACAGCTAGTATTTTTGCCAAAAGTTTGACGTCTGAGTTAAGGAGGGAGATGGGCCTGTAGCTAGCACAATGTTGAGGGTCTTTCCCTGGTTTGGGAAGCACTGTCACATACGCTAGCAGCGCCTCCGGTGGTGGAGGGCTAGAGCCAGTAATTACGTTAAAATAATTACATAAAGGTATTAATATATTGGATGTAAATTTCTTATAATATATTTTTGAGAGGCCATCTAGCCCTGGGCTTTTGCCTTTTCGTAATGTTCCTATTGCGGCCTCCAGCTCTTCCACCGCGATAGGGCGTTCCATATCCTCGATAACCTCCACTGGCAAGGAGGGAACCGCGGAGCTCTTCAAATATGCCCTTATCTCCTCAACCCGCTCTCCCCTCTCCACCTGCGGAGGTCCTGCAAAAATATTGTATAGGGCCGTATAGTACTGACAGAATTCTGCTGCTATAGCTATATCCAAACAGTTAGAGAGACTAAAACGTAGTGTATCCAACTGCTGGGATCGTCAGGCTCTAATCCGCTTTTATGCTTGGTTTTCAACTTATGTATTTTATCCAATAATTCCTGTATCTCTTTTTGTTTTTCTTTTTTTATACGAGCACCGTGCGCTATCAATTGTCCTCTAATCACTGCCTTATGGGCTTCCCATATAGTATGTTCAGATACTTCCCCTACCATATTTAATTCAAAATATTGTGCCAGCTTCTTGTTTAAATCTCCCACTATCTGTTGATTGTCCAACAGGGATTCATTTAGACTCCACGTCCATTCCCTCTTGACCCTTTCAACTGGGTTTAAGGTCAGAGGGACTGGAGCGTGGTCTGATATCGTAATTGAGAAGGGGTTTAACAGTCCGCCTTTGCATGAGAGTACGTTGTGATAAATCTGGGAACAATAAAATACTCGCTTCTTCCCAAGCAATGCTGTTTTTACTATGCAAGGCTCTTATAATGGATTCCTTTACCTTATACCTGTGCAATTTACAGATCACGTCTCTTGGCCTGTCTACCTTTGAAGACATTTGAGATGGAACACGGTGAGCCCTATTTCAATAGGGCTAGAGGCTGTTTCTCCCAATATTTGACTGAATATGCTCTGTACTGTTGATAACAATTCTGATGGCCTGATGACTTCAGGTAGGCCTCGTATACGGATGTTTTGGCGGCGATCTCTATTTTCATAATCATCCAATTGGTCCATGTATGTATTCCAAGTTCTCTCATGTTGCTTAATGGTGTCCTGCACTTCTACCACCGCATGTATAATCTCTTCTTGTCTATTTTCAACAGTCTCCACTCTATGTCCTATTCCCACCATGTCTTCCCTGAGTTCTTCTACTGCTTGTTTGCATGTTGATTCCACAGCAATAATCAGCCTTTCAATATCAGACTTGGTGGGAAGGGCCTTTATATGTTCTCTGATATCCCAGTCCATATCCATTATATTTGGTTTCTCTTGGCCCTGTTCATTCTCACAGAGTGACATAGAGCTCTCCTGTTGGTTCATGGCCTTAATTCCTTCATTTCCAGAACATTCTGCTGTCTGGGTGTCATTATTATCCATTATACTGCTTACACATGCCATTGTGTCCTTACTACTCCCTTGTGTGTCCTCTCTTTGTCCCTCCATTTCATTACTGTTTTGTGTAATATCATATATGGTGTCATAGTTTTGTATTAGGGGGACATTATTGTGGGTGGACATACCATCATCTTGGGGTTGTACAATCTCACCTTGAGTAGAGTTACTGCTTCCAGATGTGAAGACCTCACCTCCATGGGTATTCATGTCCTGGTCTTTCTTTGTTGCCCCTTGTTTAGACCTCCATATGTCCTCCCTCGGCTTCATGGCCCTACCATCAAGGGCTGGCGATCCATTACGAGCTGCAGGTGATCCGCGGCCTGGTGTTTTGGCCTTGCGGTCTTGGGCTGTGTACCCGCGGCCTATGGCTGGCGAGCTCCGTCCTGCCACTGAGGCCCCTCAGCTTCCAGCCGCTTGTCCTCATCCTGGGGTTGAATGACCTCTGCCGGCGTCCTCCCGGCCAGTCCTCCCCTCCTCGTGGCTTTCGACCATCTTGGCTGCACACTCTGTCTCCGGAGCCTGTGAGACCAGGTACGCTCTTAGCCCGCCCGTCCCTGCCTTACTCCCATTGGAGCTTTGCGATGCCGCTCTGCGGGGTGTAGTGATCCTCCATAGGATTGGCTGGAGGGTACGGTTGAACGGTGGAGTGTCTGCTCTTGTTAGGACTCCAAGAGCCGGTCACACTATTGCTGAACTGTGCATCAGTTAAGCTTTAGAGCCCGGGGATCTGGGATCACCTCCTCATCACGTCCTCACACCATGCCCCTCCCCCTGCAAGCAACAGACGTTCATCTTGAGGCTAGCAAGTGCCTGTCTAAATCTGTGTTAGTGAGCACTTCTCCTTTGCCGAGATAATCCATTCACCTCACAGGTGTGGCATATCAAGATGCTGATAAAACAGCATGATTATTGCACAGGTGTGCCTTAGGCTGGTCACAAAAGGCCACTCTAAAATGTGCAATTTTATCACACAGCACAATACCACAGATGTCACAAATTTTGAGGGAGCGTGCAATTGTAGGAATGTCCACCAGAGCTGTTGCCTTTGAATTGAATGTTCATTTCTCTACCATAAGCCATCTCCAAAGGTGTTTCAGAGAATTTGGCAGTACATCCAACCGGCCTCACAACCGCAGACCACCAGCCCAGGACCTCCACATCCAGTCAGTCTTGATATGCCACACCTGTGAGGTGGATGGATTATCTCGGCAAAGGAGAAGTGCTCACTAACACCGATTTAGACAGATTTGTGAACAATATTTGAGATTAATGGGTCTTTTGTGTACATAGAAAAAGTTTTAGATCTTTGAGTTCAGCTCATGATAAATAGGGGCAAACACAAAATGTTGCTTTTATAATTTTGTTCGGTGTATTAAAAGGTGTGATTTTTACTGCATGTTCTGTCTCCATCTGATTCATGGTTCCTGACACCGTTCCTCTTGCTGTTGATTTCAACAGGCTATTCAAGCATTAGATGAGGACTGGTAAGAACACTATTGCTCCATGAATATGTGCTCTTGTGCGAAACGCTTTGGGCGGAGCTATACGTGCTGATGTCACACCACCACTTCCAGTTATGGGTTTGACCTCCATCTTAATACGTGATTTCTAACCCTCTAACCTTTCACCTTAATGCATAGAATGCTCTCTGATAGAAACTGTGCATTCAATCAATTAGGTTTCGAATTTTAAAGCATCCGGTTTTTGATTTCAACATTTAATACAAATGTAATAATTAATGTATTTAACCTGCAATCTGTGAATATTGATATTTGTTTTTTCACTTGTAGTATCCACTTCATGCAGCACCCTTAAGCCTCCTGAAGAAGCTAATTTGGGCGAAAACATGTAGAGCAAAAGTAGCTGCATTGTTGTATGAATCGCATATGATGTAATACGTTTTGTACTATTTTACCTGTGAAAAACTAAAAGTTTATTGTATTTTATCTACGGTGATGAGTAGACAATCTTCTTATGTGGCACCTTTAACCACCTGCCGACCGCCAACCGCATGTTGACGGCGACAAGGTGGTTCAATATCGCAAACCGCCGTCATATGACGGCAGTTGCGAGATCGTGCACTGTGAGCGCATGCGCCGCCGGAGGCGCGCTCGCGTGCTCACTGTGTCCAGGGGGGGGCCAGGGAGCGGGTAGGGCGGACTCGATCTCCGCCGGCTAACCGCGATGCCCCCCCCTGCAGTAAAAGAATGGAGGTCTGTGTAAGTAAACACGGATCTCCGTTCTATGAGATGGGGAAGGGCTGTGATCACAGCCTTCCTCTATATGGAAGCGGTGGTCACTCCCCTTCCCCTGCTAGGGCAACCCACACACAGATAGAACACGCCCAGGGAACACAGTTAACCCTTAGAGCGCCCCCCTAGGTTAACCCCTACACTGTCAATGCCATTTACACAGTAATCAGTGCATTTTTATAGCATTGATCGCTGTATAAATGCCAATGGTCCCAAAAAAAGTGTCAAAATGGTCCGACATGTCCGCCGCAATATCGCAGTACAGCTAAAAATCGCAGATGGCCGCCATTACTAGTAAAAATAAATAAATAAATAAAACCCCCAAAAATGAATTCTCATCATCCGTAAAATCGGCAACTTTTGCGCAAACCAATCAATAAACGCCGATTGCGGTTCTTTTTTATCACAAATATGAGGAAGAATATAAAATCGGCCAAAACCGTTGACAAAAATGTTTTTTTATATTTTTTTTGGATTTGTATTTTAGCAAAAAGTAAGAAGTTTGTTTTTTTTTTGCAAAATTGTCGCTCTTATTTTGTTTATAGCAGCGATTAGAAATGACGCAGCGGTGATCTGCATCACGCTGACTCACTGTTGGACTAAGCCAGGGTTTCTCAACCAGGGTTCCTCCAGAGGTTGTTAGGGGTTCCTTGAGCAATGGTCAATTTCTACCTCTCAGATAAATTCCCAATGACACCATTGATCTTTTTAGCTATCTGTAAGGGGTAATTCTTCCCAATGACCACAAGTGTAAGGAGCATTCTTCCCATTGACCATCACACTAATGTATCATGAGTTGTAGATTTTTAATTTTTAGCAGGGGTTCCCCGAGACCGGAGAATTATTTCAAGGGTTCCTCGGTGTTGAAAAGGTTGAGAAAGGCTGGACTAAGACCTCATACACACTATTAGATTTTCTGCAGATTTTTGTCTTCAGATTTACCAAAACCATATAATATGAGTTCAAACCTTAAGAGTTTCAATTTGTATGCAATCAGGCAGGCCCTTGGACTACATGGTTTTGGTAAATCTAACGACAAAAATCTTCAGAAAATCTAACAGTGTGTATGGGGTCTGAGGTCTGGTCAACCACCGACCTTTAACGAGCCAATATTTAAATTTCTCCAGCACCAGCTTCGGGAGGGATTCATAAGCAACGTAAATCGTCAGTTAGTAAAGCGGTGAGGCTTCTTGTAGTTGGCGTTCTTCTTGGCCAATATCTACAAGCTAATGTTCCCAAAACTTTAAGAAAACAATATTCTTTTTTTCTGAAATGATGTTATTAAAATTAAAAAACGTAATTCTATGGGAATCGGGATGTGATCAGCTTTGTAGGAGTTAAATGGTATCTGGACCCTGCTCTGCTGTCTTATCACCGGTGATCTGGAGGCCTCTATCTGTCCTCTCCAGGCTCAGCAGCTGCCATGCATCAGGATATTCATGGGCCACAGTGACAGGGATAATAATAACATTGTTTGCACAGATCTCCTTTCTGTCAATGCATGGCGCAATATATACAGCGCAAAACACGCCAAATAAATACGAGCAGAGCACTGACTAAACAAGAGATGTATTGCTTGTTGGATGTCACAGAAAGGAAGAACATTTCTGACCATAACATGTAGCAAAAGGAATGCAAAGGGCAATTGTTCATTTTCTCAGGATAATTTGCTTGAAATATGAAAAGTAGCCAGAATAATTTATATAGACTTATGGGGGAAATTTCCTCAACTGGATTTTTAAAAAAATTTGCAACACTTTAACCACTTCAGCCCCGAAAGGATTTACCTCCCTTCCTGACCAGGGCATTTTTTGCGAAACGGCAATGCGTTACTTTAACTGACAATTGCGCGGTCGTGCGACGCTGTACCCAAATAAAATTGACGTCCTTTTTTTCCCATAGATGGAACTTTCTTTTGATGGCATTTGATCCCCTCTGCGTTTTTTATTTTTTGCGCTATAAACAAAAAAAAAAGAGCGACAATTTTGAAAAAAGAATATTTTTTACTTTTTGCTATAATGAAATTTCTTCCTCAGTTTAGGCCAATATTTATTCTTCTACATATCTTACAAATCCCAATAAGCGTATATTGATTGGTTTGCGCAAAAGTTATCACATCTACAATACTGTATAGGGGACAGATTTAGGGACTTTTCATTTTTTCATTGTTTTTACTGGTAATGGTGGCGATCTGTGATTTTTAGCGGGACTGCGACATTGCGGCGGACAAATCTGACCCTAAGGCTTCATTTACATTGCTGCTGTCATTTAGAGCGGACATTTAGAGGCATTTTTTTTCAGCTGCCCCTGAACTCTCCTCTATGTTATCTTATCAGTACATTTACACAGGGTCTTTAAGGTCGTTGCCAGGCAGTTGGGTTTAAAGGCTTTTTTTGGAACGCAAAAAAATAGGTTCAGAGGCATTTGAAACGACCAAACAGCTTGTAAACGCCGCTAAACGCGCCTAAAAGTGGTAGCTCGTGTCTAGAACCATTTCGCTTACAGGCATTTCCATTTAAAAAATATATATATTTTTTTTAAAAATGCTCCTAGACGCGAATGTGGCGAAACGCGGTAAAACGGCCATTTTAGACGCCGGCTTCTAGCTGTCAAAAAAAATTGTTCAGGGGAGGTTGAAATAGCATCCTGTGTAAATGGAGCCTAAGTGACACTTTTTGGGGACCAGTGGCACCAATACAGTGATCAGTGCTATAAAAATGCACGCACTGATCAATCTTTAAATGGCACTGGCAGGTAAGGGGTTAACACCAGGGGCGATCAAAGGGTTAAGTGTGTCCTAGGGAGGTGCTTGCTAACTGTAGGGGGAGTGGACTGACTCAGAGTACAGAGAGTAGACTTGTGCATGGCTAAAAAATTTGTTTTTTTCGTTTTTCGGAAATTTGGAAATTAAAAAAATTCGGAATTCGGAAATTAAAAAATTTCAGAATTCGGAAATTTGGAAATTAAAAAATTCGGAAATCCGAAATTCGGAGTAATTCGGCAATTGCGGTAATTCGGAAATTCGGCAATTGCGGTAATTCGGAAATTTGCGGTAATTCGGCAATTTCGGTAATTCGGAATTTCGCGGTAATTGGGCAATTGCGGTAATTCGGCAATCGGAGCAGACGAAAATCTGAAATTTAGAAATTCGGAAATCTGAAAATTCGGAAATCCAAAAATTCGAAAATAACTAAGAACATTTGAAATAATAACTAACTAATAACTATTAAATTATAGGTATTGGAATTTCCTTGAAAGTTTGGCTGTTAGTGAACTTAAATATGAAATTTATCACTAATAGCCATATTTTCAAGAAAATTCCAATACCTATAATTTAATAGTTATTTATTATTATTTCAAATGTTTTTCTTATTTACGAATTTCAGAAATAAGGAAGATCATTTGAAATAATAAGTTATTAATGTATTATTTTAACTTATTATAAATAATAATAAGCTATTATTATTTTAAATGTTCTTTCTTATTTCCAGAATTTCAGAAATAAGGAAGAAGATTTGAAATAATAAGATATTAATTTATTATTTTAACTTATTATAAATTATAATAATCTATTATTATTTCAAATGTTCTTCCTTATTTCCGACTTTTGCAGTGTACATATGTACAGTCACACACTGCAAAAGTCGGAAATAAGGAAAAACATTTGAAATAATAATAGCTTCTTATAATTTATAATAACTTAAAATAATAAATGAATAACATTATTTCAAATCTTCTTCCTTATTTCCGAAATTCATACAATTTACATACAATATACACACAGTATATACAGTATGCATATATACAGTCACACACTGCAAAAGTCGGAAATAAGGAAAAACATTTGAAATAATAATAGCTTCTTATAATTTATCATTTAAAATAACAAATCAATAACTTATTCTTCCAAATGTTCTTCCTTATTTCCAAAATTCGGAAATAAGAAAGAACATTTGAAATAATAATAGCTTATTATAATTTATAATAAGTTAAAATAATAAATGAATAACTTATTATTTCAAATGTTCTTCCTTATTTCCAAAATTCGGAAATAAAGAACGTTTGAAATAATAATAAAGAACTATTAAATTATAGGTATTGAAATTTCCTTGAAAGTTTGGCTGTTAGTGAACTAAAATATGAAATTTATCGCTAATAGCCATATTTTCAAGAAAATTCCAATACCTATAATTTAATAGTTATTTATTATTATTTCAAACGTTTTTCTTATTTCCGAATTTCGGAAATAAGGAAGATCATTTGAAATAATAAGTTATTAATGTATTATTTTAACTTATTATAAATAATAATAAGCTATTATTATTTCAAATATTCTAACTTATTTCAAGAATTTCAGAAATTCGGAAATAAGGAAGAACATTTGAAATAATAAGTTATTAATTTATTATTTTAACATATTATAAATAATAATAAGCTATTATTATTTCAAATGTTCTTCCTTATTTCCGACTTTTGCAGTGTGTGACTGTACATATACATACATACATACATACAGCATGCATGTACAGTCACACACTGCAAAAGTCGGAAATAAGGAAAAATATTTGAAATAATAATAGCTTATTATAATTTATAATAAGTTAAAATAATAAATTAATAACTTATTATTTCAAATGATCTTCCTTATTTCTGAATATTTCAAATATTCTTCGTTTTTTCCAATTTTCGGATTTCCGAATTTCTGAATTTTGGATTTTCGGCTGTTCCGATTGCCGAATTTCCGAATTACCGCAATTTCCGAATTACCACGAATTTCCGAATTTCCACAATTGCCGAATTAACGCAAATTTCCAAATTACCGCGATTCGGAAAAATGAAAATTCGGAAAAATTCGGAAATTGAAAATTCGGAATTCGTCCGAATTGCCGAATTTTGCAAAATTTGGTAAAAACGAAATTCGGAACGAAACGAATTGCACAAGCCTAACAGAGAGATCGCTGTTCCTGATCACTAGGAACAGACGATCTCTCTCTACTCCCCCGGTCAGAACCAGAATCCGTCTTGTCTACATAGGCAGATCCCCGTTCTGCCTCTCCGTGGAGCGGTCGCAGGTGGCCGGCGGACATTGCAGCCACCAACCACGTGCACCGGGTCTGGCGCCACGCCTGCTGTATCTATTACACGAAGTGCCGTACCGGTACGGTGATTTGCACAATAGAGCCACCTTGCCGCAGTACATCTGTGGCGGACGGTCTTTAAGTGGTTAATGATCTGTAATCTTCTATAGAATCATTAGTAAATGCCTTTCTCTGTAAGAAAGTGAAATTTTCATTTCTAGTGCAGGTGGTGCTCTAGATTCCTTTTGGCATGTTTAGTTGTTTATTGATTGTCCAGTTACTTACACAATTCAATAGCGCAATATGAGTTGCAAAGACGCTGCTTTTGTGGTTGTAAAGCCTTACATATACCCAATGAAGTGGCTAACCTTGGCAGTCAGAAGCACATTCTGTATGCATTCCATTTGTGTTTATTAGAGTCTCGTTACAGTACCTGTAGACGTTAGATCAGGTGTGTGCAACCAGGAAAACATTGGGATTTACCTTAACCAGTTCCCGCTCACGCAATAGCTGAAAGACGGCTGCAGCGCTGGCTTACTTTGCCAGGAGAGCATCCATGGATGTCCTCCCGTGATCGCGCTACCCGCACTCCCCCTGTGGCATGCGAGCGGCGTGCTCTGTGATTGATTGGTCCTTAGGACACAGCTGATCACAGGTAGGGGTAAAGGGCCAATCACAGCAGCACTTTACCACATGATCAGCGGTGCCCAATGACAGCTGATCACGATGTAAACACAAGCCGGTTATCGGCATTCCTTTCCCCAGGCTGACATTGTGAGGAGGGGAGAGCTGATAACCAACTTGTGTTAAAGGGACATCTACACTGATAATCAGGGCACTGATTATGTGTCCTAAAATATATTATTGTAAGAAATAAAAAAAACAAAATTGTAAAACAATAGAATAAAATAAAATAAAAATAATCTACTGACACCTATCTCTGCCCTACTGGCACCGTCCTCTGCCCTTCTGACATATGTACATGCATATTCATGTTTGTTTGCGCTTTGTGGTGCACACCCTAATGCAATAGGCTGTGCACACCTATGGTGCCACCTATCAGTGGCCATCAGTGCTGCCTATCAGTGCCCACCAGTGCTGCCAATCAGTGCCCATCGGTGCCTACTCACAAGTGTCACCTATCAGTGTTGCTTATTGGCACCTATCAGTGCTGCCTATCAGTGTCCAACAGTGCCACCTATCAGTGTCCTTCAGTGGTGCCTATCAGTCCCCATCAGTGCCACCTAGCAATGGTGCCTATCAGTGCCCACCAGTGCTGCCTACCAGTGCCAATCAGTGCCACCTATCAGTGCCCATCAGTGCCACCTATCAGTGGCCATCAGTGCTGCCTATCGGTGCCCACCAGTGCTGCCAATCAGTGCCCATCAGTGCCTCCTCACAAGTGTCACCTATCAGTGTTGCTTATTTGCACCTATCAGTGCCGCTTTTCAGTGCCCAACAGTGCCACCTATCAGTGTCCTTCAGTGGTGCCTATCAGTGGCTATCAGGGCAGCCTCATGAGCACACATTAGTGAAGGAGAAAAATTACCTGTTTGCAAAATTTTAGAACAAACTATGAAAAATGTTTTGTTTTGTTTTTTCCAAATTTTCGGTCAGTTTTTTTGTTTGTTTAACAAAAAATAAAAACCTCAGTGCTGATTAAATACCACCAAAAGAAAACTCTATATGTGTGAAAAAAATGATAAAAATGTCACATGGGTACAGTGACCCTGTAATTGTCATTCACCATGACAGCGCTGAAAGCTGCCCAGTAGGCAAATGGTTAAATTACTTATAAATCCTTACATACTGTATAACCGGTGAAGTGATTGGCCTCAGGTGATACAGAGATAAAGCAAATCCTCCTACATAAGATGTACCTGTTTATCTGCCGCTCTCTCCTCTACATCCGTTCAAAGTCCAGAGTTTTCACAGCATTTCTCAGCTTCAGAAGGCAGCAGCACGTAGAATAGAGCTGTGTGTAATCTGAGACCTGACTGGAGGGAATGGACACCTCCTCCTTTTACACAGTCTCATAGGGAAACATGGGCATGGCTGAGCAAGTTTGGGGTCGAGGAACTTGACTGACCTGCACAGAGACCTGACTTCAACGTGATAGAACACCTTTGGGATGAATTAGAGCAGAGACTGCAAGCCAGGCCTTCTCATCCAACATCAGTGCCTGACCTCACAAATGTGCTTCGGGAAGAATGGTCAAACATTCCCATAGACACTCCTAAACCTTGTGGACAGCCTTCCCAGAAGAGGTGAAGCTGTTATAGCTGCAAAGGGTGGGCCAACTCAATATTGAACCCTATGGACTAAGACTAGGGTTGCCACATCATCCCTTTAATCCAGGACACATATGAATTACACAGGGTCTGTGGCCAATTTAATGCAGGTAAGGCATCAAGTGAGTTTAATTACCACCTTAATCAGCCACAGAACAACCTGTGTAATTAATATGTGTCCTGGATTAAAGGGATGATGTGGCAACCCTAACTAAGACTGGGATGCCATTAATGTTCATGTGCGTGTAAAGCAGTGGTTCTCAACTTCGGTCCTCAGGACCCACTAACAGGCCAGGTTTGCAGGATAACTGAAATACATCCCAGGTGATATCATTTGCTGCTCAGTGACTGCAGTATTCTAGTCTGCATCTCCCCAAGACAATACTTAAAATCTGGCCTGTTAGTGGGTTCTGAGGACCGGAGTTGAGAACCACTGGTGTAAAGGCAGGTGTCCCAATACTTTTGACAATATAGTGTATATTTTTCTGGCTCAATTAACAACAACAAATTTATTTTGATTGTGCTGCAAACAACAAACCTTAGCTGTGCCCTAGAGCTGCAACTGTCAGACCTTTTATTGGGGAGAGCTGCTGCAAGTTTTTCCCATTAGTTACAGTGGAGTAATGAGAGGGCCCTCTGTCAGGAAAAAACAGAGTAAAAAATCTACTCTACACATTGAAATACAAGATACCATCAATTGCACTTTTCTTGTAGATAAAAATGCACATTTTTCTATATTTTGTCCCATTTATTATGACATTAAGATCACATTTCATACACTCAGCACAGTAAAGTGGCTTACAAATGAAAAGCCTTTTTTTTAAATTTTGCTTTTCTTTTTACTATAAAACTGATAACAAATAAAAGTTTATAAGGTTGATTAGGCTTAAAGCAGGGGTTATTATTGCATCTACTGACAACAAGGTTGAGGGTTATTACCCTCATTGACATCAATGATGGGGGTTGTTATTGGATCCACTGACGCCAATGATGAGAGTTATTCTTAAAGCGGAGTTCCACCCCCCCAACCAAAAATAAATAAATACAAATACAGTAGCTGCCGACTGTTAATATTAGGACACCTGTCCAGGGTTCCCGTGATGTCGGCACCCCAGCCGATTTTCTGATCGTGTCTCGGGTGCTGCCACCACCATTCATGGTAAGGGAAACGGGCAGTGAAGCCTTTCAGCAGCATATGAGTGGATGGGTAAATGGGGTTATGTTCAAAAATGTCCCAAGAAGATCAGCATAATCCTGTTATGAATACACTTCTCCATACATCTTATCGCAGACGATAGGTCACAATTTCAAACATCCCCCAGCATGCAGTGTGAACCTCCACCGTGGTTAAAATAAGGTACATGTGCACATGGGATACCAAACAGAGTTGAGCGAACCCGAACTGTAAAATTCGGATCCATACCGAACTTTCGGGTGTCCGTGTACCGAACCCGAACGTTTGAGAAAAACGTTCGGGTTCGGGTTCTGGTATTTTATCACGCATGTTGAATAGCTGCAGGGCAGCCAATCAACAAGCGTTTCACTGGTTTTCCCTAGAAGCCATCACAGCCATGCCTACTAATGGCATGGCTGTGATTGGCCAGTGCATCATGTGACCCAGCCTCTATATGTCACATGCTCTCAGGTTAGTGTAGGGAGAGGATGCTGCCGGCGCTGTGAGGGACAGATTTTGAGGGACAGATTGCAGATCTAATAACTAGGTAGAGATTACTACTACTGCTTTGAGGGACAGATTGTAGATCTATAACATCTCATCCTGCATTACAGAACGATCTGATTACAGAACAATCTCTCATCCTGCATTACAGAACGATCTCTCATCCTGCATTACAGAACGATCTGATACTGGACTAGGTAGAGATTACTACTGCTTTGAGGGACAGATTGCAGATCTAATACCATCTCCCATTGTTCTTCCTTTTGCAGCCCTCTAGCACTTTCCAGTACTTTTTTACAGTCATTTTTGTGCCGAAAAGTTTGGGTCCCCAGCAATGGGGTCAGACCTAGGTAAAGTTCGGATAACGTTGTATACCGAACCCAAACGTTTCCGCGAAGTTCGGCCGAACTCGCCGAACATCCAGGTGTTCGCTCAACTCTAATACCAAATGTATGAGCTTTCAGGGACATCAATTAGACTTCATGGTTACACTCCCACAGCGTAAGGAACACACTTCTGGTAGCACTTCAACACCGTGGTCTTTAAATAATTGAATAATCACTCCACAGGACACCAGAGTCAGCATAAATCAGAACGATCCCATATGAAAATACTGGAGAAGACCTTGGTAGACCAAATGCATTGACCTTTGCAGGTCTAACACAACTTTTTTGCAGCTTTTTCAATGCAAACAAAGAGCACCTCATCTATGGGATGTCATAGAAGACCACCAAGGTCTTCTCCAGTATTTTCATATGGGATCGTTCTGATTTATGCTGACTCTGGTGTCCTGTGGAGTGATCATTCAATTATTTAAAGACCACGGTGTTGAAGTGCTACCAGAAGTGTGTTCCTTAAGCTGTGGAAGTGTAACCATGAAGTCTAATTGATGTCCCTGAGGGCTCATACATTTGGTATCCCATGTGCACATATCCAGATCATTCTGGTAAGAGTACCTTATTTTAACCATGGTGGAGGTTCACACTGCATGCTGGGGGATGTTTGAAATTGTGACCTATCGTCTGCGATAAGCTGTATGGAGAAGTATATTCATAACAGGATTATGCTGATCTTCTTGGGACGTTTTTGAACATAACCCCATTTACCCATTCACTCATATTTTTGCACTTTATGAGACTTTCTTAGTTTACATGTTTGATGCCAACTGCACATTAGGGTTGGCTGTTATCCATTTGTACATGCACTTTGTTTTTACTGATTTGTTTGCACATGCTCATGCACTTTATTACCAATAATTAGTGAAATTGTACATGATCTTTTTAGCGCTGCACTGTATAGTTCCTAATTTCTGTTCAATTTCTGTTAAAATTGTTGTGCTGGCTGCTCAGTTTATTTACACATAGGTAGCGCAGTAACTTCACACTTTCACTTTCAGCTTCATAGCCGGTTCCCTACTGGGCAAAGCGTGCTTCGCTTTCTAACTGGCCCGGCAGCGGAGCATTGAGGAGGGGTGCCGAACATCTGAGGGATGGCGCCGCGGTGCAGTGTCCCGGAAGTGGGGAAGGGTACCCGTCAAAGACAGTTACCTGTTCCCACCTTCCCCCTGAAAGATGCCAAATGTGGAACCAGAGGGGGAAGTAGATAAGCAGAGCGTCCACTTTTGGGTGGAACTCCGCTTTAGGTCCACCGATAACAATGATGGAGGGCCATTGTAGCTTCTACTGACACCAATGCTGGGGGTTATTATTGCATCAACTGACAACAATGCTGGGGATTATCATTGCATTCATCGCCATCAATGCGGTGTGGGGGGTTAGCTCAATGGGGATCACCTTCCTTGGAAAAAAGGCAGTCCAAACGGCAGGTTTCCTTAAAATTTGGCTTGTAGCCAGGTTCATTTAAAAGGTTGCATGTAGAAATCAAATAAACAAAACAGAAAATAAATCCGCACCATCCAGGCACTAACTAAACATTTCAGTTTCCCTAACTGAGCGGTGAAGGGCTTCTCCCAGTCACCCACAAAACATTGACAGTTCAAACCTTTTTGTCTCAGTCAATAAGCAAATTTCCATATATCAGCTGTCTCAGGCTGATGGCTCCTGAGTCCCAGGCCAGAGCAAAACTTTCCATTTTTAAACAACCTGATGGTGGACTCCAGTGGACCACAAAATCTGGTCCGGAACCAACACTGCCAAGGTGGCTGGTAAAACCCAGACCAGATTCCACCTTAGTCCATTCCAAATGAATGCATGCGAGGTGACACATAGCGTCCATCAATCACCTTGCCTCGCATAACGTCACATATCCCCCCCCCCTCTGCTCAAGCCCTTGCTGATCAACTGTCCCAACCGGACAGTGGACCTGGGGAAAGGGCATCTGCATTATTCTTAAATGCTTGCAGAGCAAGGAACCACCTTGTCACCTGACTGTTTTTTTCTTTGTTATCACACATCCATTTAGGAGGGGCATGGTCAGTGACTAATTTGAATGGTCTCCCCAATAGGTAATATTTCATGGCATCTAAGGCCCACTTGATGGTTAAACATTCTTTCTCAACAATGGCATAGTTTTTCTCATGTCTGTTGAGCTTTCTGCTAAGGTAGACCACTGGGTGCTCCTCTTCATCTCTGACCTGGGACAGTAGAGCACCCAGTCCCACATCAGAGGTGTCCATCTGTACCACAAATTCCTTTGTGAAATCTGGGGTCACGAGCACAGGTTGTACACAATTGGTTTGCTTCAACATTTGAAATGCTTTCTCTGCCTCAGGATTCCACTTGATCATGACTGACCCTCTACCCTTCGCCAGATCTGTCAGTGGGGCTGCAATGGTGGCAAAGTTGGGAATAAAACGCCTGTAGTATCCTGTGATCCCAAGAAATGCACAAAGTTGCTTTTTATTTATAGGTTGGGGCCACTTTTGAACTGCCTCAATTTTATTGATGTGAGGTTTGATCAGCCCCTGACCAATAATGTAGCCAAGGTATTTGGCCTCCTCCAAGCCTATGACACACTTTCTGGGGATAGTAGTGAGTCCTGCTTTCTTAAGAGAATCTACTACTGCTTGCACCTGGGGGAAATCAGATTCCCAATCTGAGCTGTGGATGACTACATCATCCAAATAGGCGGCTGCGTATTGGCGATGTGATCTTAAGGACTTATCCATCATTCTGTGGAACGAGGCAGGAGCACCATGCAAGCCAAAAGGCATCCACTTACACTGGAAAGACCCCTCGGGGGTAGAAAACGCAGTTTTCTCTTTCGCAGACTTCGTTAGGGGTATCTGCCAATAACCGTTAGTCAGGTCTAATTTAGTTATGTGCCAGGCACTACCCAATCTGTCAAGAAGCTCGTCGAGCCGAGGCACTGGATACGCAACAAATTTGGACACGTTGTTGAACTTTCTGAAATCATTACAAAAACATATCGTTCCATCTGGTTTTGGGACCAATACTATGGGACTGGAGCAGTCACTGTGGGATTCCTCTATCATGTCCAGCTCTAACATGTTTTTTATCTCATTTGCAACTGCTTCACGCCTGGCCTCGGGTATTCTATAGGGCTCTATGTTTACACGGACACCTTGGTTCCGTAATTATGTCATGCTGTATAACTGTGGTCAGTCCAGGCAGGTGAGAGAAAAAGTCTTTATTCTTACAAATTCTTTAACGTCCTTCTGTTGAGCCACTGACAAAGTTTCAGTTATGGGTACTTCCGGAGTCACAGTGGTATGCCCTTTTGGGGGGTTGGCAATGCCAGTAAAGTCTCTCTGTCCTTCCAAGGTTTCAAGAGATTAATGTGATATATTTGCTCCGGTTTCCTTTTCCCTGGCTGATAAAATTTGTAGTTTACTTCCCCTACTCTTTGCATAATTTCAAAGGGACCTTGCCATTTTGCTAGGAATTTACTCTCAATGGTGGGGACTAGTGCCAGCACTCTATCACCAGGGCTGAAACCCCGATTATAAACCCTTCTCTGGGCCTCCTGGGCTTGCTCCATATGTTCCTGTACAAGCGCCATGACAGCAGCGATTCTATCTTGCATCAGTGAGATGTGCTCAATGACGCTTCTATAAGGCTTGGTCGTTCCCTTCCACGTTCCTTTGGCAATCCCCTGGGATGTCTACCATACAGTAGTTCAAAAGGGGAGTAACCTGTAGACTACTGAGGTACCTCCCGTATGGCAAACATGAGGTATGGCAGCAAGAAATCCCAATTTCTCCCATCTTTGTCCACCACCTTTTTTAACCTACTTTTGATTGTTTTGTGAAACCTCTCCACAAGACCATCGGTTTGCGGGTGGTAGACAGAGGTACGGAGATGGGAGATTTTGAACAACTTGCACAATTCTTTAGTGACTCGGGACATAAATGGGGTGCCTTGATCAGTTAACACCTCTTTTGGAATACCCACCCGACTAAATACCTGGACCAGCTCTTTAGCAATAGTTTTAGCTGAGGTATTACGTAAGGGAATGGCTTCAGGATATTGCGTGGCATAGTCCAGTATTACCAGTATGTGCTGATGGCCCCGGGCAGACTTTACTACTGGTCCCACCAAATCCATGCCAATTCTTTCAGACGGCACTTCAATTATTGGTAACGGTACCAGCGGACTGCGAAGATGGGGCAATGGCACAGAATACTGACACTCTGGGCATGACTCACAATATTCTTTGACATCTGCATATAACCCGGGCCAAAAGAATCTCTGGATTATCCTCTCTTTAGTTTTCTCTATACGCAGATGTCCCCCCATCATATGACCATGGGCTAAATCTAATACCATCCGGCGATAGGGTTTGGGAATCACTAGCTGCTCTACCCCCTCCTCCCCTTGCTTTACTACCTGATACAGCAAGTAATTTTTAAGAGCCATGTAGGGAAAATACACCCCTATATTAGGTTCAACAGGTTCCCAATGTACCATTTTAATGTTTTCTCTGGCTCTATTGAGTGTAGCGTCTTTTAGTTGTTCCGCACAAAATCATCTTTTCTGACTTCTAAGTCAGGCACCACATTCTGTCCACTCTCACTATTAGAGTCAGAGATAATTTATTGTTCATTAATCTCCAGTTTGGGGCTGGAATCCAGCTCCTCCTGCTCCCCAGCCATCACAGAAAAAGGAAAAGGATCCTCTCCTTCCTCGGACACACCAACAGTTTCCCTTTTAATTTTGTAATCAAAAGGGTCTGGAGTGATATCCAGTGTTTCCTCAGCAGGGGGCGCTCTGTCATCCCGACTCCTTTTGTTTTCCCATAAACTCCAAAAGTGGGGAAAATCTCTCCCCACTAGGGCTTCATGAAGCAGTGAGGGTACCACCCCCACTAAATGTGTCATCATGCCTCAAGGGGTATTAATCTCAACCACAGCAGTCTGGTAATCACGTGTGTCACCATGTATGCAAATAACCCCAATGGTGCTAGGGTGTAACTTTGTGGGATTTACACAATCACCTTTGACTAAGATCACCACACTACCAGAATCTAGCAGAGCAGTGAGTGGCTTTCCATCAACTGAAATTACACACATTTGCTTTTCCATGTGTTCCTGACATGTTGCAGTACATGCTACCTGTGCAAAAAGAGACATGCGTTTTTCAAGTAAGTATTATCACATTGCATTGGTTCATCATGTAGGGAACAGTTAGGAGCAATATGACCAAATGCATGGCAGCGATAACATTTTATATGTTCTGGACCAAGTCGTCTAAACGGCCTCAGAGACCTTCCTGACTTATTTAGCCAGTCTCCAGGTCCTGAGCCCATAGTCTCATTATCTGTGGCAACAGACTTGTAAGTTCTTCCCACGCCCTTGAACCCTGGAACAGTCTTATCAGATCCTCTGGGCGATTTTTCACCCCTAGAGACATTGGAGCGGAGCACGGATGGGTTCAACAAGTCCTCAGCCACCGGATATCTCTCCACCAGGTCCACCGGCTGGTTTGCAGTCTTAGGGTTCCCATGGCTGACCTGCTTCCTTTAAAGTGGCAGGGAGCGCCCATAAATAATTGTCCATGACCACACGCTCCACAATCTTAGGGCCTGACAAAGTCTCTGGCTGCAGCCATTTATTGGTGAGGTGTATCAAATCAAACATTTGGGAATGGGGCGGCTTGTCAGTACTGTATGACCAGCGCTGCACCCGTTAAGCTCCGACTGCAATGGAGACGCCCATGCGTGCAAGCATCTCGGCTTTGATTGTCTCATAATCCTGGGCAGCCAATTATTCCAAGTCATAATAGGCTTTTTGGGGTTCTCCTGTCAGAAAAGGCGCTAGCAGTCCTACCCATTGCTCTTTTGCCATCTTTCTCGAGCAGCGACTCTTTCAAAAGTTGCTAGGTACGCTTCCACATCATCTGCAGGTGTCATCTTCTGCAGGAAATAGCTGGCATGCACCATTTTCTGTTCCACCGGTAAAGGACTTGCGGACCCCTTCTTTAACTCCACCAGGGCCGCTGCAAACTGGCGATTCGCCTCCTGCTGGGCTGCCACGGCCTGGCAGCTCACTTCCTTCTGCGCTGCAATGGCCTGTGCAACTTGGCGATTAGTTTCATACTGCTAGCGACTGCTCTCCTGCTGGGCTGCAGCAGAGCAATTAACACGTCCTCCATCTTGTTTAGGAAGATGCCGCCGAATCCACCACGTGTGGGGAGGTTAGCTCAATGGGGATCACCTTCCCTGGGAAAAAAAAGCAGTACAAACAGCGGGTTTACTTAAAATCTGGCTTGTAGCCAGGTTTATTTAAAAGGTTGCATGTAGAAATCAAATAAACAAAACGGAAAATAAATCCTTGCCATCCAGGCACTAACTAAACATTTCAGAGAGCGGGCGTGACTGGATGTCCGGGTGAACAGGCGTGTGTTCTGCGGCTCTTGTCCTCGGCTCCCAGGAATCCTGATGCTGGGCTATGCATCGCGGCGCTTGACTGAGCTGGGCGGCTGGGGTCCAGAGTGAAAGACGGACGTACACTGCCGACAAACCGGCGACGGCCCGGTGGAGCGGAAGTGAGGAGCGGAGAGGAGCAGAGCGGCGTTCAGTGAAGGCTGGCAGAAACACCATGTAAGAGGGCCGGCATGTTCAGTACTCCATTGCATTGCACCGCTCACAGACTGCAACTCCCCATGCTGTATTTTTTATGCAGGCTGCCTACTTTCTACTCTCCCCCTCTCATACCCTACTGACTGATGCATATTGGCCGTGATTACAAGCAACCAAAGGTTGAACAAAATGCCATTAAATCCAGGATATGCTTGGTAAAAGCAGCAGCAGTAAAACAGGCCCTTTCTCTACTGTATTTAGTGTTGAGCGAACCCGGACTGTAACGTTCGGGTCCGTACCGAACTTTAGGGTGTCCGTGGCACGGACCCGGACCCGGACATTTCAAAAATCGTTCGGGTTCGGGACGACGACGAAAATGGTTCGTATAGGACCTAAATTACCGTAAAACAAGTTGGAAACCAACGAACATTAGTGCCGGTTATACGTAGTCAGTCATCCCATACTCTCCCCCTCTCATCTTTCATCCGTCGGACGTATTTTTTATGTCGTACCCCTCAACGTCAGACACTCGCCACGTTACGTTACCTCATGACTTGTACGGCCGGGAGAATGTACCACAAAGACGGTCGGAAGTGACTTGCGGCGAGACGAGGAGAGGCGAGGAGTGAAGGCGAGGTGGCCCGGCAGCGGCCAAACAGCCGTCACATGCAGGCAGAAAGTGAGACCTGGGGTCGGCGGGTCGAGTCAGTTCGCGGCGCTACGTA
>BLSH010468194.1:103700-115129 GCA_018402905.1 Glandirana rugosa | reverse complement strand
GACTCACACAGCCATTCATATACTTCTTTTTTTGAATAGGCCTCAATACAAAAAAAACCATGTTGGCTACCTCCTCCTACTCCTCTACCACCGCCACTTCCACCTACACTGCCACGGTCACGGCCTAGTCAACCTCTAGGCTCCTACTCCACATCCACCCCCCTTCCCGTTATTTTACTTGATTTTAATTTATTTTCCCTATCCCCATTTATTTGTAGGGCACTTGCCCTAGTTTGAAGATGATTTTAGAACAGTTATATGGCTTCTACCGTTAATTAATACTTTTCAGACACAGTTTGAAGATGATCCACATTCACCTCCATTTTTGCTTTTTTTATGTTTTTATTTTTTTAAAAATATTTACAGTTATTTCCCTGTCCCCATTTTTTTGTAGGGCACTTGCCCTACCCTTACCCCCATTTTACTTCCTTTTGCAGCCCTCTGGGGCTTTCCAGGACTTTCCTACAGCCATTTTTGTGCCTAAAAGTTCGGGTCCCCATTGATTTCAATGGGGTTCATTGTCCGTGCGATCGTTCGGGTTCCGTCCGGACCCGGACCCGGACTTTGTCCCGAAGTTCGGACGGACCAGCAGAACCCGAACTTCCAGGTGTTCGCTCAACTCTAACTGTATTATGATATATAAAGGAGGAGCATGCTCCTTTTAGACATGGCTGCAACTTTTTACATTTGATTTGCCTGCACAGACAGCATTTTTTCCGTATTAGCACTGACTATATGGACTATAAGCCATCTTTCCATTAAGTGTATAGAAAACAACCACTTTCTGCATGGCTTGGCAGGATGTAATACTTAACAGTTTCTCTGCTTTTATCAAGCTCAAAAGACTGTCTCTTCTACCGCTGTTGGATCTAATTGTATATGTAACCCATATTGAGAGGTGCTGGATCTGTGAATATAGACTGTGCCATTAATTTGCTACAAGTCATTTCCAGCTACTTGGCCACTACTTTGGCGGCAAAATTGGAGAAATATGCCCATACCCCTGCCAATTCTCCTGCAAAGGGGTAGTAACTCCGGGAGGAAATCCAGGGCCAACCAGCTTTAGACCCTAAGCTAGACTCCAGTAGGGCTAACATTTCCATTAATGGCAACATTGAATCTTCATCTACCTTACCAATAACACTTGGCCTTGAATTGGAGCCTTCATTAAAAGACGTATTGCAAGCAATGAACACCTGCAAGGCGACTTTATACGACTTGTTTGAGCAAATGAAGGGCATTAGAGAAGAGGTCTCTCACGTGTGCCAGGATATACAACAGATGCAGGAAAGGGCAACAGCGGTGGAAGAGAGCCTCAGTATATTGGAAGATGAGCTTAACCCATTAAAAAATGATTTACGAGACATAAAAGAAAAAATGGATGTGTATGTCTCGAGAATCGACGACATGGAGAATAGGCTTAGGAGAAAAAATGTCAGGATCGTGGGGATGCCGGAGCAGAGTGAAGATCCGAACCCGGTGGGATTCCTGGAAAGATGGCTGAGGGACACTCTTGGGGAGGATGGCTTTTCTACCCACTTTTTTTTATAGAAAGAGCTCATAGGGTCCCCATTAAACCACCTCCGCCGGGAGGATACCCCAGGCCACTTTTGGTGAAGATATCTAATTACAGAGACAAAACAATGATTCTCCAAAAAGCTAGAGAAAAAGGAAATATCTCCTTTAACGGAGTAAGAATCTCCATGCATCCGGACTTTTCTCCAGACCACCAAAAGCGCAGAGCCAAATTTGTGGAAGTGTCATCTAATGTCATTAGATCTTTTTTGGGGGTAAGGACAGGAGTGGCACTAAGGGATTAAGAAAGGTTTTTGTGTGAGGAATCAAGATATTTACAAACGGTAGCACAGAATTGTTTTTATGTAGGGGGGTTAGTGGAGTGTTTGAGTGGGCATGGCTCAGCTGGGATAGGCACGGTCACACAGAAGGCATCCAGGGGCAACCTGGATAGGTTAGGGAGGGAGGGATGGGAGGGTTGGTATTGAAACTAAGTGTAGCATGTTTTATAGTACTGGGGGACACATGGATATACTATGGGTTGTGTGGGAAAACATGAAATGGTGAAGTTGACCAGTAAGGCACAAATATTTGGCCTAATTTCACCTCTTACATTTAGGATATACACCAATGGAATAGGGAGGGGTATTTTTTGTTACACTAAAATTAATAATTTGGTCCTCCTTAAGGGGGAAATTGGGGATAGTAGGAAGGGTGCACTGAGTATAGTTTTGTTTTTTGCCCTATTTTTGCATTTTTTTTTTTGGTATTTCCTCCTGATGCAGTCTAAAAGAGTTAAAATTGGTTCTTGGAACGTTATGGGAATGGGCAATCTGGCAAAAAGATCGGCAGTTTTTTCTTGCATAGACATGAATGGAGTCGGTATACTCTGTCTGCAGGAGACACATTTTACAAGAGAAGGGGATAGGAGCTTTCAAAGAAATTATCACTCAATCCAAACCTCTTATTGAAGGGGAGTGAGTATTTTTGTTAAAAGTGATGTGCTATTCTCCTGTAGGCAGAGTAAAATTGACCCTCTGGGCCGATATATTTTTCTACATTGCCTAATAAAAAACAAGGAAATTGTTTTAGTTAATATATACATCCCCCCATCATTTAAGGTTGAGATCCTATATGAAATGTTGGAATTTATATTAGACAAAGCATGCACCCCAATTATAATAGTGGGAGATTTCAAAATGGTCCCTGACAAGAGTAAGGATAGACTTCCCCCGAGGAGAAAGGAGGAAGGCCCGTCAAGGGGTAAATTCTCCCAATTTTTGGAAGAAGTGGGGCTATTGGATATCTGGAGGGAGCGGAGCCCTGAGGGGTGGCAATTTTCCTGTCTATCGGGTTCACATGCTATACTCTCTAGGATCAATTTAGTAATAGGAAACAAGGAGGCCTCATATCTTATAACCGACGTTTCTTATGCACCTAGAGATTTGTCAGACCATTCTCCTCTTTTGCTGACAGTGGATATAGAGGGGGATTGTGCCAAAAGGGACTACAAGATAGCCCCATATTGGTTGGAATTAATGGGAAAATCAGACAGAATGTCTGTAGCATTGGAGGAGTTTGTAAAGACAAACACCAGCATGACCTCGGAGGGGACAGTATGGGACACCCTAAAAGCGTTTTTACGTGGACTATTAATACAACAAAAAGCCAAGATTAAGAATTCCTAAAAGTGTGAGGAGTCCATCAGGATGGAGTTTGAGAAGGCAGAGAGCCAATATATTGAGGATCCTGCAGAGGATAAATATTGCATTCTGGTTGACCGGCAACAAGTCTATAGATCTGTACTACTGAGCAGAGAGGAGAACAAGAGGCTATCCTTGAGGCAACATTTCTTTGTAGAGGGGGAAAGTGTGGGGAGGGCCCTGGCATTTTTGGTCAAGACTAACTCATCTACTAATGCAGTGTCATCAATACGAACCCCAGAGGGTGGGGTCACTTCAAATGTAAGCTAAAGTCACTGTCCCCACCTATAACTGGCCATTGCAGTAAGGATCTATGGAGGGGCAGACACAGACAAAACAAAGAATTCCAAGCTCAACTTACTGACCAGTTTGCCACCAACCAAATTCCCCTGTCTAACAGTAGCGTTTAAAAGGCAGGGGATTGGTTACACACATTTGCAAGTGTATGCGTAAGCTGCAGGCCCCGACAAGGCTCCCTGTGTACTGCAGACCTAACTCTGTACTTTATAAGAGGCTTCATGTACTGCAGACCTAACTTTGTATAAGAAGCTTCACAGTGGAAGCACATACAATTTAATGGAGAGATGGAGGACAGGTGACTGGAGGAGCCCAACCCTCCTTAAAGGTACAGGAACAGACTAGACACCCAGCACATGGCGCAATGGCGGCTAGGGTGCCAGTGTGCCTGAGATGTATAAAATACAAGCTAAAGTCACTGTCCCCACCTATAACTGGCCATTGCAGTAAGGAGCTATGGAGGGGCAGACACAGACAGAAAAAAATCCATTAAATTGTATGTGCTTCCACTGTGAAGCCTCTTATACAGAGTTAGGTCTGCAGTACACAGGGAGCCTTGTCGGGGCCTGCAGCTTACGCATGCACTTGCAAATGTGTGTAACCAATCCCCTGCCTTTTAAACGCTACTGTTAGACAGGGGAATTTGGTTGGTGGCAAACTGGTCAGTAAGTTGAGCTTGGAATTCTTTGTTTTTTGTCTATGTCTGCCCCTCCATAGCTCCTTACTGTAATGGCCAGTTATAGGTGGGGACAGTGACTTTAGCTTGTATTTTATACATCTCAAGCACACTGGCACCCTAGCCGCCATTGCGCCATGTGCTGGGTGTCTAGTCTGTTCCTGTACCTTTAAGGAGGGTTGGGCTCCTCCAGTCACCTGTCCTCCATCTCTCCATTAAATTGTATGTGCTTCCACTGTGAAGCCTCTTATACAAAGTTAGGTCTGCAGTACACAGGGAGCCTTGTTGGGGCCTTCAGCTTACGCATACACTTGCAAATGTGTGTAACCAATCCCATGCATTTTAAACGCTACTGTTAGACAGGTGAATTTGGTTGGTGGCAAACTGGTCAGTAAGTTGAGCTTGGAATTTTTAGTTTTTTGTTCAAATGTGTCTGGGATCACGGAGGTATTTAACGAGTTCCACACTGCCTGCTGTATATTTACGGCAGCAGTGTGGATGCTGGCTGCGAATCGCCGTAAAAAGACGGCGATCTGCGAATGGCCGCTAGGGGGCACGCGCCCGCCTCACTCCTGAGGAGTGTGCCCGCGGCTTAGGCGGACCCGATGAGCGGCCACAGGCAAAGAACGGGGAATCGCCGATGTAAACACGGCAGTTCCCCATTCTGACAGTGCAGGCATAGGTGATCTACTGATCCCTGTCACTGGGATCAGTTAGATCTCTCATGCCCATGGTAACCCAACCCCTCCCCCCCACAGTTAGAGCACGCCCAGGGAACACAGTTAACCCCTTCACTACACCCTGCAGGTTAACCCCTTCACTGCCAATGACATTTACACAGTAATCAGCGGACATTTAAATTTCTGATCGCTGTATAAATGTCATTGGTCCCAAAAAAGTGTCAAAAATGTCCACTGCA
Organism: Glandirana rugosa; assembly: GCA_018402905.1. Classification (NCBI taxonomy): domain Eukaryota; kingdom Metazoa; phylum Chordata; class Amphibia; order Anura; family Ranidae; genus Glandirana; species Glandirana rugosa. The sequence continues at coordinate 110,019 of BLSH010468194.1, read as the reverse complement.
ATATCGCAGTACCGCTAAAAATCGCAGATCGCCGCCATTACTAGTAAAAAATTAAAAAAAATAAAAACCCCAGAAATGAATTCTCACCATCCGTAAACGTGGCCACTTTTGCGCAAACCAATCAATAAACGCCGATTGCGATTTTTTTTATCACAAATATGAGGAAGAATATAAATCGGCCAAAACCGGTGAAAAAAAAATGTTTTTTATATTTTTTTGGGGGATTTGAATTTTAGCAAAAAGTAAGAAATTTGTTTTTTTTTTTTTGCAAAATGGGCGCTCTTCTTTTGTTTATAGTGGCGATCAGAAATGACATAGAGGTGATCAAATACCACCAAAAGAAAGCTCTATTTGTGGGAAAAAAAGGACGCAAATTTTGTTTGGGTACAAAGTTGCACGACTGCGCAATTGTCAGGTAAAGCGACGCAGTGCCGAATCGCAAAAAGTGCTCTGGTCCTAAACTGGGAAATTCTTCCGGAGGTGAAGTGGTTAAGGAATACTATGAAAATCTTTATAATGCCCAAACGATGATAAGATGGAAGAATTCCTGGGCAGTTTGGAGTTTCCCACCCTCTCAAAAAACGATAGGGAGGCACTAGAGGCACCCATAACTTTAGAAGAACTACAAGAAGCTGTGGGGTCAACGACAAATCAAAAATCACCTGGACCAAATGGGTTACCGATTGAGGTTTATTAACGTTACGGGAAGGTTTTGTTACTGGAACTTTTAAAAAAGGCTCATTGGGCGGTAGATAAAGGGATGCTCCCCCCCCCCCCCCCCTCAATGAGGGAGGCCACAATAATAGTCTTACATAAAGAGGGGAAAGACCCACTAGGGACATCCTCACATAGGCCGATATCACTATTATGCTCGGACATTAAGATACTGGCGAATGTTTTAGCTGCTAGATTAAATAAGGTCATCCAAAAGCTTATACACCCGAATCAATCCGGGTTCATTCCAAACAGGTCTACCAGCATTAACATTAAAAGAGTATTTTTAAACTTACAGATCCAGGCAGCGAATGTTGGCTCTAGGGCTGTTTTATCCCTGGATGCCACCAAGGCATTTGACAGCCTGGACTGGAGTTACCTCTGGCGGGTCTTGGAGGCATGTAGGTTTGGCCCTGCCTTTATGGGTTAAGACCCTTTATAAAGACCCTGGAGCTAAGGTATGGGTTAATGGAAGGTGCTCCGAGGGGTTTTGGCTGGCGAGGGGGACGAGACAGGGGTGCCCATTGTCGCCCCTGCTCTTCGCCCTCGCAATTGAGCACCTGGCAATGGCAATAAGATTGTCCCCTGTTCTGAGAAGGTTCAAGAGAACCATTGGAGAAGAAAGAGTTGCACTATATGTGGGCGACATATTATTATTTCTGGGTGATACCCAAGCCTCACTTTTGTCCTCAATATAACTTGTTAAAGACTTTGGGACCTTCTCCGTTTTAAAAATGAATTGGCAGAAGTCGATGTTGCTTCCAGTGGATCCATCTAGAACCCCACTGCCACTTATAGCTTCTAATATAGCAGTAGTCGATAGGATAAAATACCTCGATATTACATTCTCAAAAGACCCGAAAGACTTTCTAACCGATAACATGACCCCGCTTTTGAAGTACCCTCCAACTTCAAGTACATGAAGGGGGGGTGGCTCTCCCCCACCCCAGGAATTACTTTCTAGCGCCACAACTTCAACACTTGTAGGTTTGTGGGGTGCGCGCAGGATTGGATGCAAACGGCCCCCTCATACTGGAATGTACCCTGCATGGGACGATCATGGAGGCATTAGAGGCCAATTCCTAAAACCCATATATTTTTGATATATGTGAAATGTATTTATATAATGGTTGTTGGAAATAAAGAAAATGTAATAAAGATTAATTGTTAGTTTTCCTAACTGAGCGGTGAAGGGATTCTCCCAGACACCCACAAAACATAGACAGTGCAAACCTTTTTGTCTCAGTCAATAAGCAAACTTCCATATGTCAGCTCTCTCAGGCTGATGGCTCCTGAGTCCCAGGCCAGAGCAAAACTTTCCTCTCTTCCTGGTTATTTAAACCACCTGATGATGGACTCCAGTGGACCACAAAATCTGGTCCGGAACCAACCCTGCCAAGGTGGCTGGTAAAACCCGGACCAGATTCCACCTTAGTCCACTCCAAATGAACACATGCGAGGCGACAAATAGCGTTCACCTTGCCTTGCATAACGTCACAGCGGGGATTATCATTGCATTCGCCGACAAAAATGCTGGGGGTTGTCATTGCATTCACTGACACCAGTGCTGGGGTGTATTATTACTGCTACTGAAAACAATGCTGGGGGTTAGCATTGCATCCACTGACCCCAATACTGGTCATTATTGCATCCACTGACACCAATACTGGGCATTATTGCATCCACTGACACCAATGCTGGGGGTTATCATTGCATTCACTGACACCAATCCTGGGGATTATCATTGCATTTGCCCAAAAAAATGCTGGGGGTTACCATTGCATTCACTGACACCAATGCTGGGGTGTATTATTACTGCTACTCACACCAATGCCGGGGGTTATCATTGCATCCACTGACACCAATGCCGGGGGTTATCATTGCATTCACTAACACCAATGCCGGGGGTTATCATTGCATTCACTAACACCAATGCTGGGAGTTATCATTGCATTCACTGACACCAATGCTGGGGGTTATCATTGCATTCACTGACACCAATCCTGGGGATTATCATTGCATTTGCCCAAAAAAATGCTGGGGGTTACCATTGCATTCACTGACACCAATGCTGGGGTGTATTATTACTGCTACTCACACCAATGCCGGGGGTTATCATTGCATCCACTGACACCAATGCCGGGGGTTATCATTGCATTCACTAACACCAATGCCGGGGGTTATCATTGCATTCACTAACACCAATGCTGGGAGTTATCATTGCATTCACTGACACCAATGCTGGGGGTTATCATTGCATTCACTGACACCAATCCTGGGGATTATCATTGCATTTGCCCAAAAAAATGCTGGGGGTTACCATTGCATTCACTGACACCAATGCTGGGGTGTATTATTACTGCTACTCACACCAATGCCGGGGGTTATCATTGCATCCACTGACACCAATGCCGGGGGTTATCATTGCATTCACTAACACCAATGCCGGGGGTTATCATTGCATTCACTAACACCAATGCCGGGAGGTATCATTGCATCCACTGACACCAATGCCGGGGGTTATCATTGCATCCACTGACACCAATGCCGGGGGTTATCATTGCATTCACTAACACCAATGCTGGGAGTTATCATTGCATCCACTGACACCAATGCTGGGGGGGTTATCATTGCATCCACTGACACCAATGCCGGGGGTTATCATTGCATTCACTAACACCAATGCCGGGAGTTATCATTGCATTCACTGACATCAATGCGGGGATTATCATTGCCAATGTCTCGTGGGAGGGACGAAATGCGGCAGTTGACTGCGGGTGGTGACGTCACTTCCGACCGGTGGAACACAACTACACAAGCACTTGCGGTCCGGGGTTTTTAAATGCACTGTTTGAGTATACAATGTAAGTGGATGCTACTGTTTGCTATTTTAATAAATACAGCATTACGCTATATCCACTTTCTCTGCCATTTGTCCACATCAATCATTGCACCCTGCGAACACTGTGAGCGGTGGAAAATGCCGGTGACAATCGGGTCCGTGGAACTACCAGTCCCAGCCACCTTCCAAAGCGCACAATACTTCTGTAATGGAAGTCCCGTCTTTCTGGTGAGTGTGGGGGAGTGAAGGAGGGGAGCACGGATTGCACAGGACTGAATTGGAATATATTGAGCACTTGGCACTTTATATGCACACCCAATAGGAAGAGCCCTCTGATGAACTGTTGTCCTTTGATGAATTGTGGAATTTCTCAAGCTGAATTGATAAACATGCACTTTTGATGAGCTTCTATTCTTCTGGATATTTTTGCACTGTTTGCACATTATTATTTTTATGCATTGTTTATACGTTTGATACATGAGATGTTCACTTTATATTAATGCACAGGCACTTCATGATTACTATGATTAGTCAGATATTCAGCACAGTCACTGAATGAAGTAGCGCTTTAACACATATTATTATTAGTATCATTTAAAGGCATAGGGCACCTTATAGAGCAGCAACTTCATCTTGGTTTATTTTCAATATTATGCATCTATCATGCAGGAAAAATACATTGCACTAATTAACCACTTCAGCCCCGGAAGGATTTCCCACTTTAGGACCAGAGCACTTTTTGCAATTCGGCGCTGCGTCACTTTAACTGACAATTGCGCGGTCGTGCGGCGTTATACCCAAACGAAATTTGCGTCCTTTTTTCCCCACAAATAGAGCTTTCTTTTGGTGGTATTTGATCCCCTCTGCGTCATTTCTGATCGCCGCTATAAACAAAAGAAGAGCGACAATTTTGCAAAAAATCACAAATTTCTTACTTTTTGCTAAAATACAAATCCAAAAAAAAAAAATATAAAAAAACATTTTTTTTCATCAGTTTTGGCTGATTTATATTCTTCCTCATATTTTTGGTAAAAAAAATCGCAATCGCCGTTTATTGATTGGTTTGCGCAAAAGTTGCCACGTTTACGGATGATGAGAATTAATTTCTGGGATTTTTAATTTTTTTTATTTTTTACTAGTAATGGTGGCAATCTGCAATTTTTAGCGGTACTGCGATATTGCAGCGGACATGTCGGACACTTTTGACACTTTTTTGGGACCATTGGCATTTATACAGCAATCAGTGCTATAAAAATGCACTGATTACTGTGTAAATGCCATTGGCAGTGAAGGGGTTAACCTGCAGGGGGCGCTCTAAGGGTTAACTATGTTCCCTGGGCGTGTTCTAACTGTGTGTGGGCTGCCCTGACTGGGGAAAGGGGATGATCACAGCTTCCATGTAGAGGAAGGCTGTGATCATCGCCCTTCCCCCTCTATGAGAACGGAGGTCCGTGTTTACATACACGGACCTCCATTGTCTCGCTGCGGGGGGGCCATCGCGGGTAGCCGGCGGAGATCGAGTCCGCCCTACCTGCTTCTTGGCCCCCCCCCGAACACAGTGAGCGCGCGAGCGCGCCTCCGGCGGTGCGCGCGGGCTCACAATATTCGTTATCGCGGCCACCGCCAGGTGACGGCGGTTTGCGATAACGAGCCACCTTGTCGCTGTCACGCTGCGGTGGGCGGTCGGCAAGTGGTTAAACACATTCACAGAACGCACACGTCTGGAAGCGCAGGGACATTAGTCCTAATAGGACCTTATTCATTTCATTGAATTCTCATTGTTTGTAAACGTGGCAACTTTTGCGCAAACCAATCAATATGCGCCGATTGCGATTTTTTTTTTTACTACAAATATTTAGAAGAATATAAATCGGCCAAAACTGATGAATCCATTTTCTTAAATATTTTTTTGCATTTGTATTTTAGCAAAAAGTAAAATATATTGTTTTTCTTTTTTTTGCAAAATTGTCGCTCTTTTTTTGTAAATGATGCAGAGGGGATCAAATACCACCAAAAGAAAGCTCTATTTGTGGGAAAAAAAGGACACCAATTTTGTTTGGGTACAACGTCGCACGACTGCGCAATTGTCGATTAAAGCAACGCAGTGTCAAATCGCAAAAAGTGCTCTGGTTCTTCAGTGGGAAATCCTTTCGGGGCTGAAGTGGTTAAAGGAGAAGTCCAGCCTGAGCTTGTTTGGCCGTACTTCTCCTATGGATCACAGAAGTGCAATTAGTTTTGCACTCCTGTGACCCATTTTCAGCAGAGAGTGGACTAAAGTCCGCGCTCTGCTGACGTCACAGGAGTCGGGCCAGGCACTGCGTCATCCCGACTTCAAGAGTCGGGATCCGCCAGGTGCCTGGACCAACAGCTTTCTCAGCCTCTCAGCGAGCCGCTTAGAGACTGAGACGACCGCTCCCCGCCCCTCCACAGCTCAGCGTTCCAGCCAGCAGCTCTCCGCTCGGGGATCAGTGAGAACCGAGTGATCGGCGGTGTTTGATTGCTCAGTTCTCAGTGTACAGATGCCGGGGGACAGATGCTGCATCCACCTAGGTAAGTATAATGGGGGAAAAGCCCCCAAACCCATACTTCTCTTTTAAGCTTTAACAATAAAACCTGGAAGCTGATTGGTTTCCATGCAGAGCGGCACCAGATTTTTCACTCTCTAGTTTTAGTAAATCAACCCCTATATACCTTAATACACAAAAATGCGCTGTTACGGTGTTGTCTTTTGTAAGGGTTGGGGGGGGGGGGGGGGGGGGGGGG
>BLSH010468194.1:84700-100297 GCA_018402905.1 Glandirana rugosa | reverse complement strand
GGGGGGGGGGGGGGGCTTGGCAGCCAACCAACCACATGACCCCCCTCCCCCCGTTGCTTGATTGCTCGGCAGGCCCCCCAGCAACCCCATACAGGTCACGGCTCCAACTGCTTCCCTCCCCTGCATCTCCTCCCAAGTCCCGGCGGTCGCTTCTCCTCCCGGCCAAACAGAAGTTAGGACTCGAGAGTCTTAGGAGTTGCGCCCAATCGGGTCTCAGGACCCACTTCCTGATTGGCCAGGAGGAGAAAAGAGAAGACATTAGCAAAAATTAATTTGCTAATGTCAGGTCACACAACTGGGTAGGCTCCGGGTGCAGTGCTCTGCGCCCCAAGCCCACCCTTTTTGAAGTCAATTAGAGCCTCCGGCTCTAATCATGTGCTTAAAAAAAAAAAAAACCCCATTGGAATCCATGTGTCCAACGCCCTACATGTAGATTAGGGGTCGGGCACATGGATTAGGGGGGCGGCGCCCCTGCGTCTTACATGAGCGGCCACCACTTCCTATAGTAGATTTACTGATACAGGGTGGCCGTTCTGTGCAGAATCACTACATATACAGGTGATTCTGCACTTCCGGGTAGGGGGCTGTGATTAGTCACAGCTGAAGCCGATCAGTGGGTGCCGGCCAATGGATGTCCAACGGCACCCTCTGATTCCAGAGGAGACACACTGGATGGAGCTCTGCATATGTAAACAATGCAGAGCTCCGTCCTGACAGCGGTATTGTGATGGATTTTCTTTCCCTGCAAAGCATATCCCTTACTGAAAGCTGAGCACACAGTACAGAAAAACACAGGCTAGGCATATAGTTAACCCTTTGATCGCCCTATATGTTTAACCCCTTCCCAGTCTGCGTCATTAATACAGTGACAGTGCATATTTGTAGCACTGATCACTGTATTAGTGTCCCTCGTTCACACAAAGTGTCAGTTAGTGTCAGATTGTGCGCCGCCCCGCTGTAAGTTGCTGATCACCGCCATTACTAGTATAAATAAATAAACATTCCAGTATATATACCATAGTTTGTAGACGGTATAACTTTTGCACAAACTAATCAATATACGCTTGGGATTGTTTTAACCAAAAATATGTAGCAGAATACATATTGGCCTAAATTTATGAAGAAATTCGATTTTTTAAATTTTTTTAACTGGATGCGTTTTATAGCAGAAAGTAAAAAATTTTGTTTTTTTTGTTTTCAAAATTGTCGCTCTTTTTTCGTTTATAGCGCAAAAAGTAAAAACCACAGAGGTGAACAAATACCACCAAAAGAAGCTCTATTTGTGGGAAAAATAAAGTATATGAATGGTATTTGGGCACAGCATTGCATGACCGCACAATTGTAAGTTAAAGTAAAACAGGGCCGTATCACAAAAAAATGACCTGGCCATGTAGGGGAGTAAACCTTCTGGAGGTCAAATGGATATAGACAGCCGAGACAGGCTCCCTTAAAATGGTAGTCACTAATAGAAGTGCCCCTTTTACATTTGTGGTAATTGGGAAAAGGGTCCCGTTAGTGGTCAGCAGTGGCGGCCGTCCATGCAGGGCGCAGAGGCGCCACCCCCCTAATTCATGCACCGGCCCCTAATCTTCATGCAGGGTGCCGGATGCATGGATTTCAATGTTTTTGTTTTTTTTGAAGCACATGATTAGAGCCTGAGGTTCTAATTGACTTAAAAAAGGGTGGGCTTGGGGCGCAGAGCACTGTGCCCTGAGCCCACCCAATCATGTGACATTAGGGAATTAATATTCACTAATGTCTTCCAGTTTCTCCTCTAAACTGAATCCATGGATAGTGCAATTGATCTGCATGAATTGACGTTTAGATCAATTATCTAAATTTGATCAAATATGAATATTGGTGAGGTTATTTTTTTTCTTTTGGAGGACCACAAATGCAATTCATTGGAGGACAATCAGCCAAATTACCCCCTTCATTTTTGTCATAAATCCCACAGCCTTTAGAATAACGCTGACTCACATATTGATTCTATCCAGGTACCTTTAATGGAGGATAATGAGACCTTGCGGGTGCTACTTGTATGTTTACAATATATACCGTATATTCAATTATTGGAATAAAATCAAATTTTTATCATCACACTATTCTTTTTAAAACAACATCTGGAAAAAAAATATTCAGAGTCCAACATAGTAAGTTCTTTATAGGATGGCAAGTTTATCCTTAAAGCAGATGCTGGTTCTAGCACTGATGTAGGCTGTTTCTCAGCTTGGGGGTATTGTAATAAACTCTAAACTGTATCCATAGATAGTTAATTCAGTGGTCTCCAAATTGCAGGATGTCTTTGCTTCTCTTTTACTGATACGAGGCACTATTCCTCCCACTGACACGAAAGATGGGGCACTATTCCTCCCACTGACACGAAAGATGGGGCACTATTCCTCCCACTGACACCAATGATAAGGTGCCATTCCTGACACTGACACCACACTGACACCAACAGTAACACCAACACCACTGGCACCAACGATGGGACACTATTCCTCCCACTGATACCAATGATGGGGCACTATTCCTCCCACTGATACCAATGATGGGGCACTATTCCTCCCACTGATACCAATGATGGAGCACTATTCCTCCCACTGACACCAATGATGGGGCACTATTCCGTCTACTGACACTGATGATGGGGCACTATTCCTCTCATTGACACCAATGATGGGGCACTATTCCTCCTACTGACACCAATGATGAGGCACTATTCCTCCTACTGACACCAATGATGAGGCACTATTCCTCTCATTGACACCAATGATGGGGCACTATTCCTCCTACTGACACCAATGATGAGACACTATTCCTCCTACTGACACTGATGACGGGGCACTATTCCTCCCACTGACACCAATGATGGGGCACTATTCCTCCTACTAACACCAATGATGGGGCACTTTTCCTCCTACTAACACCGATGATGGGGCACTATTCCTCCCACAGATACCAATGATGGGGCACAATTCCTCCCACTGACACCAATGATGAGGCACTATTCCTTCCACTGATACCAATGATGGGGCACTATTCCTCCTACTGACACCAATGATGGGGCACTTTTCCTCCCACTGACACCGATGATGGGGCACGATTCCTCCCACTGACACCAATGATGGGGCACTATTCCTCCTACTGACACCAATGAAGAGGCACTATTCCTCCCACTGACACCAATGATGAGGCACGATTCCTCCCACTGACATCAATGATGGGGCACTATTCCTCCCACTGACACCAATGATGGGGCACTATTCCTCCCACTTACACCAATGATGAGGCAGCATTCCTCCCACTGACACCAATGATGGTGCACTATTCCTCCTACTGACACCAATTATGAGGCACTATTGCTCCTATTGACACCAATGATGTGGCAAAATTATGGATAGTCTGGAGGCACCCCATTCTTAAATGCAAAAAAGTATTCTAATAACTTTACACAATGCAGCAACATCCACACGTAGGGCACCCAATGTTAAAGGTGTTTTATTCTTCCAAAACAAATACACTTTTGCACACTGGCACTGACTAGTATTTCAATGTTTCTCTTCTACCTCAATTTCTCTCCATCACTCAGCTAATGTAACCCCAGTGCTGAGAGAGAGGGGCAAAGGAGGGTCAAGCAAGGATGCTGTGGAGGCAAACAGATGACATCATTGGTTGTTAAGATGCCAGTGTCTAGAAAGTTGTAATGGTGCATAATGAAAACCCGTGGCTTTGTGTAACTAAAAGGCAGATTTGATCGACCTGCTGGCTTGGTATACAAATTTTGATCAATTTTTAGGCATTTTGCCAAGGCACCCCTGAAGAAACCTCAAGGCGCCTGGGCACCAGGGGAGGGCTGGGCCAGGGAGCAGGGTGGCAATTGCCCCCCAGGCCACCCTAACTTACATTCAAAATGGCCGACGGCCACTCACACTTTTTCTCTTCTTGTGGAGGAAGGAAGTAGGGCCAACTAACTGCAGGCAAAGGGGGGGGGGGGGCACTGGTGAGGCTGCATTGATGGGCACAGTTGAGGCTGCATTGATGGGTACTGGTGAGGCTGCATTGGTGGGTGGTGAGGCTGCATTGATGGGCACTGGTGAGGCTGCATTGGTGCATTCTTTTTGTTAAAGCTCCTTTGTTACTGTTAACATTAAATTATGTTACCACAGTGTATCATATTTGTCTTGCTTCATAACACCAATATCCGTTATAATTAGTTCAATGGGCCACTTGACTGGACTTGCCCCCCAGGCCTAAGGCTGCCAGCCCTCCCCTGCTGGGCACCCTGGTTGAAAAAGGCTGGTCTAGGGGACCAACCTAGGGTCAGGCATGAGCGGGTTGAAAAAGCTACATATTTCGCCACCACTTGCCAATCGTACACATGGAAGACACGCAGCCCAGCACACGGCTACCATTACATTTCAGTCCTTTGTCCTCTGCTTGCCTTTTTTTTGGGGCTCGAATTCTACACCTCAGGTTCTCTTTAATTTTGGCTTTTTAATAGTGAAAGCTACTCTTTTAACATGATACAATTTCTGTACCTTATGAAATATCAGGAATTTATACATACTGGCTTTACTGATGGGACACCCTTAGAAGCAGTGCTAATTTTGGTAGCAAATTTCGATTTAATTTCAGCCTAAAGCCTTGTACACACGAGTCGATGGTTGGTCAACCAAACGTCCAACTTTTGTCCAAATTGGGCGTCGGCGGTTTGGTCTAGTGTACTAACGTGAATCGAGTAATCGGCCAACAAAGTTGAACGTAGTGACGTGTTCCGAGCGTATAACGAGGAAGTTCAGGTGAATGTGATTTGTGAATTAGGAACACAGGTTACACGACTGAACACTTCCTGGATTCTGAGCATGCGTGTTTTTGCACTTCCAACTTTTAGTTGGTCAACTTCTGTACACACCAGCCAACAATCAGTCAACTCTTTGTTGGCCAACACAAGTTTTCTAGTCTCGTCGTCCAACTTCTGGTGGACAACGATTAGAAATCGGCCGTAGAATCGTGCGTACACATGATCAGATTTTCGGCCAACAGGCTGTTGGACGACCGTTGTTGACCGATAATCAAACCGTGTGTATGGGTCTTTAGTCTGCTGACTAAAATGCCATTTTTAGTTTTAGTCCCATTTTAGTCATCTGTAATTGTTTTAGTTTTGGTCGTATTAAGTCAACTAAAACATTTTAGTCATCTAAACTCTAACGGGTTTAGTTAAATATTGATGCATTATTTAAGCATTTCTCTACAATTTCCAACCTCATTATATACTCCTGGAGTAAAAAAAAATCTAATATTGTGTTGTTATTTATGGTATTAAGGTTTGGACAAACTCTCAGCCACAGATTTACTCTGGATGGTCTGAGGAGGCCTGTAATGCACACAGTAATCTGGGCAGTGGTCTGAGGAGACTTGTAATGCTGCACAATGCCCTGGATGGACGGTGGCTGTAATGCTACACAGCGCTCTGGATGGTGGTCTGAAGAGGCCTGTAATGTACAGTGCTCTGGGGAGATGGTCTGACTCTGAGAGGCCTGAAATTGTGCACAGTGCTGGATGGTGGTCTCAGATCTGAGGTATGGCCTGTAATGTACAGTGCTCTGGATGCCAGTGGTCAGAGGAGATCTGTAATGTTGCACAGTGCTCTGGATGCTGGTGGTCAGAGGAGGTCTGTAATGTACAGTGCTCTGGATGTTGGTGGTCAGAGGAGGTCTGTAATGTACAGTGCTCTGGATGTTGGTGGCCAGAGCAGCCTGTATTGTACAGTGCTCTGGATGCCGGTGGTCAGAGGAGCCCTGTAATGTTGCACAGTACTCTGGATGCCAGTGGTCAGGGGAGGCTTGTAATGTTGCACAGTGCTCTGGATGCCGGTAGTCAGAGGAGGCCTGTAATGTACAGTGCTCTGGATGCCGGTGGTCAGAGGAGGCCTGTAATGTTGCACAGTACTCTGGATGCCAGTGGTCAGAGGAGGCCTGTAATGTACAGTGCTCTGGATGCCGGTGGTCAGAGGAGGCCTGTAAGGCGAGCTCAGTGCTCTGGACAGATGGTGGTCTGAGGAGAGGCCTGTTACACACTCACAGTGCTCTCTGCTCTGAACGGTCGTTGTCGTAAGTCGGGAGTGGGACTCTCGTCGGGAGGCTTGTAATGTACCATGCTGCTCTGGACGGTCGTCTGAGGACTTGTAATTCTGCCTGCACAGCCTACTAACTGCTGCTAAGCAAAGCATGCTATGGACTCAAGTCGCTTGCTTGCTGGGAGTGGAAGCAGGCAGAGCTCCGTGGAAACCAGAGGTTCATGAGGGTAAATGTCCGTGCCTCACATTTTCGTTTTCATTCATTAACGAGAACGGAATTGATTTTTGTCAGTTTTTTCGTGCCCGCCACACTCAGCAGGAGTGTGCCTGCGGCTCAGGCGGACCTGATGTCCTGCCAGGGAGAAAGAATGGGGAACCGCCGATGTAAACACGGCGGTTCCCCGCTCTGTCAGTGGGCATGTAAGAGATCTACTGATTCCTGTCACTGGGATCAATTAGATCTCTTATGCCCCTGGCAGCCCAGCCCCCTCACAGTTAGAACACGCCTAGGGAACACAGTTAACCCCTAGATCTCCCCCTGCAGGTTAACCCCTTCACTGCCAATGACGTTTATACAGTAATCAGTGGATATTTAAATTTCTGATGTATAAATGTCATTGGTCCCAAAAAAGTGTCAAAAATGTCCGACATGTCCGCCCCAATATCACAGTCCCTATAAAAATCGCAGATCACCGCAGTTACCAGTAAAAAAAAAAATGTAAGAACGCCAGAAATTAATTCTCATGGTTTATAAACGCGGCAACTTTTGCGCAAACCAATCAATGAACGCCGATTGCGATTTTTTTTATCAAAAATATGAGGAAGAATATAAATCGGCCAAAACCGATGAATACATTTTTTTTTAATATATTTTTTTTTTGGATTTGTGTTTTAACAAAAAGTAAGAAATATTGTTCTTTTTTGCAAAATTGTTGCTATTTTTTTGTTTATAGCGGTGATCAGAAATGACGCAGAGGTGATCAAATACCACCAAAAGAAAGCTCTATATGTGGGGAAAAAAAGGATGCTAATTTTGTTTGGGTACAACGTCGCACGACCGCGCAATTGTCAGTTAAAGCGGCGCAGTGCCGAATCGCAAAAAGTGCTCTGGTCCTAAAGGGGGAAATCCTTCCGGGGTTGAAGTGGTTAAAGGCCGCTGATGAAAATTTTGAAGAAAATGTTTTCGTTGACGAAATTAACAAAGCTTAGAAGAAAGATTTAGCCAGCTGACTACTGCCTTTACATGGAGGTTCAAATGCAGAATACAGTGATGCTTATATAGCTATTGTATCAAATGCACGATTAGATTAATGAATAAATGTTATTATCAATACAAATTTTGAGTATTGTATCTGTTTAAGAATTGTCTACTTCTTTGTTGTCCATTTCAATATTACATAGACGCTACATGACAGAGAAACTGATAACTGACTGCGGTGACTCTCCTCAATGACATATATCTTCAAGATCTCCATAAATGAACGTTGTAAATGCACATTACCTGGATTTTGGTCTAAGCAGTGACTCATTGCCTCGTGTTCTGATCAATGTATGCGTGACGTTCGGTGATCTGCTGCTCTGACAGATACATCAGCGAGGGCCTCAGGCTGTCCCTAATGAGCAATGTGCCTAATACTCACTCCTGTCCACATGCTCTATGATCCCTGTACACTAAATTATTGCCTTCTGGTTTGCTGGAAGTGCATTCTTCATTGAAAGGAAAACTGAAGATTAAAACAGGAACCATTTAGGAATATCTATTTTCCGACGATTCAATATTTTATTTTAAAAGAATCAATACGGCTAAATATGTCCAGCCATTTCTGTATATGAATACACACACATGAGACTAAAAGGCTTCTTGGTTCTAATAAGCTTATTTAATAACATGCTATGAAGAGTAATGGTCTAAAGTAACATGCAGTATTACGTCAAGAGTTATTATTCAATACGAGTTGTTCTATGGGGCTGAAATGACATATCTAGTTGGTTGTGATGTTACAGTTTATGCAAAACTCTACGATAGGTTTAAAGCAGTGGTCTCCAAACTGCAGCCTGGGGTCCGGATGCAGCCCTTTGCTTGCCTCCATCCGGCCCTTGGGGTAACTTTACTCCCACTGATACAAGACATTATTCCTTCCACTGACACCAACAATTAGGCATAATTTTTGGGGGTGACACCAACAACTGGCACTATTTCTTCCATTGATGCCAACAATGGGGTACTATTCCTTCCACAGATACCAATGATGGGACACTATTCCTCCCAATGATATCAATTATGGGGCACTATTCCTGCCACTGATACCAATCATAGGACACTATTCCTCCACTGATACCAATAATGGGGCACTATTCTTCCCACTGATATCAATGATGAGGCACTATTCCTCCACTGATACCAATGATGGGACATTATTCCTTCCACTGACACCAATAGCGGGGCACTATTCCTCCCACTGATATCAATGATGGGACACTATTCCTCCCACTAATACTTCCTGTCGCTCGTACCAATGATTGGGCATTATTCCTTCCACTGAGACCAATGATGGGGCATTATTCCTTCCACTGATACCAATGATAGAACACTATTCCTCCCACTGATACCAATGATGGGACACAATTCCTGCCACTGATACCAATGATGGGACATTATTCCTTCCACTGATACCAATAGCGGGGCACTATTCCTTCCACTAATATTTCCTGCCGCTGATACCAATGATGAGGAACTATTCCTCCCACTGATACCAACAATGGTGCACTTCTCCTCCCACTCACACCAATGGCAGGGCACTATTCTTTCCACTGACACCAATGATGAGACACTATTCCTCCCACTGACACCAATGATGGGGCAGTATTCCTCCCACTGATACCAAGGATGGGACACAATTCCTGCCACTGATACCAATGATGGGACATTATTCCTTCCACTGATACCAATAGCAGGGCACTATTCATCCCACTAATACTTCCTGCCGCTGATACCAAAGATGGAGCATTATTCCTGCCACTGATACCAATGATGAGGAACTATTCCTCCCACTGATACCAATGATGGTGCACTTCCCCTCCCACTCACACCAATGGCAGGGCACTATTCTTTCCACTGACACCAATGATGGGGCACTATTCCTCCCACTGACACCAATGACGGAGCAGTATTCCTCCCACTGACACCAATGATGGGACACTATTCCTGCCAATGACACTAATGATGTGCCACTATTCCTCCCACTGACACCAATGATGAGGCACTATTCCTGCCACTGATACCAATAATGGGGCACTATTCCTCCCACTGATACCAATGATGGGACACTATTCCTCCCATTAATACTTCCTGTCGCCGAATACCAATGATGGGGCGTAATTCCTGCTACTGATACCAATGATGGGACACTATTTCTTCCACTGATACCAATAATGGGGCACTATTCCTCCCACTGATACCAATGATGGGACACTATTCCCTCCACTGATATCAAAGATGGGACACTATTACTCCCACTAATAATTCCTGCCTCTGATACCAATGATGGGGCATTATTCCTTCCACTGATACCAATAATGGGGCGCTATTCCTCCCACTGATACCAGTGATGGGGCACTATTCCTCCCACTGATACCAATGATGGGACACTATTCCTTCGATTGATATCATTGATGGGACACTATTCCTCATATTAATACTTCCTGCCGCTGATACCAATGATGGTGCACTTCTCCTCCCACTGACACCAATGGCAGGGCACTATTCTTTCCACTGACATCAATGATGGGACACTATTCCTGCGACTGATATCAATGATGAGGAACTATTCCTCCCACTGTTTACTTCGCAAAGGATGAGGGAATTCAGCAGAGCTTCACCTCATTCATGTACAACTATGAACAAAATATGAAGTCATGGACTTTATGTGGACATCAATGGCGGCGGGTGAAGTTTTAGGATGGGGGGCGCCAGACCCCTCCCTTCCTTTTTGACCCATCCCACTTCTCATAAGCCCCATCCCTTATAGAATCCACCCACTCCATCCCCTGTATTTTACCCATAGTGTCAGGAGTATACAGCCCAGCATCACAGGACAGGGTATCCACTGATACCAATAATGGGGCACTATTCCTCCCACTGACACCAATGATGTGCAACTATTCCTCCCACTGACACCAATGATGGGGCACTATTCCTCCACTAATACCAATAATGGGGCACTATTCCTCCACTGATACCAATAATGGGGCACTATTCTTCCCACTGATATCAATGATGAGGCACTATTCCTCCACTGATACCAATGATGAGACATTATTCCTTCCACTGATAGCAATAGCGGGGCACTATTCCTCCCACTGATACCAATGATGGGGCACTATTGCTTCCACTGATACCAATGATGGAACACTATTCCTCCCACTGATACCAATGATGGGACACAATTCCTGCCACTGATACCAATGATGGGACATTATTCCTTCCACTGATACCAATAGCGGGGCACTATTCATCCCACTAATACTTCCTGCCGCTGATACCAAAGATGGAGCATTATTCCTGCCACTGATACCAATGATGGTGCACTTCCCCTCCCACTCACACCAATGGCAGGGCACTATTCTTTCCACTGACACCAATGATGGGGCACTATTCCTCCCACTGACACCAATGACGGAGCAGTATTCCTCCCACTGACACCAATGATGGGACACTATTCCTGCCAATGACACTAATGATGTGCCACTATTCCTCCCACTGACACCAATGATGAGGCACTATTCCTGCCACTGATACCAATAATGGGGCACTATTCCTCCCACTGATACCAATGATGGGACACTATTCCTCCCATTAATACTTCCTGTCGCCGAATACCAATGATGGGGCGTAATTCCTGCTACTGATACCAATGATGGGACACTATTTCTTCCACTGATACCAATAATGGGGCACTATTCCTCCCACTGATACCAATGATGGGACACTATTCCCTCCACTGATATCAAAGATGGGACACTATTACTCCCACTAATAATTCCTGCCTCTGATACCAATGATGGGGCATTATTCCTTCCACTGATACCAATAATGGGGCGCTATTCCTCCCACTGATACCAGTGATGGGGCACTATTCCTCCCACTGATACCAATGATGGGACACTATTCCTTCGATTGATATCATTGATGGGACACTATTCCTCATATTAATACTTCCTGCCGCTGATACCAATGATGGTGCACTTCTCCTCCCACTGACACCAATGGCAGGGCACTATTCTTTCCACTGACATCAATGATGGGACACTATTCCTGCGACTGATATCAATGATGAGGAACTATTCCTCCCACTGTTTACTTCGCAAAGGATGAGGGAATTCAGCAGAGCTTCACCTCATTCATGTACAACTATGAACAAAATATGAAGTCATGGACTTTATGTGGACATCAATGGCGGCGGGTGAAGTTTTAGGATGGGGGGCGCCAGACCCCTCCCTTCCTTTTTGACCCATCCCACTTCTCATAAGCCCCATCCCTTATAGAATCCACCCACTCCATCCCCTGTATTTTACCCATAGTGTCAGGAGTATACAGCCCAGCATCACAGGACAGGGTATCCACTGATACCAATAATGGGGCACTATTCCTCCCACTGACACCAATGATGTGCAACTATTCCTCCCACTGACACCAATGATGGGGCACTATTCCTCCACTAATACCAATAATGGGGCACTATTCCTCCACTGATACCAATAATGGGGCACTATTCTTCCCACTGATATCAATGATGAGGCACTATTCCTCCACTGATACCAATGATGAGACATTATTCCTTCCACTGATAGCAATAGCGGGGCACTATTCCTCCCACTGATACCAATGATGGGGCACTATTGCTTCCACTGATACCAATGATGGAACACTATTCCTCCCACTGATACCAATGATGGGACACAATTCCTGCCACTGATACCAATGATGGGACATTATTCCTTCCACTGATACCAATAGCGGGGCACTATTCATCCCACTAATACTTCCTGCCGCTGATACCAAAGATGGAGCATTATTCCTGCCACTGATACCAATGATGGTGCACTTCCCCTCCCACTCACACCAATGGCAGGGCACTATTCTTTCCACTGACACCAATGATGGGGCACTATTCCTCCCACTGACACCAATGATGGAGCAGTATTCCTCCCACTGACACCAATGATGGGACACTATTCCTGCCAATGACACTAATGATGTGCCACTATTCCTCCCACTGACACCAATGATGAGGCACTATTCCTGCCACTGATACCAATAATGGGGCACTATTCCTCCCACTGATACCAATGATGGGACACTATTCCTCCCATTAATACTTCCTGTCGCCGATACCAATGATGGGGCGTAATTCCTGCTACTGATACCAATGATGGGACACTATTCCTTCCACTGATACCAATAATGGGGCACTATTCCTCCCACTGATACCAATGATGGCACACTATTCCCTCCACTGATATCAAAGATGGGACACTATTACTCCTACTAATAATTCCTGCCTCTGATACCAATGATGGGGCATTATTCCTTCCACTGATACCAATAATGGGGCGCTATTCCTCCCACTGATACCAGTGATGGGGCACTATTCCTCCCACTGATACCAATGATGGGACACTATTCCTCCCACTGATACCAATGATGGGACACTATTCCTCCCACTGATACCAATGATGGGACACTATTCCTTCCATTGATATCATTGATGGGACACTATTCCTCATATTAATACTTCCTGCCGCTGATACCAATGATGGGGCGTTATTCCTTCCACTGATACCAATGATGGGGCACAATTCTTCCCACTAATACTTCCTGCCACTATTACTAATGATGAGACACTATTCCTGCCACTGATATCAATGATGGGGCACTATTCCTCCCACTGATACCAATGATGGTGCACTTCTCCTCCCACTGACACCAATGGCAGGGCACTATTCATACAGCCCAGTATCACAGGACAGAGTATACAGCTCAGCATACCTTATAGAATCCACCCATTCCGTCCCCTGTATTTTACCCATAGTGTCAGGAGTATACAGCCCAGCATCACAGGACAGGGTATACAGCCCAGCATCACAGGACAGAGTATACAGCTCAGCATCACAGGACAGGGTATACAGCCCAGCATCACAGGGCAGGGTATACAGTCCAGCATCACAGATGGGGTATACAGCCCAGCATTACAGATAGGGTATACAGCCCAGCATCACAGAACAGGGTATACTGCCCAGCATCATAGGACAGGGTATACAGCCCAGCATCACAGCACAGGGTATACAGCCCAGCATCACAGATAGGGTATAGAGCACCCCCCCTTGCACGGGGCTCGCGGCACTGACAGCACACCCCCAATCCCCACCTCGCGTGGGGCTCGCAGCACTGACAGCACCCCCCCCCTGCAGCGGGAGGTCCAGCACTTACCGGGCTGTGGAGAGGATCCTCCTGTGTCTCCACTCTCCTCCACAGTGTGGGCAGCGGTGGCAGCACAGGTGTCCGCTCCTCATGCATTTTCCGCTTGCCAAAGCGCCGATAGGCATCCAATAGGACTGCCTGGTGCTTTGGCCAATCGGGAAACAGGTCTCACCTACCTGCCTCCTGATTGGTGGGGAGGCACTGTAGCGTGAAAATAGCGAAAATTTATTAGCTATAGTCACACAATTGGGTGGGATTGGGGCGCACTCTCTGCGCCCCAAGCCCACCCTTTTTTGAAGCATATTGGGGCCTCTGGCTCTAATCAGGTGCTTAAAAAAAAAACACCCCCGCCATAGGAATCCATGCACCAGGCGCATGAATAGGGGGGCGGCAGCAGGTATGGGGGGGCAGCACCCGTGCGCCCTCAATGCACGAGCCGCCACTGGTGGACATATAGAAGAGAGACTGAGTACCATAAAACAACTGTATTATGTACCATTAAAAATCTATCACGCAACAGTAAAAATGACTCTCCACATCGGGGTTCACAGCATGCAAAATTCTGATTTCAGTTCACATGTGGACTTAGAACATTTTGGGAATCCTTCTTCAGCACCACATGTGACAGCTACTTGACCTCAGGAAGATTTATGTATGACATATGTGTGTCCTTTGTTCTCAGAAATAGAGCTTTCTTTTGGTGATATTTGATCTCCTCTGCGGTTTTTATTTTTTGCGCTATAAACAAAAAAAGAGGGACAATTTTGAAAAAAAAATAATTTTTTTTACTTTCTGCTATAAAACATCCAATAAGAAAACATAAAAAATCTAATTTGTTCATAAATTTAGGCCAATATGTTTTCTGTTTTGGTAAACAAAAATCCCAATAAGCGTATATTGATTATTATGTGCAAAAGTTATAGTGTCTACAAACTATGGGATACTTTTGTAGTGCGCCCCCCACAGGAGCTGCTTAAGTTTGCTGTTGCGTACTCTGCTTCTCAACCCCAATAACAGTCTCTGCCCCTCTTGGCACACCTGGCAATAGTGTAAGTGAAATGACCATTGAAAAACACACACATTGTGATAAAACACAGAAATTGTCTTTACTACAATATTTCTGTGGAAAAGTAACAGACAGTAGCTAGATATATATTCAAGTAATCAAATGGAGAGCAATAACTGAGATTAAGAGCAATATAGATCACTGCTGTATTCAAGCTCCTTTCAGGGGATTCCAAACCTAAGAGTAACCCCAAGAGCAGAGGCACACTTAAATGGCAAATACATCACAATATGACACTTTATATTGAATTGGTTACCTGTAATCAAATTGGCTCTACAAGTCCAGGCAGGAGGATAGCAGAAGAATGACCTTCTCTTATGTCAGACCTCTCTGTTCTATCCCCTGACACCACAGGCCCAACTACAAACACTGTACTCAGTTCAATATTTAGTGGCTTAACTTCCCAGATAAATTATTCCGCACACCCACTACATATACAGAGCCCTGGATATGTGTCTTAGTGCCCGTATGGCACCAGTAAATTCAGTCCCTTGGAAGGAAAATGAGGCTTTGGATCTTCAGCTAGCCACTCTCGTTGATGCACTTAACCAGTTCCCTACCGACGTATTGTAAAATGACGTCGGCAGGGACTGGCCGTCGATCCGGGAGGACGTCATATGACGTCCTCCGCTTCTCGCCGCTACTGCGGGCCCATTCTGTGTATAGGTCCCGAGACATATACATCACCCACACGCCTTATTAAATAGACCCTTCAATTCGGTGATTTATAACTTGACTCATGTCACAAACATCAACCCGGACACCACAGTCCCCTATCTTGTCTCTCCAGACTGTATTCTCTTCCAGTAAGAAGACGATAGGAGGACGGACCTGAACATCTCGGTTAAACTAATGTCCATTGGTTAAGTTATATTTCACAGTATAACACTACATAAACGGTAAATTCACACGGAGACGAGAACCCCAATGAGAATCCAAACCTTAGGGGACTTTCCTCGAACTTATGTC
>BLSH010468194.1:59902-82604 GCA_018402905.1 Glandirana rugosa | reverse complement strand
ACCTCTCACCAGCCCATCAGAGTACCCAAGTACCTGTCACCTGCCTTTCAGATTACACTAGTACCTGTCTCCAGCCCATCAAAGTACCCAAGTACCTATCTGCAGCCCATCCAAATGCCTGAGTACCTATCTGCAGCCCATTAGAGTACCCGAGTACCTATCTGCAGCCCATTCCTCATAGAATATACCTCGGGTGTTTGCTTTCCAAAATGGGGTCATTTTGGGGGTAATTCCACTGTCCTGGTGCCCCGGGGCCTTCAAAAGTGTGATAGGTATGAATGAAATTTTATGTGTAATTTATGCTCCTAGAACGCCTGACGGTGCTCCCTGCATGTTCGGCCTCTGTATGTGGCCAGGGTGTGAAAAAGTCTCACACATGTGGTATCACCATACTCGGGACGAGTAGCAGAATATATTTCGGGGGTGCTATGTACATGCTATGTGTTAGAAATATCTTATAAATTGACCACTTCGTGTAAAAATAAAAGCGTTTTCATTTTCTTTCCACGTTTTTCCAAAACTTGTGAAAAAAAATGAACCATTCAAAAAATTCATAATGCCTCATAGAATATACGTTGGGGTGTTTGCTTTCCAAAATGGGGTCATTTTGTGGGTAATTCCACTGTCCTGGTGCTCCAGGGCCTTCAAAAGTATAATAGGTCCTTAGGAAATTAGATGTGAAAATTCTGCTCCTAAAATGCATGACGGTGCTCCCTGCATGTTGGACCTCTCTATGTGGTCAGGCTGTGAAAAAGTCTCACAAATGTGGTATCGCCATACTCGGGGACAGTAGCAGAATGTATTTTGGGGTGTAATTGGAAGTATGCATATGCTGTGTGTGAGAAATAACTTGTTGTTTTGACAATTTTGTGCAAAAAAAAATAAATAATAATTTCGTAATTTTCCAAAGAATTGTGGGAAAAAAGTACAACTTCAAAAAACTCGCCATGCCTCTTACTAAATACCTTGGAATGTTCTCTTTTCAAAAAGGGGTAATTTGGGGGGTATTTGTACTTTCCCGACATTTCAGGGCCTCAAGAAATGAGACAGGCCATCAGTGCATCAGGTGTGATCAATTTTCAATGATTTGCACCATAGCTTGTAGACTCTATAACTTTCACACAGACCAAATAATATCCACTTATTTGGGTTATTTTTACCAAAGATAGGTAGCAGTATAGGTTTTGGCCAAAATTTATGGACAAAAATTACTTATTTGCAAAATTTTATCACAGAAACTAAAAAAAAGTGTTTTTTTTTCAAAATTTTCGTACTTTTTTCAATTATGTCGCAAAAAATAAAAAACCCAGAGGTTCTTAAATACCACCAAAAGAAAGCTCTATTTGTGTGAAAAAAACGATACAAATTTTGTTTGGGTGCAGTGTAGCATGAGAGAGTAATTGTCATTCAAAGTGTGAGAGCGCTGAAAGCTGAAAATTGGTCTGGGCAGGAAGGGGGTATAAACGTCCCGTATTCAAGTGGTTAAACTCCTAAATAGCAGGGCCAAACAACACAACTGGCCCGGATTATCATGTAAAGAATCCAGGATCTTCCTCAGCAAGGTGAAATGACAATGGTGTCTGTATCAAGTGTCTCTGTATCTGAATGGCCTTGTGTCCTGTGGCACTACAGGTGTCAGCAAGAGCAATGATGTCTGTATACAGTGTCCTTACAACTCTATCTGTGTGCAGTGTCCTTGTTTCCTGCAAATGGGCGAATACCCTCTCACTCAATCCTGCAGTCAAGCCCAAATGAACGTCCTGGAACAGGCAGGCTCTTCTAGTGACCAGATTGTTCACCTCACACTGGAGCACTTCACACCGTCAATGCAGGTGCGCCTGAATGTGCACCTGGGATCCCCCTCTCTCAGGCTGGATGTCCTCGAACGACTGTGGATACCTGAAGCAATGTGGTGGACTGACCTGGGAGGCAGAACCTCTCCCTTAAGTCCAGTCTATTCTCCTGCCTCGTGCTGACAGAATTCCCTCAAACAAACAAGATGGAGTCTTTTGATTCTTTCCCCCAGAGCATGCTGGTTCTTGTAGTTCCATACAGTTCAATCTGAATGTGAAACTTCAGTCCTGGGACTACAATTCCCTGTATGCTTTGCTCCTTGGTGGTAAACACTCTGCTGGCACGATGCGATGACACAGATTCTTAGCTGGCACTAGAGGGAAGCAGTCTCACTGCAACAATGTTGCAGAGTGTTTTCTGATACTGCAGGTAAGATAACAAGCTCTCTGCTACATTTTTATGAAATTTTTACTTATTTTTTACTAGTAATGGCGGCGATCAGTGACTTATAGCGGGACTATGGTGGCGGACAAATCTGACACGTTTGACACTTTTTGGGGCCCAGTGACACTAATACAGTGATCAGTGCTAAAAATATGCACTGTCACTGTACTAATGACAATGTATGGGAAAGTGTTAAACATTTAGGGCGATTAAAGGGTTAAATGTGTGCCAACCAATGTGCTTTCTCACTGTGGGGGAGGTGCTTTTACTATGGGAAGGCATTGATCCACATTTCTGCTTTGCAGGAGCACAGTATTAATGCCTTACCTACTGACATTGTGGCAATCTGCCTTGTTTACATAGACAGATCGCCGTTCTGGCTTTCTGCCTAATGATTGGCAGCCATAAGGTCCGTAGTACCCGCAGATCAGACCCGGAAGTGCAGGATAAAATACTGGGTATGTGATCCTGCGCAGGAGAGCCGCCGTATATGTACAGTATATGGTGGGCAAGCCATTAATACAGTGATATCAGACAGTAGGATACACTGGGATTCATAGGATGTGTATGTTGCCCATAGAGGTGCAGGCTGGATTCATGTGAACTGAGTTTGTTTCTAAGATACTTATCAAGAGCCCCGTCTTTGGAATATATTTGCCTTGATTACTTTGACCATGCTGTCTATATGGTGGTTTACTCCCATTGGGGCTGGATGGTTCCCCATTGGGAAGTTGGTCCTTTTATTCGATTGATTAAGATTATGTGTACAAAGCTATTGACTATCTACTGAATGTACCTGAATCTCCAACCCGAGAGGCACCTCCTGAAGAAGGATTCCCGAAACACGTGAACTGGAATCGGAATCTTTGCATGTTGTGAACTCCAATGTGGAGAGTCATTTTTAATGTTGTGTAATAGAATTTTAATGGTACATAATAAAGTTGATTTTATGGTACTCAGTCTCTCTTCTATATGTCCACATAGAGTCCATACACTACATATTCTGTTCATAGTTCTACATGATTTGCTAGGATGTGGACACATAGCACACACAGTCAATGCCAGGACACATCATCTACAGCCCAGGGCAAACATGCCAAATTGCGCCCCCCTCCACCAAGTTGTGTGAGCATTATGTGTCAGCAAAAATCCCCCCCCCAAAAAAAAAGTGAGCACTAACCTGCCTGCTTACCCCCTAAGCATAAAATCCCTCTCCTCCCAATACAAATCCACCTCCTGCTGAAATCCCCTTCCCAGCACCCCCCAAGCCCCCCCCCCCCCCAATCTCAAATCCCATCATTCCCTATATGCCCTCAACACAAATCCACCCCCCTCAATAAAAAAATATCCCACCTCCTAGTACAAATCCTCTACCCCTCAAACTCCCCCTTTGAGCACAACCCCCCCCCCCCAATCCCCCATCCTAGCACAAATCTCCCCAAATTTCCACTCCTTGCACAAATATCCCCAATCATCCCATCAAGCACAAATACCCCCCCCCCCCTCCTTCCCCACACCATATTAAGTTCTCTAGCACACACATCCCCCACCCCCACACACAATTCGCCCTCCTAGCACAAATCTTCCCCCCTCCCTGCACAAATCCCCTCAAATTCCTAGCACACCTCCTAAAATTTCCACTCCTAGAGCTATTCTTATCCTCTGCCAACCCCGAAATTCCCTCTCCCAACACAAATCCCCTCCTCCCAACTTCCCTTGCAGCCTATTTGCCTTTAATAAATGAACCCCAGGTGTCTTGCCTGTTTTCTGGTGCAATTGTGCCTGTCCTATTTATCTGCTCAAGGTGGACTGTGCACATCTAGGGCTGGGGCTAAGGGCCACCTCCTGATAGCTCTCTACTCTTTTAAAGGGACAATACTATCCATGCTGCCAGATGCCTGGTATAGTGTTAACTACAATGTGATCCTGGTATCTTGTATCTTGAATCCTGCATTGTTGTCTCAGTTCAAGTCCTTGCTCTTGTCATCCTGTCCATGAACTGTTCTTAGATCCCAAATCGTGCCACCTGGTTTGTTCTCACTCCTAGTTTCTGCCTAGGTCTAGTCCCTGGTACTTGACTTGCTTGTTATCCCAGAGCTGCTGGACTCCCTGGATTTATCCACCTTCATTACCTGACCTCAGAGGCGGCTCTAGGCTTTGTGAAGCCCTAGGCAAAACTTAGACAATGAGGCCCCACTCACGCCCATAGTAGGAAAAATAATTCAAGCGATAAAATTTAACTTTATAAATTGCATATATTAAGAGCCTTAAATCCTATGAACTCACAGTTTCTAGGGTTTTATCAAACCAATTATTCTTTAATCAAACATCATTAAACATAGTGTATACTATATATATATATATACACACACACACTATATTGTCAAAAGTATTGGGACACCTGCCTTTACACGCACATGAACTTTAATGGCATCCCAGTCTTAGTCTGCAGGGTTCAATATTGAGTTGGCCCACCCTTTGCAGCTATAACTGATTCACCTCTTCTGGGAAGGCTGTCCACAAGGTTTAGGAGTGTCTATGGGAATGTTTGACCATTCGGTGCATACTAGCTCATTATGTCTTGCAGGTTTATATATATTTTTTTTCACTGGGTAGACAACCTCTTTAACCACTTCAGCCCCGGAAGGATTTCCCACTTTAGGACCAGAGCCCTTTTTGCGATTCGGCGCTGCGTCGCTTTAACTGACAATTGTGCGGTCGTGCGACGTTGTACCCAAACAAAATGCGCGTCCTTTTTTTCCCACAAACAGAGCTTTCTTTTGGTGGTATTTGATCATCGCCGCGTCATTTCTGATCGCCGCTATAAACAAAAGAAGAGTGACAATTTTGCTAAAAAACCCAAATTTCTTACTTTTTGCTAAAATACAAATCCCAAAAAAAAAAATACAAAAAAACATTTTTTTTCACAGTTTTTGGCCGATTTATATTCTTCCTCATATTTGCGATAAAAAAATCGCAATCGGCGTTTATTGATTGGTTTGCGCAAAAGTGGCCGCGTTTACGGATGATGAGAATTCATTTTTGGGGTTTTTATTTATTTTTTTTTTTTTATTAGTAATGGCGGCGATCTGCGATTTTTAGCGGTACTGCAATATTGGGGCGGACATGTCGGGCCATTTTGACACTTTTTTGGGACCATTGGCATTAATACAGCGATCAGTGCTATAAAAATGCACTGATTAATGTGTAAATGTCATTGGCAGTGAAGGGGTTAACCTGCAGGGGGCGCTCTAAGGGTTAAATGTGTTCCCTGGGCGTGTTCTAACTGTGGGGGGACTGCCCTAGCTGGGGAAGGGAAGCGATCACAGCCCTTCCCCCTCTCACAGAACAGAGGTCTGTGTTTACTTACACGGACCTCCGTTCTTTCACTCCGGGGGGGCATCGCGGGTAGCCAGCGGCAATCGAAGCCGCCGCACCCGCTCCCTGGCCCTCCCCGAACACAGTGGGCGCGCGCGCGCTCACAGTGCGCGATTTTTGCATCAGCCGATTTGCGATATCGCACCACTTTGTCGCCGTCAACCTGCGGTTGGCGGTGGGCAAGTGGTTAAGGTCCCCTATCTTAAAATTGGGGTAATGCGTTAGGCAGATTGGGTGGCCACGAGGCCCCAGTGAGTAGGAGGCCTAAGACAACCGCCTAATTTGTCTAATTAAAGAGCCGCCTCTGCCTGACCTCACTACTACACCTCCTGCTCTGACCTTGGCTTTGTTGATGACCATGTCTCTGCTCAACCCTTTCACTTACATGCTTGGCTCTTTTTACTACCGGAAAAACCTTCACTGCTATAGTCCTTAGCTCACCTTCATTGTGAAACGGTCTCCTGTTAATTTCTGATATTTTGGTACTTGCTATTCTAGTGCTTAGCGCAGACCTTCACCCTCATTGATGACTTTCCATAATTTTCCTCCGTCTGTTACACAATGGGATATTACATTTTCTTGGAGGGGGTGGGGGTTCAACTACCCTTTTAGAGGGTCCTGACCCTTCACCTAGGTGAGAATGGCATTTTTAATATTCAAAGCAAACTCCCCCATCCATTTATGTCTCCATGCTTTATTTTTCTGAGAAGTTACTTGAAAAAAACACCCCCCTAGAATTTTTGGTTGTGGCCATCTTGAGTAAGGGCAGATGATTTATGAAGCATTTACTTCCTGGAATCCATCTGCCCTTAGCTCAAGCATGAGGGCAGGAGGGTGGGCTTTACTGACAAAAAACCCTCCTCCCCCCTGAAGACTCCTGGGATGTATAGAAACATAGAAACATAGAAAAGTGACGGCAGAAAAAGACTGAGTAGTCCATCGAGTCTGCCCCTTTTTATTTTTTTTTAATTTATTTTTTTTACATTAACCTTGTTGTCTGACTATAGATTTATGTTTATCCCAAGCATGTTTGAAGCCATTTACTGTTGACTGTCTCACAACCTCTGTTGGTAGTTTATTCCAATCATCAACCACCCTTTCAGTAAAATAAAACTTTCTAAGATTAGTTTTGAACTTCCCCCCAGTTAGTTTGAGGTCCCCGTGTTCTTGATTTTGGTTTCATATTGAAAAGACTGCCCTCCTGAACCTTATTCACCCCCTTGGTGTATTTAAAGGTTTCAATCGATGTCTCCCCTTTCCCTTCTTTCCTCCAGACTGTACATATTAAGTTCCTGAAGTCGCTCTTGATGTTTTATCTCCCAGACCTTTCACCATTTTTGTTACCCGTCTCTGAACTCGTTCTATTTTATCAATATCTTTTTGTAAGTGTGGTCTCCAGAACTGGACACCGTATTCTAAGTGAGGTCTCACTAAAGATCTATATAGAGGAATCAGAACCTCCTTCCTCCTGCTGGTGATCCCTCTACTGATACATCCCAGAATTCTATTTGCTTTTCCCACTGCCTGGTCACACTGTTTGCTCATTTTGCAATCATCTGAAATAAGCACCCCCAAATCTTTTTCTTCTGTAGTGCTGGCTAACACTGTGCCCCCAATGCTGTACTCTCTAAGCGGATTCTTTTTCCCTAGATGCATTATTTTACATTTAGAAATATTGAACTGCAGTCTCCACTGCTTTGACCAATCTTCCAGCAATGCCAATGAAGATGACATCATTTGCCTAGGCATGGAAACCAGGAAGTAACTGAAGAAATGTAAAAAGGCAGTTTAAACAAGTTAATATGATATACTTTCTTATCAATCTAGAAATGCTAGCAGCATGAGGATTCAAAATAGTCAATGTTAATTGAGAGAGTGAAGTTCCACTTTATTATAAAAAAAAATGATTTTGTGACACATATAGAAATAAATATAAATGTATAACTACTGACCTCATGGAAATACCTGGTGTTTATTAGCACAAAGATACAGGAAAATCTAAAAATGTTGGTACTAGAGATGGGAAGGCCTGGGAATTTTTTTTTTTTCCCATTTTTTTGAAAGCCGGTATTTGTTTTGTTTTTCAGAAAATTGAAAAAAAAAGTGGAATGTTACAGTGATAAACAATATATTTGTAACATGGTATTTAAACTATATAACGTGAAGACCTAAATGAAAGATTTCTGACACTTTATGTAAAGCCTTAAATTATTGAACGTTCTGAAGACAGGCAAGTTTTGCCGAAGACAAGCAAATCCTGGAATACAATTCAAGTAACACTCTACTTCTCAATGCAGTTTTCAAATAAGAGAAATATGCATTTCTGCCAATAGCAGGCACTGCAGGAGAAAGGCTCTAGTTTAGTTTCCTTGTGGGCTCCATCTTGTACTTCCTACATTTGGGTGATTGTTGGGGTACAGTAGATGGTAGCTTCTGACCTCTCACAACTTAATTGACAGTGGTAATGAAAGAAAGAGCCGATTTTCCTACAAGTATAATATACACATAATTTAACCACTTCAGCACCGGAAGGTTTTACCCCCCTTCATGACCAGAGCATTTTTTTTTGCAATACGGCACTGCGTTACTTTAACTGACAATTGCGCAGTCGTGCGACGTTGTACCCTAACAAAATTGATGTCCTTTTTTCCCCACAAACAGAGCTTTCTTTTGGTGGTATTTGATCACCTCTGCGGTTTTTATTTTTGCGTTAATTTTATTTAATTTAGAATTGACTCCACTTACTGCACTTACAGCAATATGGTCCAATTCCCTCAATCCCAATTAATATCTTGGCTGTTTAAAAGAAAGCAGGCAGCCAATTACTGCCGCCGAATTCACGCAGTGGGATTAAATTGTCATTGCACAAATTCACTTGACCGATTTTGCAGCTGAATGGTTCAAATCTTTTTGTGCAAATGAAAAAAAAAATCACAAAAAAACAGGTGTTGCAGCTGGAGCGTTACCTGCCTCGCGCGTGTTTCTTAAAGAGGAACTCCTCTCTTACAATCCATAATCATTTTTTATAACTATTAAAAAATTTGTATAAAAGTAAAAAAATACATACTTACTAGTTCATGGAGTCCAGTAATGTCTTGCTTGTAGGCAAAGTTCTCCCTACACTACCCCTCTCTGGCGACGCCACCTTGAGTTCATATCTGGTGTATGCACAGACATGCCAAAGGGATCTTTACCAGGTCTATGGCACTTGGCAGGTTCAGGGGCATGTTTGTGCATACGCCGGACCCCTGGTGCCAATACAGACACACCGCAGGCCCTGCCAGTAAACTGCGCCATTTCTATACATGCAGGAGATCCTGCGCACTGCCTCCTGGGATGAGTGACATTGAAATCGCAGGAGGCGGTTTGCAGGATCGCAAACAAGCGCAGAAACTTTGCAATCCCAGAGTGAGCCAATGGCATTCCTGCCATGAGTATGGTCTGGGTACATCATTCTTACCTTTGTTTTTTTTTTTTTGCAATTGTGTTATAGGGAGGGGAGAAGAGGCAGGGGAGAGCAACATTAAAAAAGGTGAAAGTCAGCTTTACATTTTTTACACCTATCCAGTTGCAGTTTGTAAAAATGTTTCCTGTTTTATTTTACAATAGGACATCTTGTGGTGCTGTATGGTGCTAAGAGCTGTAATTCATTTTCAATGGGGTGTCTGTTAGTGGCGAGATGCTGCGACTCCCCTCCCACTACTCCCAGCTCATCTCTCAGCTCAGCACACAGCATCCCTCATAGATGCAATGTATGAGGATGTGAGAGCAACGCTGGACCAACTTCACACGACCGAGCTGGTGAGTTCATCGCAGAACTAATTCCCTGATTTCATTCCCTACTATATACTGTATATAGGATATATGTTATACTTCATACTATAGATAGGATATATGTTATATTTCATACTATAGATAGGATATATGTTATAATTCATACTATAGATAGGATATATGTTATAATTCATACTATAGATAGGATATATGTTATACTTCAAACTATAGATAGGATATATGTTATACTTCAAACTATAGATAGGATATATATTATACTTCAAACTATAGATAGGATATATGTTATAATTCATACTATAGATAGGATACATGTTATATTTCATACTATAGATAGGATATATGTTATACTTCAAACTATAGATAGGATATATGTTATAATTCATACTATAGATAGGATATATGTTATAATTCATACTATAGATAGGATATATGTTATAATTCATACTATAGATAGGATATATGTTATATTTCATACTATAGATAGGATATATGTTATACTTCAAACTATAGATAGGATATATGATATAATTCATACTATAGATAGGATATATGATATAATTCACGCTATAGATAGGATATATGTTATATTTCATACTATAGATAGGATATATGTTATAATTCATACTATAGATAGGATACATGTTATATTTCATACTATAGATAGGATATATGTTATACTTCAAACTATAGATAGGATATATGTTATAATTCATACTATAGATAGGATATATGTTATAATTCATACTATAGATAGGATATATGTTATAATTCATACTATAGATAGGATATATGTTATATTTCATACTATAGATAGGATATATGTTATACTTCAAACTATAGATAGGATATATGATATAATTCATACTATAGATAGGATATATGATATAATTCACGCTATAGATAGGATATATGTTATATTTCATACTATAGATAGGATATATGTTATAATTCATACTATAGATAGGATACATGTTATATTTCATACTATAGATAGGATATATGTTATACTTCAAACTATAGATAGGATATATGTTATACTTCATACTATAGATAGGATACGTGTTATAATTCACGCTATAGATAGGATATATGTTATATTTCATACCATAGATAGGATACGTGTTATAATTCACGCTATAGATAGGATATATGTTATAATTCATACTATAGATAGGATATATGTTATAATTCATACTATAGATAGGATATATGTTATACTTCATACTATAGATAGGATATATGTTATAATTCATACTATAGATAGGATATATGTTATACTTCATACTATAGATAGGATACGTGTTATAATTCACGCTATAGATAGGATATATGATATAATTCATACTATAGATAGGATATATGATATAATTCATACTATAGATAGGATATATGTTCTAATTCATACTATAGATAGGATATATGTTATAATTCATACTATAGATAGGATATATGTTATAATTCATACTATAAATAGGATACATGTTTTACATAAAAGAGTTTATAACTTGTGCAGGATTAGAAAACACACTCCAGATTTATAACATGTAAGGCTGCATACTGGGAACTGAACAAGATAGAAGGAAAGAAGCATGGCTGTCATTTAAATGTAAATACTGGATATACATTTATATAGATAAGGATTATCCCCGTCACTGCTCACAGTCCTGATGATGGGAGATGGAAGGAAAATAATGGGGGACACAACATGTCACTTCTTCATGGAAGTTTTTATTAAAAAAGCAGAATTGAATTAAATGTTACCCTGTGTGAGATGGGATCCTGCAATCACAGATTTCTTATCTACAAATACTCAGCTTCCAGGTCATAAATGTCATCTATACACAACTTATATTACCTATCTCTCAAAATCTATCTATCTATATTTCTATCTATCATCTATCTATATATCTATCAATCAATCATATATCTATCTATCTATCTATCTACAAAAGTATTGGGACGCCTGCCTTTACACGCACATGACCTGTAATGGCATCCCAGTCTTAGTCTGTAGGGTTCAATATTGAGTTGGCCCACCCCTTGCAGATATAACAGCTTCACCTCTTCTGGGAAGGCTGTCCACAAGGTTTAGGAGTGCTTGTGAGCATTT
This sequence comes from Glandirana rugosa, assembly GCA_018402905.1. Taxonomy (NCBI): domain Eukaryota; kingdom Metazoa; phylum Chordata; class Amphibia; order Anura; family Ranidae; genus Glandirana; species Glandirana rugosa. Next base: position 71,083 of record BLSH010468194.1, on the reverse strand, counting down.
GTGAGCTCAGGCACTGATGTTGGATGACAAGACCTGGCTCGCTGTCTCCGCTCTATTTTATCCCAAAGGTGTTCTATTGGGTTGAGGTCAGGACTCTGTGCAGGCCAGTCATGTTCCTCCACCCCAAACTCATTCATCCATGTCTTTATGGACCTTGCCTTGTGCAAAACTGAATGATTGATTGTTCACTATTGGGCAGCGCTATCACATTTTTCTTTACTGATTGCACCAGATGTTGCACTCTCCAGATTTTGTAAATCAACCTCCATCCATCCATCCATCTATGTACAGATCTGACATTATCTAGCTATCAATTGATAATATATCGATCTAGCTATCCATATTTTTTTAAATTGCACAGCAATTTACCCAGTAAAAGTACATGTTCGTTCATTCTTTGCAAATCGGAGTGGGGGGGGGGGGGGCAATGTTATCTGTTTATTTCCTGTGCTGGATGAATGTTTTTCATTTTTTAAAAGTAGAAAATCTTGCATTTGGCCACTAGATGGCCATACGTATGCTACGTAGTGACGTCTTGTGGCCAAATCAATGAAAAACATTCAACCAATAAAGGAAATTGTTTAATAACAGTGTGTTGTTTTGGTTTTTTTGGGGGGGGGGGTTTCCCCATTTGCACAGAACTACAATGTACATACATTTTCATTGGGCACATCACTATTTGAACTTTTTTGTAAAAAGTACTCCTTGGTGTAGCAGATCATTCCAGAAGGTCAATGCTATATTTCTTTGCTTACAAATTTCTTAGAATGAATGTGCATGCACTCCCACGGGATCAATCGCTGTTCCATTCATCTTTATAAATACATCCCTTAGTGTAGCAAATCATCCCACAAGGATTAATGCTATTGTTCTGTGCTTCTAAATCTTTTTGGGTGGAACTACAAATCAGTTTTGAATAACTTGTCAGCAAGAGAATTAACCCTCTTGTCTTGAATTGATTGGAATTGTAACTGTATTGCCTCCCCGTCCCTTTATATTGTAAAGTGCTGTGCAACGGTGCTAAACAAATCCAGTGTATTATTATTATTATTATTAATAATAATAATAATAGTAATAATAAAAAATAATATAATTAATAATAAATATATTAATATCACTACTACTAATATTAATAATAATAATGATAATAATAACAATAATCATAATAACAACAGTATTAATAATAAATATATTGATATCACTACTACTCATATTAATACTAAAATAATAATAATAACAATAACAATAATAATTATAACAGTATTAATAATAAATATATTAATAATAAATATATTAATATCACTACTACTAATATTAATAATAATAATGATAACAGTATTAATAATAAATATATTAATATCACTACTATTATTAATAAAATAATAATAATAATAAGGTGGCACTAATATGCAGCACTGGTGGGCACTGATGGGCAGCCCTTATGGACTCTGAAAGGCAGCAATGTTGGGCACTGATAGGTGGCACTGATAGGCAGTAATGTTGGGCACTGATAGGTGGCACTGATAGGCAGTAATGATGGGCACTGATAGGTGGCACTGATAGGCAGCAATAATGGGTACTGATAGGTGGCACTAATATGTAGCACTGATGGGCAGCCTTTATGGGCACTGATGTACACTGATGGGCACTGATAGGTGTCACTGATGGGAACTGAAAGGCAGCACTGATGGGTACTGGAGGGCTTCACTAGTGGGCACTGGCAAGCATCGCTGATGGGGCTGCACTGATAATCACTGCACTGATTATCAGTGCAGATCCCCCCTGACAGGAAAGCTGCTTATCGGCTCTCCTCTATTCACGCACTCTCAGCGTGAGTAGAGGAATGCCGATAACCAACACTTCTTAGTTACACTGTGATTGGACACAGCTGATCACATGGTAAAGAGCCTACATCATAGGCTCTTTACTGTGATCAGAGATGCGGCGTGCCCGAGCGACAAACCGCATAACCGATCGCTGCCACGGGGGGTGCGCATGAGCGCCATATGACGTCCAGTCCCAACGGCTAAACAACCTCCCGGCCGTCATTTTGCTATAGGCCAAGCAGGATGTGATTAACAATAATTGCAATAACAGTTCTAATAATAGAATTATTGATGATAATATTATTAATAATAATAAGAAATATTAGTAACAACAACAATTATATCATTAAAAACAAATCTACTACTACTATTGCTAATAATAATAATATTAATGAATTAGCAATAACAATAGTATTAATAACAAATATACTACTCCTACTACTACTAATAACTACGATAATAAAACTAATGTAACACATTATAAAATAAATAATAAATATACTACTAACATAATAATAATAAAAATAATAATAGTAATAATGGTAAACATAATAATACTAGTGATGATAATACTATTAATAATAATACAAATATTAATAATAATCCCTTTTTAACAACTCCTTTCAGTGAAACCAAGAAGCAAATTGTCAGCAAGGTGTTACAGTTCCAACCAAGACGCAATTTAAAAACCTGGCATGTATCCGCAGCCCTTCCACGCTTTTTTAATCCAATCAGGTTGTACAAGGATCGGGACAGGTTGAGTGCTGATCACCGCCGGCACAGGAGGCATTCCTATAATAATACACAATAATTGAAGTAGAAGGATACAAGCTTGTCTGAAATGACAGAGACAATACATTGTACAGAATGTTTTCTATTATTTACTGTAACAATCCTTGCCTAGAGTCAGGAGACCATTAGTGACATCCACATTGTATTGTGCACTAGACCTGACTTTACATCGTATATCTCAGATGATAATCACCTCCAGCAGACATAGAAAACAAGCGCATTTCTTTCAAAGAATCCAATTTGGAAGGTAAAAAAAAAACAGATATTTGTTATGTCCTTGGAAATAAATTGAACATTCTAATTATTCAGTAGGGGTCATGAATATTCCCTATCTTATCATATTCCTTGAATACAGATAGAGATCTCTTATTACTGAATGGAATGATTTTGTGTCATGACAGTTATGTCTTGGGAAGTGTGTACTTTATTTACAGAGATCTGATGAACATTAGATAAGCATCATTTCACTGTTTAAGGCTCTTTATGTAAAAACATGACCCATAAGTGGCAGTAACGTTTTTAACAGGAAACAATGGGATGCCATTCACTTTGCAAGAAAACCTTTCTTAAAGCGGTTGTCTACCCTTTAGGGGCATTTTTACCTACAGGTAAGCCTATAATGCAGCCTATAATAAGGCTTACCTGTAGGTAAAATGAATATCTCCTAAATCTGTACGGTTTAGGAGATATTCCCCCTCCAAGCAGCTGCAGCGTCACTGCGCATGCGCTGTGTATGTCCCGGCGCATGCGCCGTGATGTCCCGGCAAAGGCCTGGCGCATATCGCAGGACCTTGCCGAAAAGACGGGCTCCCACGTGCCTGCAATGGAGTGATGTCTCGCTTATCCAGCCAGTCACAGCACGGCGTGCCCGGAAGCAAGATCAGAGGGAAGATGTCCGCTCCCTCAGAGCGGACCGAGCAGCCCGGTCGGATCTTCGTTTGAAGGTGAGTAATTTATAATGAGCTAGTATGCACCGCATACTAGCTCATTTTGCTATTGTCTTGCAGGTTGTTTTTTTTTTCACAGGGTAGACAACCGCTTTAAAGCCCTAAAGTGGAACTAAACTCTTTCAATCAACCTTAACAATGTTTAATCCATAGGCTGCTAGCATTAGTAAATAGATAGGAAGGCATATTATATTTACTTGTTGTAAGGTTTTTTTTTTACATTTCTTCAGTTGCTTCCTGGGTTCTTGCATAGGCCAAAATTATCTCATACATCCCAGGAGTCTTCCCAGCAAGAGGGGCTTCTCAGCTAAGCACATCCTGCTGCCTGCATGCCTGAGCTAAGGGCAGATGGATTCCAGGGTTGCCCAATATTGGCGCCAACTTTGAATCCTTAGAAGAGGACATTGGGGAGTGGGGACCCTTGGATTCATCAGAAGCAGAGTTGGACTGGGGGGATTCCCAGGAGGCTGAACTCCCCTTGGATATTTTCAAGCCTGACAGTGCAGGAAGGAAGAAGACCCCTGTACATGCAAAACCATATGGGGGATGCCGGACGGATTTGCCCCCCCCCCCCCCTCGTTCCTGGGCTTTAGCCAATTTCCAGGCTAGAAACCCACCCGAGCTCATCCAGAGATCTGCTAACCCATGTGTCCCCTTGGGCAAGAAGGACCCCAAAAAGTTGCCAAGGTTTTCCTGTTTACAGAAGGTAGTCCAAAGGAGGGTTGTAGGTACCCCTATGTCTTAGTAGATGTTATGGGAATGGTGGAGGGACACTGTGACCAATGGTGTGATGATTAGATCTGGGAATAGTGTGCCCAAGCCTAATAGGAGTCAGCAGTTCCCAGAGTACTGGTGACTGTTCATGGACATTAAGAGTGAGTGGGGCCTGGGATGCTCTATTTATTACAAAAGGGTTGTGATCAGGAAAGCTGGACAGAAAGATCAGACTTGGTCCATTAATGTTTGGAGCCCTGCTGGAAGGATGGTTCAGGTCCTAGATCCGAACTTCTACAGATAGGCTTGACCTGGAAGGCTATAATGCTCACTCTTGAGTGGTGAGAAGATAGTCCAAAGCTATTGCTATGAATGGGTCTTTTGTTCCCCAAATTGAGGAGGATCCTCTATCTCATTGTTCTCAAGATAAGAAGAATGTCTAATTGCTGCTGTTCAAAGCTAAAGGCAGCTGGCATTGAGCCAGACGTCATTATTCTGTTGGACTCTGGGCCCAAGAGCCAAAATTCTATATAAAAGACATTTATAAATGGACTAATACTCCTGCTTAGCGGATGTTACTGTTAAGCAGGGCTTGTCAATTTTGTAGATAGGCTGTATCTTTCTGTATTTTTCCAGGGATCTGGAGAAACAACTGGAAAACATGGCGGGTGAACATGCGCTTTAATTATTATTCATTGATTGTGGCTTGTACTCAGACTCAGTTGGGCCTTTGATGGTCTGTCTGTTAGGTGGCAGCCTATCTATTGTACACACTCTGTAGACCTTACCATATGCAATGCCTTGGGTTTGAAATGGTAAACTCTAACTTGTGCAGGATTATCTCTGCGGAGATAATGCTCCAATCCTAGTGACATAATGTAAATGTGTTGATAACTTTGAAGACTTGCACTGAAATTTGATTTCTAATGTATTCATCTTCATAATTAGGTAGCGATAGGCCTCTGCCCAATTAGGCTGTAAATATGCATGTATATAAGAGTTTGAAGCCTTGAAGTTATCAGTTTCTTGTATATTAAGGAAAATTGTTTTCATACTTACCGTAATTTTCCTTTCCTGGATCCTCCTCATGTCAGCCTACTACGGGTCAGCTCCGCCCCCACTGACCCCTTCAGGACAACCTCTTTCCAAGCCTATAAGAGGTGGCTGTCTGCCCATATGCAGTGTTCAGTTTACCCACCTCGCGATGGACTTTGGGTGGGAATTCCTCGGCTGACATGAGGAGGATCCAGGAAAGGAAAATTACGGTAAGTATGAAAACAATTTTCCTTATTCCTGGACCTCCTCATGTCAGCCTACTATGGGATGTACAAAGCAATCAACCACATAAGGGGAGGGAAGACATCAAACACCAGAATCATAAACCGATATCAATTATTTAATGGCCGACAGTCGCCGACAAAACAGTAGACCCAAAAGCTTCCAACGCCGTCAGAGTTACCTTCACACTGTAACGCGGAATGAAAGTATTCGGTGCATTCAAGCTAGCTGCCCTGCACCCTACTTCTGCTGACACCTTAGCGTATGACGCACAGGAATCTGCCATGATTCTCATAAATGTGCTTTGACCTCCAGTGGCGGAGGATATCCCGCCTCTCTATATGCCATCTGGATAGGTTTAACGATCTATGAAGACCCTATTCTAGGAGGCATAGCCATGCCTTTCCTGGAGGGCCCGGGAAAGATGAAGAGCTGATCATGTTTCCAGACATCTTAGTCCGCTCTAGGTATATTGATAAGGCCCGCACTAGATCCAGCCTAGTCCATTCGTCTTTCGAGTTACTACCCGGAAAAGCCGATACGACTGCTTCCCAATTCAACTGCAAGGCTGATGCCACCCTTCTGAAGAAAGTTTGGGACCGTTCTGAGTATTATTTCCTCTTGGAGAATTCGGCAATAGGGCTCCCTGGTTGAAAAAGCACACAGTTCAGACACCCATCTGGCCAATGTAATTGCCATCAAAAAATTGCACTGAGACAAAGAGCATGATGGCACCGGAGCAAACGGAGGTGTTAATAAGGCTTTCAGAATTTAAGGCAGGTCCCACTTCGGAAAAGGCTTTATTGAAGGCCTGATCTTTATTGCTGCCTTTCAGGAATGCATCCCTAGAGGATCCAAGGCCCATATTTGTTCCCCCGTAGCTGACAGGGCAGACTCAAACCTTAGAGGAGCTAAACGATAAAACCCTTGCCCCAACTTTCCTGGAGAAATTCCAATATGTTAGAGACTACGGGTGCCTCAGAACCCAGCTCTTTCCTGCTGAGAAGTGACAAAAAGGCCTTATATATCCTATAATAAAGTATTATCGGTAGTTTGTCTTTTGACTAAAAGCTCCACGCCATGAACCTCAGTTTTCCTGGCTTCAGGTTACACTGCTTGTCCTGCAGCAGAAAATGTTTGTGAGGAGGCAGGAGAATTGGCTGACACATAGCCATTTTCTATGCTAGTGAACATCGTGGTCTTCTGGGCCAGAAGGGCCATGCCGCTATTGCTGTTATCTTCTCCTGTTCTTCATTAAAACTCTGAGGATTAGCGAGAGCGGAGGAACCACAGACTAAGGGAAAGTCCCATGGAATGGATAGAGCATCCTAGTCTAAAGCCTGCGAGTGCCACCTTTGGGAGAAGTAACACGTAATCTGAGAGTTCTCCTCCAACGTCACCCAATCTATGATTGAGGTCCCCGAGACCTTGAAGATTTTGAACAGGTATCTGGGATATCGAAGCTCTGTTCGTTCAAATCCAAGGATCTCCGACTCAGTTGATCCACCAGCTTGTTTTGTGGACCCAGAAGGTATGCTGCTGCCTAGTAAACAATCTGGCACGGCACTCTGAGTAGTGGGAGGCTCCTGGTGCCCCCTTGCCGGGCCACGTAGGCTACCATGGTTTGTTGTTGGAAGGACTTTGACTGCCCCTTTTGCAACATCGATTGGAAGGCTACTAGAGCGTGCTGACCGACCCCTAATTCTAACAGGTTTGAATGCTGAGATAGAGATGCTTCTCATTTGCCCTGTACTTGTTGCCTAATGAATGAGCTCTCCGGTCTACTATGCTGGCATCTGTAGTCAGCACTACTGGAACTGGAGGTTCGAGAGGCACCCTGCGGTATAGATTCTGAGATATCTTCCACCATATCAGAGGACGTTTTATTGGTACTAAATGGCAGATCTTCCGGGCTATTGAGTGGCGATCCCACTGATGCAGAAAATTGTATAGAAAACTCTTCTTCCGTAATCTGGCCCAAAGTACTACCTGGATTATGGATGACAACAGGCCCAGGTAGTGCATACACTTCTTGGCCATCAGAAATTGCCTGGTCATGCCCATTCCCGACTTGGTCTGAACTTCCACCAACCTCCTAAGAGGCACAATACACGAACTTGGGTAGTGTCAAATTGCATTCCTAGATACTCTAGGACTTGAGTCGGTTGCAACAGACTCTTGCGATGGTTGATCAACCAACCAAACCGTCTGATCGTGCTGCAGGTTATCAGCCCGTGCTGTTGAAGGAGGGACTTTGATGCGGCCCGAGGGAGAATGTCGTCCAGATAATGAAAAATTTGAATGCCTCTGATCCTTAAGATAGCGATGATTACAGCCAAAACTTCTGAAAATGTTCTTGGAACTATGCCCAGCCCAAAAGGCAGACAATGAAACTGGCAATGGAAGCGATGGTGTGATGCACTTATGGGCACATGTAGGTAAGCATCCGCTAGGCCTATTGACGCTAGCAAATCTCCCTTCTTCACAATAAACAATGATAGTTTGCAAGGACTCCATTCTGGATGGAGGGACTTTCATGAAGGTATTTGGGGCTCTTAAGTCCAGGACTGGCCTGAATCCTTCTGAGGATCTTGTTACCAAGAACAGAAGAGAATAGAATCCTTCTCCCTTCTCGTGTTTCAGAACTGGCAGAATTGCTAGATGCCAATACATTTTTTACATACATTAATAAACAACGCCCTTTCCTCTGGACAAGTAGGAATTCAGGTCTCCACAGAATGAGACTAGGGAGGTCTTCCTTGAATAAAGTCCAAGACCCAGGTATCTTAAACTTCTTCTGCCCAGACCTCTCCAAAGTAGGACAGTCTGCTCCCACTTGGGAAGTCTTGACAGGGAAACCTTCAGAAAAGCTGGTGCGCCTTGGCTTTGGGAAAGGCTAGACCCTGCTCCTTCCACCTGTCTAAAGAACGGTCGCCCCGGTTGGTACGCAGAAGCTTCCCCGAAACCTTTTTTAGATCTCTCAGAAGGGACGAACGGCTGAGGGAAATCTTTTCCTTCCCTGCGGAATAAGCCCTGCGTTCCCTCCAGACACTTGTTGCACCTCTGACTCCAGGGCCTTGCCAAAAAAAATTTCCATCAAAAGGAACTGAGCAAAGGCTGTGCTTGGAAGCACTATCCGCTGACCAATGCTTCAGCCATAGGGCTCTGTGTGTCGTCATAGACTGAGCCCTAAATTCCAGTATTATCCTGACCTGGTCCACGGGCACTTGCTAGAAAATACAACCTGACCCTAATGGACTGTAAAGGGGGGAACTTTCTTCCCCTATCACTTAACCCAAGGAACCGGGCTCCAACTCCGTAATGTACACCTTAAGGCTGCTGCCACTAGGTAAGAGCTCTAGCCGGCTAACGTGTACATTCTTTAGAGATCTGTATCTATCCTACGATCCATCGGATCTTGAAGGACACTGAGTCATCTAGAGGCAAGGGAATGTGCCCAACTTGTTTCTGAAGTGAGGCATCCGCCTTAGGCGTGGCCTCCCAAGCTTAGCATCCCTAGAGCAAAAAGGGTACAAGCTTGAGACCCTGTTGGACGTTCAATCTTTTATCGGGCCTTGCCCATTCATCTTCCATTATTTCCTGTATTAAAAAGAAAAATAATAGGAAGGACAGGAGTGACCTTTTCAAGTCCGGATAATATTCTCACTGCACAAAATACTAAGCGCCTTTGAAGAGCTTCTCAGGCGCTTTTGAAGAGCCTTCCATTGATTTCAATGGAGAGGGGTGAATTTTCACCATCCAGCCAGCGCACTGCTCCAGAGTGAGAGCATTCATTGAGTTTAAAAGAAATAGGATTTCGTGAGCTCTTCAGGTGCCTGAAAAGCACATGAAAAGTGCCTCAGCGAGAAAGGGGTCTTAGACTCGACTCATACCCATGCATCTCCAGCATCCCTCGCATCATGCAGACCCACACCACAGACATGTTCCATAGGAAACAACGCCAAATAGACTGTAGTGCAGATCTGCAAAAACGCACCAAAAACGCACGGGTGCGAATCAGGCCAAAAGAAGGATGTTCTTCTGAACTGTAGCGATATGTTGCCTCTGGCTCTGATTCTGAAGCTGAAGCGGAAGAGTAGCATCTAGGCATTCCAGCCGCCTTTGACTGCAGCCTTAATATAGTGCTTCACCTGGCGTGCATCTGCTGCATTGCCACATGCGGCCTCCTTTAAACAAGAGAAGTATACACGCCTCCCTGGCAGGGAGTTTGCCCACGTGCCCAGCAGGCCTTCTCCTCCCGGGCCCAGGCCCTTTCAGAAGATGAAGAGGATCTGCGTCTTTGCTTATGCACCTGCTTAGCGGTTGCTTCCTGGTCTTGCCAATGGCCTGGGCTCACGGCAATGCAATGAGGCACCCGAGAGGATGACCTGGAGTGACGCTCCACATGGATTTTATACTCCTCTGAGCTGACTTATCACACACTGAGCGATTCATTCTTTGCGGGTGATGCGGCTCCTTGGAACTTCCCTGCGGGCAATTATCCCGCATCTGGGTCTTCTCTGTGTGAAAAGAAGAATGCACTCTTTTTTTAAAAAAAAAAAAAAAACTTTTTCATGCGTTTCTTCAGTGCTATAGAGGCAGGCAGGAGGACCCAGGACACCTGGACACACATAGACAGCCAGAGATCTATCCAGCAACTCAAGGCAGCAGCCCTGTTAAGATCCCACATCACTCAGCATAGAGGCAGTGATTATGAGACAAGCTGGGGCCACAGGTGTTGTAATCACCACAGGGAAGCAGCAACCAGAGCATGGGAGAGGGTGTTCCTAACATACCAGGAAGTGGCCACTCTCAGCAACCTCCTGAGAGTTTCTGTGGGACTACAAGCCTCAGCCTGCCTGCTGTTCATCCATTTGTCACACAGCCCAATCCAGCAACGTTAAATCGCTTCCTAGAGGCCGGTGTACACATGCAGTCCTTTATACTGCTGAAGTGAGACTCTGTCCTTGCTGTCATCACCACTTCGCCACACAGCCCCACTAGCAGTATTTAACCGCTTCCTAGAGACTGGTGTACACATGCAGTTCTTTAACCCCTTCCTTACTGGGCACTTAAACCCCCCTCCTGCCCAGACCAATTTTTGGCTTTCAGCGCTGTTGCATTTTGAATGACAATTGCGCGGTCGTGCGACGTTGTACCCAAATAAAATTTGCGTCCTTTTTTTCCCACAAATAGAGCTTTCTTCTGGTGGTATTTGATCACCTCTGCGTCATTTCTGATCGCCGCTATAAACAAAAAATGAGCGACAATTTTGCAAAAAAGAACAATATTTTTTACTTTTTGTTAAAGTACAAATCCATTAAAAAAAATATTCATCAGTTTTGGCCGACATATATTCTTCTACATATTTTTGGTAAAAAAAAAAAATCGCAATCGCCGTATATTGATTGGTTTGCGCAAAAGTTATCGCGTCTACAAACTGGGAATTGATTTATGGCGTTTTTATGATTTTTTTTTTTTTTTTACTAGTAATGGCGGTGATCTGCGATTTTTATCGGGACTGCGATATTGGGGTGGAAATGTAGGACATTTTTTACACATTTTTGGGACCAATGACATTTATACAGCGATCAGAAATTTAAATGTCCACGCGTCTAGTGGCG
>BLSH010468194.1:44379-59892 GCA_018402905.1 Glandirana rugosa | reverse complement strand
TTTCTGATCGCCGCTATAAACAAAAAATGAGCGACAATTTTGCAAAAAAGAACAATATTTTTTACTTTTTGTTAAAGTACAAATCCATTAAAAAAAATATTCATCAGTTTTGGCCGACATATATTCTTCTACATATTTTTGGTAAAAAAAAAAAATCGCAATCGCCGTATATTGATTGGTTTGCGCAAAAGTTATCGCGTCTACAAACTGGGAATTGATTTATGGCGTTTTTATTATTTTTTTTTTTTTACTAGTAATGGCGGCGATCTGCGATTTTTATCGTAACTGCGATATTGCAGCAGACATGTCGGACATTTTTTACACATTTTTGGGATCAATGACATTTGTACAGCGATCAGAAATTTAAATGTCCACTGATTACTGTGTAAATGTCATTGGCAGTGAAGGGGTTAACCAGCAGGGGGCAGTGAAGGGGTTAACAAATGTTCCCTGGGTGTGTTCTAACTGTGGGGGGGCAGGGCTGGCCGGGACATAACAGATCTAACTGATCCCAGTGACAGGGATCAGTAGATCTGTTGTGTCCCATTCACAGAACGGGGAACCGCCGTGTTTACAACGGCGGTTCCCCGTTCTGAGGCTCCCAAAAGAGATCGCCGGGTCTCGGGCGGACATCGAGTCCACCCGACCCACGGGCACGCTCGCGCAGCGTGCGGCGCGCACGCGCCGCCGCTGCCTCCAGGGGGCGCGCCAGGAGCGCGCACAGTGGACAACGTCCATGGACGTCGTCCGGGCATTTCAGATCCGCGCTGGAGCCGTACTTCGGCAATAGCGCGGATCTGAAGTGGTTAAACTGCTGAAGTGAGACTCTGTCCATGTTCTCTCATCACTTCGCCACACAGCTCAACTAGCAGTATTTAACCGCTTCCTAGAGGCTGGTGTATACACGCAGTTCTTTATACTGCTGAAGTGAGACTTGCCTGCCGCCGCACAGCCCATCCAGCAGTGTTTAACCACTCTCTAAAGGCCGGTGTACACACGCAGTCCTTTATACTGTTTCACTGAGACCCAGCACCAAGGGTACCCCACAAGGGAAGATTTACAGCCCAGACAAGGGGTCTTCTGAACTCAGGAGAGTGCATGAACCTGAGCAGGATCGCATGAACATTAGAAGGTTTCGCAGTAAGTCTCCTACCTTGCTTCTTCTTGCGTGCGTGTATGAATATATATATTTGTCTTAAGAGGCGTCCGGAGCGAGGACGAAAAAAGAACACTGCATATGGGCAGACAGCCGCCTCTTATAAGCTTGGAAAGAGGTTGTCCTGAAGGGGTCAGAGGGGGCTGACATGAGGAGGTCCAGGAAATATTTATTTCATATTTAAAATCTTGTACTTTAAATTTCCTTCAGTTTTATCATGTGGGATGCTGTACATCTTATTTGTTAACCTCCCTTTTACCCCATCGTTGTTTGTGGGTTACTCTGTTTTTTTTGTGTGTTTTTGACAAGAGCTGCCTTGCTCGGCCCATTGGGGCAGGGCCTATTTTTGGCAGGAGGTATATGTACCACCATCCTAGTTAGGTGCTAGCCAGGTTAGGTAAATTTAGTTCTTTAGTTCCTCTGTAATCAATTGAGCTGATTGTGATTACTCTGGTCTGCTCTGAGTTTCACAGGTTGTGGGTTTGACTGCTTCCCCCTGCCTTCTGGACGGTTCTAGAAAGTAGTGGGCTGGAAGAGTCAAATCTACAGTCTGAATATTTATGTGGTCCCAGGCCAATCCCTGAGGGAGGGTGCCCAGTAGGTAGCTGGGGGTGCATAAATAGTTTGAGGCCTGGAGTAGAGGGGTTCTTGTCCAGGGGGAGAAGATCCTAGCCCTTTCAGTTGTGTTTCTACACTGGTTCATCAAAATAACAGCTGCAGTAGTGGGGACCTATTCTACTGAATTTTGCTGGAGCTGATCGAGGGATTTGTCTGGGGATCTGGTCTGAAGAGCCCACAGGAGACATGTCTGGCTGATATTGGAAGGAGGCATCCAAGTATTTGTGACCGGTATGTGAGACCCCAGTCACTGTGGGCTGCTAGTATCACTCTGGCACCAGTGTCAGCCTGTGCTAAAAGGTGGACATTCTTTAAAGTGTCCATGAGAGGCTAATTCCATTATTTGCTGCTGCAAGGATTGAGCTAGGATGCTTTGAGAAAGAGACAAGTGTCCTCTTGCTATTTAATGCTACTGAAGTATCCCACAGTTACACGGCATGCATCCAAGTTCAAGTTTAATAAAGAATCAGAAAAAGGATATCCCTAGACACATTATTGAGCCAGGAAAGTGACTGAGACTGTGTGCTTGGCTGCAGATACACTAGCTTGGGAAAGAACCTTTGGGACCATTCGGCGCGCCTTTTCAGAGGTGAGTGCTACAGGAGTAATATGCAGATTGCTAACAGTTCCAACCATTTGTCAAAACCCAGCAGCCATGGGTAGTGCGATTGTCTCCTGACAAGTTGTGCTAACCAATGTACAGAAGTTAAACTAAACAGAAGGAAATGCTCTGAGATACGCAGCCTCGTCTGCAAGGGAATGGATGCTTAGGATTTAATGAGCGACCAGCATTCAGGGTCCCATTGACAATTCACAGCTGGAGAATATTTTGCAAAGTGTGACTGGCAATGACATGAACAGTTGGTACAAGGAGACTAAAAGTGTTGTTCCTGCGGAGACTCCTGGGAGAACAGGATGACTTAAAGGAGATGTGAACTGATTTCCTTGCTGTACATTGTCTGTTCTCTGAGCTTTATGTGGATTACAGAAGAAGAAAAATAATCTGTTCATAAAAAAAAATATTAGTACAAAATAAAGAAGGACCGAGGAACAAATCAATTCACACTGGTTATCAGAGATAGACTATGATTAGCACACACTGGACATCAAACCTTGGGCATGGTAGATGGCCACCAGTGTAGGTGGCTATTATCAATCCATTTCTCTTGTGTCCTGTACGGTGGAGAATTACACATAACATTTAGTCTTTTGCATTAGATAACTATTACATATGGACAGTGTTAGTAAAGGAAATAGTAGGCTCTGGAAGTTTTTGTCAGGCATATTTGTGTGGGTGGAGAACCCTGTATGTTGGGAGTGCTCCTTATTCTAGCTGATGTGATGTCAAGTCATACAGATGGGCTTTGGTGTTTGTAGGCATCTTTACAGTGACCCTATACTCACAGAGTAAAGCTGGCCATAGATGGATTCAGCCCAAGTGTGCTCCCCGTGCTCCCCAGCCACATCCAGCCTTCCAAAAGCAGTGTGTTCCTGTGCACTCCAGCTGCATCCAGTCTTCCAGCTTCAGTGTATTCCTGTGCACTCCAGCCACAACCAGTCTTTCTGCTTAGGGGTGTTATTGTGCACCCAAGCCACGTCCAGTATTTCAGCTTCAGTGTATTCCTGTGCACCACAGCCACATCCAGTTTTCCAGTCCCAGTGTGATCCTGTGCACTCCAGCAGCATCCAATCCTCTAGCTTTATTGTGTGCCTGTGCACCCCAGACACAACCAGTCTTGCAGCTCCAAGGTGTCCCTGTGCACCCCAGACACAACCAGTCTTCCAGCTCCAGTGTGTTCCTATGAACCCCACACAGCCAATTTTTAGGGATGGGAGAATGGTTGGGCCCAAGCATAAGTTCAGGCCAAACTTTCGTTGTTCGGTCATTTGGCGAACAGCCGAACAAACGGGTCGTTCAACCATTTGTTCGGCCCCCCGAACTGACCAAAGTGCATTGCGGCACTGAACAGTGCATTGCAAGCCCTGATTGGCTGAAGCAGTGAAATCAGGGCACAGAGCACTGTCAGAGTCATGATTGGACACTGTCATCATGACTTTATCCAATCATGGCTCATTCCCGCCCCACAGTATAAAAGTATTCTTTCTATGGCAGCCATTTTCAGTGTGATTTTGGCTGGAGAGAGAAAGAACAGGGCTCTGTTCAGTGCTATTAGTTCGTTAGTGTGCTATACTGTGCTATTGTGCTTTAATTGTCAGTGTAGAATATTAGTTTAGTGTCAGTCTAGGGATAGTGTGAGTGTAGTGGGGACCATCATTCATCTTTGCATAGTGTGCAGCTAGAGTAGGGACAGCTCAGATAGTTTCAGTGCAGTGTAGTGAGACCATGTCACTAATCTTTCCATTAGTGTATAGCTAGAGTAGGGACAGTTCAAATAGCGTCAGTGTAGTGATGGTTGAACACCGTTTATTTGATTCCATTACTGCAAGTTTAACGCCATCTATTTCTGTGTGTGCTACTGCCAGTTTAACGCCATATAGTTTTGTGTGCGTTACTGCCAGTTTAACGCCATATAGTTCTGTGTGCGTTACTGCCAGTTTAACACCATATAGTTCTGTGTGCATTACTGCACGTTTAATGCCATATAGCTTTGTGCGTTACTGCCAGTTTGACGCCATATAATTCTGTGTGCGTTACTGCCATTTTAACGCCATATAGTTTTGTGTGCGTTACTGCCAGGTTGTCACGCAAACAGAGACAAGTGTGTAGTCCCCTGCAGTTGGCAGAGTGGATAAACCTGCCTCCTTGTCCACATCTATTCCTGCCATAGCCCCAAGATCAGCCATGGAGGAGTCAGCTGAGTTAATTGACCACAGCGTCAGTCACTTGCTCCTTGATGATGCACAGCTATTACTGGATTCAGATATTGGTTCTGGGGTTGAGGATGACAGGAAAACTAGGCAATTTTTTACAGCAAGGCCAATTCTTGCTTTCATCAAGAGTACCTCTATAGGGTTATGGTGGGAAGGAGCCACTGGCACCCAAAGACCAATTTTTCTACACCTGTATGACAGGTGCATATCATTGCAATTTTTTTTTTACAGAAAGGCCAATTCTTGCCTTCATGAAGAGCACCTCTATAGGGTTATGGTGGGAAAGCACCACTGACACCCAAAGCCCATTTTTTCCGCACCTGTTACTTCTATCCAAAGTCAAAATGACACCAGAATTTATCCAAGAAATCTCTAATCTTGTTCCCAGTGCACTACATTGTGGCCTCATCATACACACTGGCTCCCCAGATGTTGCTGAGAAAAATAAAGGCAATGTCATTTTTTTGTATTTATAAATGCAATTATTGCTGCAGCAGATTATGCACCAGACATGGTACAGATCTGCCACTTTATAGGTAGACTAACGGGACCCCCCCCCAGTCACTTTATTGGAAGCCAATTTAAATTTTTATGCTTTCATTTTAAAAATCAAAAATTCACTGCTCATTTAAAAATGAAGTTTTTTACTAACTTTTTTTTCATTGATACATGTCCCCCAGGGCAGGACCCAGACCCCTAAAACCATTGTATGCCCAATTACTTGCATATAAGCCTTCAAAATGGGCACTTCTGATTTTTGACGTTCGGGTCTCATTGACTTTAATGGGGTTCGTTATTCGGGTCTGAGCTTTCGCGGTGTTTGAAAGTTCTGGTGCGAAATGAACAGGGGTCCGTTTGGCCCATCCATACCAGTCTTCCAGCTCCAGTGTGTTCCTGTGAACCCCAGACACAACCAGTCTTCCAGCTTCAGTGGGTTCCTGTGCACCCCAGCCACATCCAATCTTCCAGCGTCAGTGTATTCCTGTGCACCCCAGACACAACCAATTTTCCAGCTCCGTTGTGTTCCTGTGCACCCCAGACACATCCAGATTTCCAGCTCCAGTGTGATCCTGTGCATTCCAGCAGCATCCAACCCTCCAGATTTATTGTTTTCCTGTGCATCCTAGGCACAGCCAGTCTTCCAGCTCCAGTGTGTTCCTGTGCACCCCACACACAACCAGTCTTCTAACTCCAAGGTGTTCCTGTGCACCCCGACAAAACCAGTCTTCCAGCTCCGGTGTGTTCCTGTGCACCCCACACACAACCAGTCTTCCAGCTCCAGTGTGTTCCTGTGAACCCCACACACAACCAGTCTTCCAGCTCCAGTGTGTTCCTGTGAACCCCAGACACAACCAGTCTTCCAGCTCCGGTGTGTTCCTGTGAACCCTACACACAACCAGTCTTCCAGCTCCAGTGTGTTCCTGTGCACCCCAGACCAAACCAGTCTTCCAGCTCCAGTGTGTTCCTGTGCACCCCAGACCAAACCAGTCTTCCAGCTCCAGTGTGTTCCTGTGAACCCCACACACAACCAGTCTTCCAGCTCCAGTGTGTTCTTGTGAACCCCAAACACAACCAGTCTTCCAGCTCCAGTGTGTTCCTGTGCACCCCAGACCAAACCAGTCTTCCAGCTCCAGTGTGTTCCTGTGAACCCCAGACACAACCAGTCTTCCAGCTCCAGTGTGTTCCTGTGAACCCCAGACACAACCAGTCTTCCAGCTCCAGTGGGTTCCTGTGAACCCCACACACAACCAGTCTTCCAGCTCCAGTGTGTTCCTGTGAACCCCAGACCAAACCAGTCTTCCAGCTCCAGTGGGTTCCTGTGAACCCCAGACACAACCAGTCTTCCAGCTCCAGTGGGTTCCTGTGAACCCCAGACACAACCAGTCTTCCAGCTCCAGTTGGTTCCTGTTAACCCCAGACACAACCAGTCTTCCAGCTCCAGTGGGTTCCTGTGCACCCCAGCCACATCCAGTCTTCCAGGTTCAGTGTGTTCTTGTGCAATCCAGCTATATCCAGTCTTCCAGCTACTGTTTGTTCCTGTGCACCCCAGCGACAACCAGTCTTCCAGGTTCAGGGTGTTCCTGTGCACCCCAGCTATATCCAGTCTTCCAGCTACTGTGTGTCCCTGGAACCCCAGACGCATTAAGTCTTCCACTACTTGTTTGTTCCCTGTGCATTCAAGCTGCATCCAGTCTTCCAATTCCACTGTATTCTTGTGCACCCCAGATACCTCCAGTCTTCCAGTTACATTGTGTTCCCTGTGCAACCCAGCCACATCCAGGATTCCTCCTCTGGTGCACTCCAACCAGCATCCTGTCTCCCAGCTCCTGTCTCTGTGAAGTCCTGCCTTCCTGTGAGTCCAGCATTCTTGTGTTTCCTTTAATCTTGACTCCAGTACTTCATTGAATCAGATCAGTTGTAACCTGCAAGGCCGTGCTTGGGGGGCCGCAACCCGGGAGCTGCCTCTCAGCGAAATCCATCTCCCCCATCAGGAGCTCTGGTGAAGGCCAGGCAAGCTGGCCATAGATGACTAGTTGTTTTTTATTGATTTTTTTGGTCAGCCAGAGGGCTGAACGAAAAAAAAAAAAACAAACATATTCCTCTGTCCACACAAATGAGATGTATTCTGAATAATGGACTCTCCAATTGGCTGCAGCCACTGATTGACAAAAGTTTTCCAGCATTCATGTTCAGCAGCAGTGGCGGCCCATCCATTAGGGGAGCACGGGCGCCCCCCCCATTGATGTGTCCGGCCCCCTAATCTACATGCGGGATGCCGGACGCAAAGATTCCAATCGGGATTTTCTTTTTTTGAAGCACATAAGGGGCTCTAATTGGCTTCAAAAAAGGGTGAGCTTGGGGTGCAGAGCCCACCCAGTTGTGTGACAATAGCGAATTAATATTCGCCATTGTCACACTGATTCTCCTCACAGCCAATCAGGAAGCTGGTCGTGAGAAAGGAGAAGCGCTCCAATTGGCCCAGGAGGAGGAGGGAGGAGGCACCGTGATGGCGAGAAGGAGGAGGAGCAGCAAGGAGAAGCTGCCGCCTGTCACCCGTGCCACAGATGGGGTAAGTGGGGACCGGACGGGGGGGTTGTGGATGACTTGACCGGGGGGGGGGGTGACTGTGGGTGCACCGTTTGCCACCCCCCAGAAATATACCACCAGCTGCCACTGTTCAGCAGAAGTCAATCTAATGATTGATTTCTGTTGAACAGGAATGGCAACTTATGGATGAAAATTCAGCCGGTCCCTGCAGAGCTGGACAAATGTCGATCCATCTGCTGCACAGAGGGTCCTCAAGCCCTTAGCCTCTATCAAACAGCTGCTTGCCAATCTATGCCATATGAACAAAAGCTTAAAGCGGATCGTCACTGTATCTGAGCACCACAAACCTAAAACACTATGTAATTGATTTTTAATATTGAAAGCAATCCCACCCCCCCCCCCCAATCCATACATGTCTCCAGGCTTTATTTTGTTGAGAAATCACTTTGAAAGACACCCCCCTTGCATTTCTGGCCATGGTCATCTTGAGAAAGGGCAAATGATTCATGGGATCCATCTGCCCTTAGCTTAGGCATGCCAGTGGGAGAGTGTGCGCTGCTGAGAAAACCCCTCCTCCTCTCCTGAAGACTCCTGGGATGTATGACATCATTTGCCTAGGCAAAAAAAAAAACAGGAAGTAACTGAAGAAATGTAAAAATAAAGTTTAAAACCAGTGAATATGATATACTTTCCAATCTATTTACTAATGCTAGCAGCATGAGGATTAAAAATAATAAAAGTTGATTGGGAGAGTGAAGTTCCATTTTAAGTCCACGGTCCCAATCTCTGCTGATGGTAAGGGGCAGCCAGCCTGAAATTTGATTCTTTACTTAAATAGAGATCCTAGGCACGTGCCAATGCTCAGCCAATACACCAACAGGCAGAAAGTTTTTTTTTTTTGTTTTTGTTTTTTTAAAGCGGAGTTCCACCCACATATTTTTTTTTTTTTGCTGGCATCCACCAAGTTAATATTCATTACACAAATAAAGCAATTGATAGCTTTAAATCCAGGTGGTCTTCCTATTTATTTTGTACTTACATTGCTGATATTTTCTTTACTGGGAGTTCTCATCTTAGCTGTGGGCATGTGAAGCTCACTGGCACCCTCCTCCAGTCTCTTCCTGGATAAGGTGCATGCTGGGTAACCAGCATGCCCTCTTGATCTCGAGTGGATGTCTCGTTGCCATAAAAATGGGTGGCGACAGAGGAAAGTCCCGCCCCGTGTTATGGCAACGTAGATAACATGTCTCTCCCGTAACAAAATCGCGCCATTTCCTGTCTGGAAATAATGCGATTTTACAGCTCAGGGATGCCCACTGACTCATGGGAAAAGATGACTCACATCTCCCATGAGCCCAGGCGAGGCAGGAAGTGATGCGGAGCACCACGGATCAGGAAGTGGAAGATTACAGGGACCACATAGCAACAGGGCACTTAGGGTGAGAATATATTTTTTTTCCCAAAGGTAATTCATCATGCATAGAGGATTTGAAATCTATAAAGATGTATTTGTGGATGGAACTCCGCTGTGGACTGTGTAAAGGGGAACTCTCAGGTTTTTGCTCACCAAAGACCACACTTACATCAGTAATTCCCCCTTAAATCAGTAACAATAGATCCCCCAGCAGCCAGCAACTATAGATCTCCCAGCAGCCAGCAACTATATATCTCCCAGCAGCCAGCATTAATAGACCCTCCAGCAGTCAGCAACAATAGACCCCTCCCTCAACAATAGACCCCCAGAAACAATAGATTCCCCCATCAGCCAGCTACAATATATCCCCCAGCAGCCAGCAACAGCAGATCCCCCAGCAGCCAGCAACAACAGACCCCTTCCTCAACAATAGACCCCCAGAAACAATAGATTTCCCCATCAGCCAGCAGCAATAGATCCCCCAGCAGCCAGCAACAGCAGATCCCCCAGCAGTCAGCAGCAATAGACCCCTCCCTCAACAATAGACCCCCGGAAACAATAGATTCCCCCATCAGCCAGCAGCAATAGATCCCCCAGCAGCCAGCCACAGCAGATCCCCCAGCAGTCAGCAACAATAGACCCCTCCCTCAACAATAGACCCCCGGAAACAATAGATTCCCCCATCAGCCAGCAACAAAAGTTTCCCCAGCAGCCAGCAACAATAGACTCCTCCCTCAACAGCAGATCCATCCCAGCAACAATTTACCCACTAGCAACATAAGATGCAGGGGTCTTATGTTGCTGGTGAGTCAATTGTTGCTGGGGGGGGCAGCAACAATGGATCCCCCAGCAGCTGGCATTATTGGACCCTTCATCACACCCCACTACTCCCTTCCACTGCATACATTCAGTGCTGGAGGTGCCACGTTTCCGCTGAACGAAAGCCCTGCTTTCACCAAACATTCGTTGATAGTGAATCAATACATCATGATCATTACACAAGATTAGGGTTGCCACTTTTTCTTCAAGCCAAACCCGAACCTTTTAGAGGCGCACAGAATTTTTTTTTTTGTTAGTATACATTATAGGATTGTAACAGACCTGGGACACCTGTGGGCGCTCCAAAGAGAATAGTAATATGGCACACATAATGCCCCCTCACCCTCCTGCCATGCCCTGTTCCGAACCACATTCCTGTCTGAATAATGTGTCCAGGTTTTAAGTGTACTGAAACCCGGACACATGATTCAAAACCCGAATTCACCCAGACAGGTGGCAACCCTACACAAGATACATGCCCCAGATGGGTTCACGGCTTTGTAAATCTGCCACTCTGTGTCACTTTTACTCACTTGCGGACCGCCCACCGTACATATACTGCGGCAGGGCGGCCGCTCTGCGCCAGATCACGCACCTACTATGTGATCTGACACTTCCAGTGCATGCACACGCCGCCGGTGGCCTGCTGCCACTGCAATTATACACAGCAGGAGCTGATTGGCTGGTACGGTGAACTTGATGTCCGCCAGCAACCACCGATGCTTCGGTACACAGGCAGAACGGCGTTCTATGTAAACAAAGCAGATTGCCGTTCTGTCCATACAGAAGGCATGAATTCTGTGTTCCTGTGAAGCAGGACCCATGCCTTCCACTAGTCAAAGCATCTCCCACACTACACTGAATCGCAGGCTAGACACACATTTAACCCTTTGGTCGCCCCTGATGTTAACCACTGCCCAGCCAGTGTCATTAGTACAGTGACAGTGCATATTTTTTAGCACTGATTACTGTATTAGTGTCACTGGTCCCGAAAAAGTGTCAGTTAGTGTCCGATCTCCACCGCAATATCGCAGTCCTGCTATAAGGTGCTGATCGCTGCCATCAGGCTCCATTCATACTTGATCACTTTTGACACTTTTTTGGGACCAATGACATTTATACAGCGATCAGAGCTAAAAATATCCACTGATTACTGTATAAATGTCACTGGCAGGGAAGGGGTTAACCTGTAGGGGGCGATCAAGTGTGTTCCCTCACTGTGTTCTAACTGTGAGGGGGTTGGGCTGGCAGGGGCATGAAAGATCTAACTGTTCCCGATTACAGGGATCAGTAGATCACTGTCATGTCCCCTGACTATCTTGTCAATTTTCCTATCACACACCTTTCTGGCAATGTAAGGCTCGTGTAGAAGTGGGTGCTGCAGCGACCACCAGCTGGATACTGGAAGCGCCAGACATGTGTAACTATTCACCAGCACACCAAGGATCACCGTGCAAAGATTCTTTATTCAAAGAAAGATCACATCACAGAAAAGTGCAACGTTTTGGAGCCACGCAGGACCCCTTCGCCAGGCATGTGACATGCCTGATGAAGGGGTCCTGTGCCACATGACAGCCTTGTCCCTGTTGCCCACCTCTGAGATGATGCTATCAAGCTCCAAGGGGTCATAACCCTTTTCCAAGAAACGTTTCTTCAACAGCTCAGCTTCTTTCAGATAGTCTTCCCGAAAGGAACAGTTCCTTCTGAGACGAAGGAACTGTCCCTTGGGGACCGCTTTCAACCAAGACCTATGATGGCAACTGTTAGTGTTAAAATAACCGTTGCGATCGGTATCCTTTAGGCCTCATACACACGGGCGTATCTAAAAAAATAAACAAAACGTCGGGTCCGACGACAAGGAAAAAAAGTTGACGTTTTCCGGCGTTATGCATTGGCGTTTTTGAGCGTTAGTGAGCGTCGGCGTCAATAGGCGTTTTTTAAAAAAAATCATCCCTCTGCTATTTTTCAACCTAAAAACGTCGGCGTCAAAGAACGCCGGAAAACGCCGGTACAATAATAAGTGGCGTTTGTTGGCGTTTGTTGGCATATTGTGGCGTCGGCGTCAAAAAACGTCAAAACGTTACAGCCTCAGAACGCGATGGCCATGGGTTCTACTTTCTGCTCACTAACGCCACCTACAGCTCAAAAACGCCAACGTTTTTATGGGGCCATTGAGTAACATGGAGAGCTGCAAAAAACGCCAGAAAACGCCGGCGTCAAAAAAACGTCCGTGTGTATGAGGCCTAAGTGTTAAGAAGGAGAGGACTGAGTAACGAGGCAAGAGCGGAATACATAACATAGTGAGGGTTTTTTCAAATTTGCAAAAGTGGAAATACACTGTAAGGCTGGGTTTTCCCGCATCCAGTTCACATGACAGGGGAGTATAACAGGCTTGCAGTGGAGCCGGTTAACACACCTCTGGGGCGGCTGCGGTATACATTTGGAAAGGGTCCTATGAGTCTTAGGCTCCAATTCAAGCAGAAATTCAGACCTGAATTGGTGTACAGGGGCGCACCGTACCCCCTGCTGTGAGCTGCGGCAAGTGTGAACCCACCCTAAGAACCTGCACCTTTGATATAAAAGTAACTTCTAATATTGTTCCTCTTTTCTGGTTTCTTGAATGCCTGCAGCCCCAAAGGCTTATGCTAGCACACAATTTCTCTCGTTTTTCCCTATAGGCTGAACAAGAGCAATTGATAACACCATTCACACTAAATAGTGTGGCTAGAGCCCGAGGAGTTGTTTGCAGTTTGAGCCGTCTATGGCCAGCTTT
This sequence comes from Glandirana rugosa, assembly GCA_018402905.1. Lineage (NCBI taxonomy): Eukaryota > Metazoa > Chordata > Amphibia > Anura > Ranidae > Glandirana > Glandirana rugosa. The sequence continues at coordinate 47,232 of BLSH010468194.1, read as the reverse complement.
AGCAACCAGGGTAATATGTGTAATGGCCATGACCCTATTAAATTTCTAGGATAGGGGTTGCATTTCTGATGCGGTGCGATTTTGTATTTTGACAGGTGCAAATTTAATACGATTTTTGAGGGGACTGGGCATAGCTGGAGATTAAATTTGCACCACACTCTCACTAAACTCCCAAAAGGCCCCTTTTTTTTTCTTTAACCTAATCAAATCTGCACTGCATCTATGTAAATGATTTTCATAGAAAAGAATGTATTTTTTGATGACATGCCCATCCTTTCGTATCGCATCATTGTGAACCAGGCCTTAAATATAAAATATTGCATTTTATTAATATTATTTTTCCATCCGGTCAGCAGGTTTAGAGTCATGCTTGCAATCTTGTTGCTGATGACAACTTGCTAAAAACTGAAGAGAAAATTCCCTGCTTCCATGTGTTAGCCAGGCCAATGAGCCCTCGCTATTGGAGGTATTGCAGAATCGGAAAAACCAGGGACACCTCACTCATCGTGCAAGTTAGGGAGTGACAGCGGTTGTCCGCATTCGGATCACAAATGTGACATGGCCCTTAAGCCATCCATACACATGTAGATTTCTCTATCCATGCTAAACGGCATGCTAGCTGCTGTATTCTGGTACCAGCGGCTGTCAGAATACCCAAACAGCTCATCCTGCAATTTTCCACATGCCTCCCTTTACAAGAGTTAAATCACAAACTGGCTTTTGTTGAGCCAGGTGGTGCTGACAAGGCCACTTATGGCTCAAATTTGTGGCTGAATCATCTGAAATTTGAACCACCTGTGGCAGCCTTTAGTCTTCTCTTAGCACGTAAAGCGTTTTATCACAGTCAGCATTGTTTACAGGATGTAATGAGTCATTACAATAGCGACTCCTCCCTTATTGCAGGGATAAGAGGTTTCAATCAGACAAACATAACCTCAAAGCAATCTTCTGCTATTGTGCTCCTAAATTAATCCATAGTGCTCGCCCTTCAATGTCCTGTACTATTGTGTCATTACATGTTAATTTTAAAAAATAAAATAAAACTGACGTTAACCCGTAGTGCTTACCCTTGAGCCTGGGTTCACACTAGTGCGATCTCAGAGATTGCATGTGATTTGCACCCGCAATGCAGATCACACGCGATCTCTGAGCACTGCTGAACTTGCATTAGATTTGCAAAAAAAAATGTGCATGTGCCTTTTTTTTTTTTTTTTTTTCAAACAGTGGAATTGCATCACACGAGTGTTCTCACCCATGCAATCGAATTCATGTGCACGTTCACAATTCGCACTGCAATCTGTATAAAACTGGGGTGTCATTAACTTTGTAATGAGACCCACAGCGGTTTGCAGAAGGCAGTGTGAACTGCCTGTGGGAAGACTATGATGCGGGAATCGGCTCTGTAATCGCACCAGTTCCCGCATCGCACATGTGTGAACACAGGCTCAATGTCATGTACTGTTGTGCGTTACGTGTTCGTTTAGAAAATAAAACTGACGTTAACCCATAGTGCTCACCCTTCAATGTCTTGTACTGTTGTGCATTGCATGTTCATTTAAAAAATAAAACCGACTCTGTTTTCCTTTCAACTAGTTGTTGTTGAAAATTGGGAACAGAAAAATATCAACATCAAGCTGCCTGTGCCGAAAGCTAATTTTCTAATTATTAATTCCTTTAATTTATATATATTTTTTTTCTCTCTGGGGACTCACAGCGCTTTATCTGCTTTTGGGGCAGATGTAGTCAAGTTGAAAAAGTCCATCTAGTTAAGCCAATAAAAAAAATAAAAAAAAAATACAATCCCATATACACAGTCCTTCACCAACAGTTGATCCAGAGGAAAGCAAAAAACCCCAGCAAAGCGTGATCCAATTTGCTACAGCAGAGGGAAAAAAAACGTTCTGATCCCCCGAGAGGCAGTCGGATTTTCCCTGGATCAACATTACCTATAAATGTCAGTACCCATTTGTACCAGTAGATGGTGTAGTAGCCATCTTGGTCATGCTCAGTAAATTATAATACGAAGCCCAATTTTAGACATGAGCCAATTAATCTACCATCACATCTTTGGAATGCGGGAGGGAGGAAATCGCAGTACCCCAACGCAAGCACAAAGACTATATGCACACTCCATGCAGCTATTGTCCTTACCGGGACTCAAACTTGAGGACTTCAGTGCTGCAAGTCAAAAGTGCTCACCAGTAAGCCACTGTGCTGCCTGCCGTTTACCATAATTCTACCATGTCTTGTTTCAGGAAACAATATCTATGGAGACGAGATAAGAGAAGTCCTGGAAAAGGTTAGAAACACCAGTGAGCGCACCTCCTATATACTGATGGACAAGATCAAGCCTAAGCCAGTGAGGAATTGCCTTCTGAAAGCAAATGGCCAGCTTCAAATCTCCGAATGTATCAGTGAGCTGGGCATGTTTGGGGTCTATGTCAGGTAAGTGTTCCATCTGTATGTGTATAGGTATGAAAGCGGAGTTCCACCCTTTTAAAAGTTAGCAGCTACAAAAAGTGTAGCAGCTGACTTTTATTAATTGGACACTCACCTGTCCCATTCTCCAGCGATGCAGCGTTGCTCTTCTCCACCTCCTCCGTGCTGCGCTGGCATCACAAGTGTGGGCGCTTGGCTTTGGCTTCAAAGGCAGGCGCGCACTGCACATGCGTTAGCCGCGCTGCGACCTGTGAATGGCCGGCATATCTTCTGGGACCTGTGACGTGCCCCAGAAGATCGCTGGGTAGGGGGGGGGTGAACTTCCTTCCGGCTCTGGGGCCACAGGAGAGGAAGTGGAGCTGGGACCCTATGCCCTATGAAACTCCTCCCCCCCCCCCCCCCCCCAAAAAAAAA
>BLSH010468194.1:10018-27965 GCA_018402905.1 Glandirana rugosa | reverse complement strand
GCCTGGCACACATGGCCGACTACATGCTGCAGTGCCTGTGCAACGACAGCCGAGTTGCCCACATTGTAACTTCTTCTGATTACTGGGTGGCCACCCTGCTGGATCCCCGTTACAAGGACAACGTGCCATCCTTAATTCCCTCACTGGAGCGTGAGAGGAAGATGCGCGACTACAAGCGCACACTGGTAGAGGCGCTGCTGAGGGCATTCCCAAATGACACCGGGGGCTCAGTGGAAGCACAAAGCGAAGGCAGAGGAGGAGGAGGAGGAGGAAGAGGCCACCAATGCAGCTGTGCCACCGCCAGCACCTCAGAAGGCAGGGTTAGCATGGCCAAAATGTGGCAAAGCTTTGTCAGCAGCCCGCCACAACAAACAGCACCACCAGCCGATAGACGTCTTAGCAGGAGGCAGCATTTCAGCAACATGGTGCAAGAGTATGTGTGCACACGCCTACACGTAGTGACTGATGGGTCTGCCCCATTCAACTTCTGGGTCTCCAAATTGGCCACATGGCCTGAGCTTACCCTTTATGCCTTGGAGGTGCTGGCCTGCCCTGCAGCCAGTGTATTGTCGGAACGTGTGTTTAGCACGGCAGGGGTCGTTATCACAGACAAGCGCAGCTGCCTGTCCACAGCCAACGTGGACAAGCTAACCTTTATTAAAATGAACCAGGCATGGATCCCACAAGACTTGTCTGTACCTTGTGCAGAATAAACATTTAGACCGGACTCACACAGCCATTCATATACTTGTTTTTTTGAATAGGCCTCAATATTTTGGGGGCTACCCCAATTATAAACAAACAAAAAAAAAAAAACAGTGTTGGCTACCTCCTCCTCCTCCTCGACCACCGCCACTTCCACCTACACTGCCACGGTCACGGCCTAGTCAACCTCTAGGCTCCTACTCCACATCCACTTCCCCCTTCCCATTTTTTTTTTTTATTTGATTTTAATTTATTTTCCCTATCCCCATTTTTTTGTAGGGCACTTGCCCTACTCTTACCCCCATTTTACTTCCTTTTGCAGCCCTCTAGCACTTGCCAGGACTTTGTTACAGCCATTTTTGTGCCTAAAAGTTTGGGTCCCCATTGACTGCAACGTTCGGTGCCGAACCCGGACTTTTTCCCAAAGTTCGTTCGGACCCTCCGAACCCGAACGTCCAGGTGTTCGCTCAACTCTATTCATAATTATTTGCTCCTATTAATGAATGAGCAAGCAATCTCAGGCATCCCTGTCCTTTTAACCCTTTTGCTGCCATTTCTGTACAGACCTGACAGCGGGGGGGGGGGGGGGGGTGTCACATACAATACGGATTGTGCATACAACTGACAGGCAGACGTCTACCTGTCAGGTGGAAGCATTCTGGTGGGTGCGCTGTTGCCCGATTGCCTCCACACCCAGGGCTGGCCCTACCATGGGTCCCAGGCAGCACTTTGAGAGAAGCAGCAAATTGAACCATTACCACCTCTCCTTCTTTTCTATTTACCCAGCAAATTGACGACCAAGATTTTTTTTCCAGCAGTTTTGCGTCATGATGACAACTGCCCCCCGGCCCACTCCGCCTGCCCCTATACTGCCCTAGCCTGTCTATATACTACCTTAGCGTGTGTATATTTACTAACCTAGCCTGTCTTATATACTACCCTAGCCTGTCTATATACTACCCTAGCCTGTCCCTATACTACCCTAGCCTGTCCCTATACTACCCTAGCCTGTCCATATACTACCCCAGCCTGTCTATATACTACCCTAGCCTGTCCATATAATAACTTAGTTTGTCCATATTCTACCCTAGCCTGTCCATATGCTACCCTAGTCTGTCCATATACTACCCTAGCCTGTCCATATACTACCCTAGCCTGTCTAAATGCTACCTTAGCCTGTCCATATGCTACTCTTGTCTGTCCATATACTACCCTAGCCTGTCCATATACTACCCTAGCCTGTCTATATGCTACCCTAGACTGTCCATATATTACCCTAGCCTGTCTATATACAACGCTAGCCTGCCCCTATACTACCCTAGCCTGTCTATATCCCACCCTAGCCTGTCTATATACTACCCTAGTCTGTCTATATACTACCCTAGCCTGCCCCTTGGAATTGAACATAATGGTATATCATATAATTTTGCATATAGACAGGGTGCTGTTGCATGTAAATCTGACTTCCTGATAAATTTAATTTAAGTTTTAATTATCATGATATAAAATAATGGATGTGCGGAACTTTTGGTGGGCGTGGTTTTTTTTTGGGGGGGGTGGGAGGGAGGGGCAGCATTTTGTTCTTGGACCCAGGCAGCACAATGTCTTGGGCCAGCCCTGTCCACATCCCCCGCCCCCCAGCGTGTGTGTGCCCGCCATGTATTCCAGGCTCCGCTTGCCCATCTGCGGGCCTGTGACCGACATGACAGGTGCTAGCGGGTGGAGGGGAGGGACAAGAGCGGACACACATCCGCTCTCCTCCCCTTCTTGCTGTCACCCGGAAAGGGACGTGTATGACGCCACTTCTGGGCCAGCCTCTCAGTGTCCCCGGCTAGCATAGCCAGGAGGGGATGTATTGCCGTGTGATCTGCATTGCAAAACATTCACTGGAGCCCAGAGAAGACATTGGGAGTCTTTTAGACCCTGGCAGCCGATTGACTTCAATGGACTTTCCTATGTGCATTTGTTAAACTCGTTACAAACGCGGTAGAACCACACCTCGTTTGGGATGCTATTAAGAATTAAGGCACCCAAACGCACGTCACACATCTTGCTGCGATTTGGAATCACAGGCAGAATTGCGGCAATTGTCCCCGTAATTCCAAATCACTTAATGTGAACAGTGCCTGAATGTCTCTTGTAAGTGTAAATTCTAGTTTGAGCTACTGAACTTTGTAAACAACAGTTTTTTTTTGTACAAAGCAGGTGATGGGACTAAGCCCTCAGTGCCCAACCGTGTGGCACTTTGGTCCTTGCTGGAGCAAATGATTATGTTCCCTGTGCTGTAACCCCCCCTCCCCCTGCTTGTATTTTTGGTACGATCAGCTTGTTCAGCTTGATAGTTAAATATGCGGATACATTCTTGGGACCCCGCAATACTGGCTCTTTTCCCTGCTTGAGTTGTATTCTGTGTTTTTGTATGATCAAGGGAACTTATTTTAATCATCCAGATTTGAGTTATAAGGGCAAGATTGAGGGGCAGTTCACACCAGTCGGATGCATTGCGGATGCTTTTCCGCGTATGCTTTTTTGACGTGTTTTTGATGCGGTCCAGTGTATTTTTTTCCTCCTCTTTTTTTCTTAGGGCCAGCTCAAACTTTAGAATGCAGTCCGGATTTTAAAAGGCTCAAATGCAGTGACATCATTATTCATAAAGTACATGGTAAATGGTAGCTAAATTATTAGACAAGAATACTTAAAGTAGACGTAAACCTAATAGACTTTGACGTATTAAGGTATCTTTGAATTATCTGAATTAACAAAAACCTATTTAACAAATTTTTCTGAATATTCGAAAATTCGTAAATTCGAAAATCTGAAAACTCGAAAATTTTAAAATCGGAAATAATAACTAACTAATGATAACGTAACTATTACTAACTATTAAATTATAAATATTGGAATTTCCTTTCAAATTTGGCTGTTACTGAACATAACGGATACAAATTTATCTGCAATAACCATATCTAAACGAATGGAACGTAACAAATTAATAATAAATAACGATAATAATAGAAAAAGGATTGAAGAAGAAACTCCCTCAAAAAATGGACGGGACTTTATAGGCACACCATAGGCCAAATATATAATAAAATATAACTTTATTCATATTAAACAAATAGAATACATACATGACATATACCTACATATAGAATAGAATAGAGTTTTTTGAGGGAGTTTCTCCTTCAATCCTTTTTCTATCAATTTTGGATGTTGGCACGGTGGGGGTCCTCCCTCGCTTTAACAACAATAATAATAATAATAAAAACGTTTTATTATTATTATTTATTATTAATTTATTCCATTCTATTTGTATAGATGCAGCATTTGTTATTTCGGATAATTCATAACTTCAGATAAATTCGTATTCGTTACGTTCACTAACAGCCAAATTTGAAAGGAAATTCCAATACCTATAATTTAATAGTTAGTTATTATTAGTTAGTTAGTTAGCTAGCTATTCTTTAGAATTTTTGGATTTTCGTTCTTTCCAATTTTCAGATTTTCTTTCTATTTTTTGAATTTTCGGATTTACGAATCTACGGATTGCGATCATAACGAATGACCCAAAAAATGAAAAAAGAAAAAAAAAAAACGAATGAAACGAAAACGAAATTGAACTAATTTTTCGGCAGTGCACATGTCTAATTTCTACGTTTTTTTCAGTCTGTTTAATCAGCAGTAAAATATATCTGGTTATCCTGCCATAGTTACATAGTTAGGATGAAAAAAGACCCAACTCCATCTAGTTCAACCAATAAATAAATAGATAAATAGAAAACCTCCATATACAGGATTCTATACTATGCCAACATCCAAAAAGTATATAAGAGGATTGAAAGAATAAAATTCCCTCAAAACAAGAAGCGGACTTTATGGGCATAACATGAGGCTATAGCTATAAAAAATATGTATCTTTATTACAAAAATTACATTTAAAAATGACATATAACACAAAACACCCTATTAGAGCCGGTTCACACAGGGGCGACTTGTCAGGCGACCTAGTCACCTGACAAGTTGCACTCCATGCAATGCAATGGAACCGTTCTAATAGGAGCGACTCAAGTCGCACCAAAAAGGTTCCTGTACTACTTTGGGGGCGACTTCAAGCGCCTTGCATTGACTTCTATTACAGAAGTCGTTTGCAAGCCGCACTGTGCGGGGTGGCTTCGAGTCGCCTATGAAGTTGGATCGCCCCTGTGTGAACCAGCTCTTACTTAACAAGGTCAACAGATACCCAATAGAACAGACATTGAAGTATGGATCATTTCACTGAGTAGATAAGAAGTCCGTGATTAGTACAATAAGCAGAATGTATATCTTTCAATAGATTAGGTCCATAGACTCCTCCATGCTTGCTTGTCAACGTGTTTCACAATTCAATAGCTTCCTCAGGACATACTGGGTAGGTGCTGATAGGCCTTGAAACCAGGTATAGGATAAAACCCCACAAGACAGAATCAGACTAAAAAACAATCCTATAACAAGGATCAACTTCCAGATATTTAGGTATTCAACCTTGATATATGACGTCTGGATCGAACGAGAGGGGGAACAAAATCCAACCTCCAAATGACCAGCGTTACTGGGAGCTCAAAAATGGTAAAAACACCCCTCAAATTTGCCGTAATCTATTGTAGAAGCTCACCAATACAGTTTGTCGAAGTTGGAAAAGGAGAAACCTTTAGAAAATATGTCAGGGTATCCCTCATCTGGGGGCTTAAAATGTGGAGCCAAACCCAGAAACCCTAAGTAGGGTAGGGGCACCTCGCCTCAAGGTTATAGATAAAGTGGTAAATATAATAACATAAATATAAAAACATAAAGTGGTTATAAATATTAAATATTTTTTACCTTAATTCATTCCTTACATTAACCACTTGACCTCCGGAAGATTTACTCCCCTTTATGATAAGGCTATGTTTTGCGATACGGCACTGCGTTACTTTTACAATTGCGCAGTCATGCGATGCTGTACCCAAATAAAATGTGTATTTTTTTCCCACAAATAGAGCTTTCTTCTGGTGGCACTTGATTACCTCTGTTTTTTTGTTTTTTGTTCTATAAACATAAAAAAAAAACAGGCAATTTTAAAAAAAAACTAATGAAAACAAAATGAGAAAAATCGAATTTCTTCATAAATTTAGGCCAATATGTATTCTGCTACATGTTTTTGGTAAAAAATCCCAATAAGTGTATACTGATTGATTTGCACAAAAGTGTCTACTAACTATGGGATATTTTTATTTATTATTTATTCATTTTTTTTATACAAGTAATGGCAGTGATCAGTGACTTATAGTGGGACTGCGATATTGCGGTGGACATTATAACACTAATTGACACTTTTGAAACTTTTTTGGGAACCAGTGACACTAGTACAGTGATCGGTGCTAAAAATATACACTGTCACTGTACTAATGACACTGGCTGGGAAGGAGTTAACATCAGGGGCGATCAAAGCGTTAACTTCATTCCTAGCCAGTGGTTTTCTAAACAGTGTGTGGTGCTCTTACTAGGGGAGGACATGGATCCTTGTGCCTGCTTTGCAGAGGGACAGGATCCATACCTTCCCTACTGATAGAACAGCGATCTGCCTAGTTTACATAGACATTTATTTTTTGGTTTAATAGACTTCAATAGACTTCAATGGAGAAGCTGCAGAAAAGCATGTAGTGTGTTTTTGCCACAATTTTCCCAACCAAGAGCTAAACACCAAAATCCCAAACAAGGGCTAAACGCCAGAATCCCAACCAAGGACTAACCACCAAATCTCAACTAAGGGCTAACCATCAAATTCCCAACCAAGGGCTAACCACCAAATTCCCAACCAAGAGCTAACCACCAAAATACCAACCAAGGGCTAACCACTAAAATACCAACCACGGGCTAACCACCGAACTCCCAACCACGGGCTAACCACCGAACTCCCAACCAAGGGCTAGCCACCGAACTCCCAACCAAGGGCTAACCAGCAGAATCCCGACCAAGGGCTAACCACCAAATCCTAACCAAGAGCTACCCATCAAAATCCCAACCAAGGGCTAACCGCCAAAATCCCAACCAAGGGCTAACCACCAAATCTCAACCAAAGGCTAACCACAAAATCCCAACCAAGGGCTAACCACCAAATCCCAACCAAGGGCTAACCACCGAACTCCCAACCAAGGGCTACCCACCGAAATACCAACCAAGAGCTCACCACCAAATCCCAACCAAGGGCTAACCACTAAAATCCCAACCAAGGGCTAACCACTAAAATCCAAACCAAGGACTACCCACCAAAATCCCAACCAAGGCCTAACCATCAAAATCCCAACCAAGGGCTAACCACCAAATTCTCAACCAAGAGCTAACCACCAAAATACCAACCAAGGGCTAACCACTAAAATCCCAACCATGGGCTAACCACCAAATTCCCAACCAAGGGCTAGCCACCGAACTCCCAACCAAGGGCTAACCAACAAAATCCCAACCACAGGCTAACCACCAAAATCCCAACTAAGAGCTAACCACCAAATTTCCAACCAAGGGCTAACCAGCAGAATCCCAACCAAATTGAAACCAAGAGCTAACCATCAAAATCCCAACCAAGGGCTAACCGCCAAAATCCCAACCAAGGGCTAACCACCAAATTTCAACCAAGGGCTAACCATCAAAATCCCAACCATGGGCAAACCACTAAAATCCCAACCAAGAGCTAACCATCATTATCCCAACCAAAGGCTAACCACCAAATCCCAACCAAGGGCTAACCACAAAATTCCAACCAAGGGCTAACCACAAAAATCCCAACCGAGGGCTAATCACAAAAATCCCAACCAAGGGCTAATCACTAAAATCCCAACCAAGGGCTAACCACTAAAATCCCAACCAAGGACTACCCACCAAAATCCTAACCAAGGCATAACCACAAAAATCCCAACCAAGGGCTAACCAACAAAATTCCAACCACGGGCTAACCACCAAAATCTCAACTAAGAGCTAACCACCAAAATACCAACCAAGGGCTAACCAGCAGAATCCCAACCAAAGGTTAACCACCAAATCCCAACCAAGGGCTAACCACCAAATCCCAACCAAGGGCTAACCACAAAAATCCCAACCAAGGGCTAACCACCGAACTCCCAACCAAGGGCTACCCACCAAAATCCCAACCAAGAGTTCACCACCAAATCCCAACCAAGGGCTAACCACTAAAATCCCAACCAAGGGCTAACCACTAAAATCCCAACCAAGGACTACCCACCAAAATGCCAACCAAGGGCTAACCACAAAAATCCCAACCAAGGGCTAACCAGCAGAATCCCAACCAAAGGCTAACCACCAAATCCCAACCAAGGGCTAAACACCAAATCCCAACCAAGGGCTAACCACAAAAATCACAACCAAGGGCTAACCACGGAACTCCCAACCTAGGTCTACCCACCGAAATCCCAAACAAGAGCTTACCACCAAATCCCAACCAAAGGCCTAACCACTAAAATCCCAACCAAGGGCTAACCACTAAAATCCTAACCAAGGACTACCCACCAAAATCCCAACCAAGGCCTAACCACAAAAACTCAAACCAAGGGCTGAACACAAAAATCCCAACCAAGGGCTAACCACTAAACCATGCATATCAGCATACACAGTACTGCCACCAGCATCATCGTTGTCTCTGGGGAGACAGTATGAACTTATAAATAACTACAATATCAAAACCACTGGGACAAGTTGGGACTCTTGGTGGCCCATTCTACTTCCGTCTCCATGATCATTGTGTACATGATTAACTCTGACGGCGTTACATTAACAAAATAATTGTTGGTTGTACTTATTCTTTTATAGTCCTCAAAAAAGTTGATTGATTCAGCTATCTATGATGTCCTTAAAAGTGTTTGAGGATCACAAATAATTTTATAAAGGAAAATAAATAATTAATTCTGACCTTACTACAAGTCATATTATTCTAAATGTTTCTTTTTTTTCTCTATATGTTTTTAGACTAAACATGGCCATGCAGCTAGCTATCGTAAATCAAAGCCATCTGGTAGTGCCTGATGCCAACAACTCAGCTTTGGGATTCCCGGGCCCCTGGAGAGAACCTACATTCACGGCAGCTGTTAAAGTTCGTGTAGGTGTCACCTGCTGCTTCTTCCTGATAGCATCGTGCAGCAACGTGGCTGTTCTGTGCAGCATCAGTGGTAAAAGATGTAAGTCTCACCTCCGGATTCTCATCCTCAGTCTCTCCATTGCTGACTTGCTGGTGACTCTCTTGGTCATGCCCCTGGACGCCATGTGGAATATAATGATTCAGTGGTATGCAGATGAACTTTCCTGCAAGATCCTTAATTTTGGAAAGCTGTTTGCCATGTATTCTGCTGCATTAGTTCTGGTGGTAATCAGTCTGGACCGTCACTGGGCAATCCTGTACCCCCTCAGCTTCACCAGTGCTGGACAACGCAACCGCATCATGCTGTGGACAGCTTGGATTGGAAGTCTGCTACTGGCGTCACCCCAGGTAGAGGTCAACGATTTGTTAATACATTCAAGCTCACTATTACTATTTATTTAAAGTGGAATTCTTTGTCCCCATTGCGGAGATTGCACCTCACTTGTGGTCTCCAGGACTGGAGATCTACCCTACTCTTTTCAAAACCATGAAAAAACATTTCGCCTGGAGTTGCATGTAAAGCTGAACTCTAGGTATGGTTTTAACCACTTGCCAACCACAATACGCATATATACATTGCGGTTTGCAAGTGGTTTATGACGATATCACCCATAACCCTGGTACCATTTTTTTCTGCAGACGGCCTCTCATGAAACCAGTCTGAGCAGCTCATGAGCTGTTGGAATGCTTTCCCCTCCTCCCGCTATCTACTGGTGTTTCTGGAGCTTACCGTTTCCGCCGCTTTGCCCAAGAAACAATCTGACGGTGCGGCTGGCAGCTCCCATAGGCGACCAAAGAGTTAACACTCTTTGATTGACTCTTTGGCCATGGAGGACGTCATGACGTCACTTCCGGCCCAGGATGCCAGAAAATATACATATTTTTTTAAAGTGAAAGATCAAAAAATTAGATAGGTAAAGAAGAGGTATTTCGGGTTCTGTGCTGTCACTGCCCTGCCGCTACACCTCTTCCAATCAGAGAACGTCTTGTATTTATGTGTTCTGTGGCGGCCAGCTGTTTCACATGACCCCCTGTGAGAACAAAAAGACACCGCATGCCGCCAGCTCAACAGATAAAGAGGAATGTAAAGGCCTAAGCCTTAGACTCCTCCTAAGCCATGCCACTGACATGTTTCACCCTGCATGCTTTGGTGTGCGACACCCTGTGGTTATTATGCAGAACAGCATGTAGGCAGTTGCAGGTTTTCCTCTGTCCATTAGCTGGCATTGTGCCATTATATAGATAGGGAGGAGTCTGTTAGGGGAAATCATCCCCTCATTGACTTCAGTGGCTGTCTGATTGGATGCTGCAACTTCTGGTGCCTTAGGTGGCCATCTTGATGTGGGGACCTTATAAAATATGGTACCCATGTCATTTGGGTGCACCTAGAGCGAGTGGTAGGTCAAGGACATAGACTCCATCTGTTAGGAAAAGTATACAGCACAGGGAAAGGTTCCATAAGGGCCAGAACTGGGACAATGCCTGCCTTCAGGAAACATTCTGGTATCTAGGGTACAAATGTGGGGCTCTACCCAGCAGCGAACCGCCACCTCTCCAGTAATACAGGTCAAGCCTGGTAACACTGTATAAACAATATCTGTCATACTTACATCAGTACCTCCAAAGACTGTTGTTGTTTATTACTGCTAATCTATAGAAATTATACAAAGTAATTATTACATGAAGAACAGTGTGTGGTCTCTTCTTGATTGGGTACCTATGGGTTTGGGACCCCGCCTACAAGGAGTCACTAGGCGCATGACCCGAGTTGCACGTAAGCCAGTTTTACAAAGAAATTGTAAAAAATCCTTCTCTACTCCTTCTCTGTAGCTTCTCTACAGGCACATATGACTTTCTTCAGTGCACTGTGTTGTAAGCATTCTAATATTCTTTGGGTACACCTTGTATCTGCTGCTATTATTATTGGTATATTTCTGGTGCTGTGATTCAGCAATTTACTGCATATCTGGGATCTTTGTACTAAGACATTAAACTGAACCTTTGGCCAGGCATAGGGTATTCAAATATTTACATGTTCTTAACCAGCATTAAATAATTCTAAATAGGAGTGCTGCTAGGATTGTGAAAGACCTGGGGCCAGGGTCAGGACAAGGGGTGAGCCAGAGGTGCAACCACCCTGGGCACAGTGGTAAGGAGGGGCGCCCCCTCACCGCACACATGCTCCAGATCAATGGATGGCAACCAGCGGTCCATGGCTTCATGTCTGCTCTGACATACCCACTCTACATCCGATCTGCCCACAACTGACAAGAAAAATACACCATGCAAGTGCAACTATCTTCTACCTGCTAGAAAGCATGTGATTGGCTGTGCATGTTTAGTGCCTATTCTATGCCAACCATGGGCAGAGAATAGGCGAAGGATGGTTTCATCAATTCTACATCATGAATTAGCAGTTGGGAAGGGGAGACCATTTCTCATCCCTGCCCTGGGAGCTGGATGAACTTGCTCTGGTACTACCTGGGCACTCAGAGTAGAAGAGTGAGGCAGCGTGCATTGTCACAGCCTCGGGATTCTGGGCAACCTGCAATAGATGTGGGTCATGTGTTAGGCGCCCAGCGCCAGGGACACCCTTAGTTTAAAATAAGCCCTGAATGATCTCTGTAGTGGCAAAAATTGTGGAGCAATTCATCCTCAAATCTAGTTTACGTAAAACCTTAAGGTAAAAACTTTATGTTAGTTTTTGGTAAGAGTGGAGAGGGATTAAAACTATGCATATATATACCATATATATACCATACCTGTTTGATCCCTCTAGAACAGTGGTTCTCAACTCCTGTCCTCGGGACCCACTAACAGGCCAGGTTTGCAGGATAACTGAAATACATCACAGGTAATATAATTTGCTGCTCAGTGATTGCAGTATTCTAGTCTGCATCTCCCCAAGGTAATACTTAAAATCTGGCCTGTTGGTAGGTCCTGAGGACAGGAGTTGAGAATCACTGCTCTAGAAGCTGAAAAACAGTGTAGTAGACCCCACTATTACAGTGAAGTCTACTAGCTTCCGGGTCCGATGGCAAGTGGCTGCCTGCTGCATTCTGAGCATAGGACGTTGAATGCCATTCAGAGATCACTTTGCATTTTTTCAATTGAACGGGATAGAGAGTTGGGGTTGTGACATCACAATCTCAACCTTGACCAATTAGAGCATGACTTGTATTCATTGAAAAAAATGCAAGGCTTTCTCTGAAAGGTGGCAATGCCAAGTGAGCAAGCCTGCTGTGGTTACTGTGCAGAGAAGACTGCTGCTATCACTGTAGTAGCCAGTGGCGGCCCGTCCATTAGGGGCACCCGAGCGCCACCCCCTCTATCCACGGCCGCCACCCCTATTCATGCATCCAGCCCCTTTTAGGGAGCTGGGCACATGAATTACAGAGGATAGGGTGTTTTTTTAAGCACTGATTAGAGCCAGTGCTTTAAAATAGGGTGGGCTCATAGCGTGTTACAATGAATATTTCATTATTGAAACACTGATTCTCAAGCCGGCCAATCAGAAGCAGGTCTGAGACTCGTTTCCTGATTGGCCGAAAAGGGTCCCAACTGGCCGCCAAGGAGGAGGGAGGAAACGTAATCCGCCGCAATGCCGTGGAGAACAGGGGAAGCTGCCGCCGCCGAGCGGGGGAAGCCGCTGGTGAAGCCCGGGAGAAGCACTGCCCACCATAGATAGGGTAAGTGCTCCAGACCCACCCTACTGGGGGGGTTTAATGTTTGCCGTCCCCCCAAAAAAATTACCACCGGCTGCCACTGGTAGTAGCCTCAATTTCTACAGTGATTTGCAGTGTTTGGTAAGATGTGAGATATGCATACTTACATTAGTCCAAGCTGGACCAATGTACATTGGCAAGAAAAAGTATATGAACCACTTGGCATTGACTGGCTTCCTTCCAATTGATTGGTTGATGTGTTAGATTCCTCACGTGTGTCTTAGTAATTGCACAAATGGAATCCATTTTGTTTAGTAGATAGATGCAAATCCTGGGGGACTTTGATATATGGTGTTAGGAGCAGTGGCAGTTGGTGCTCCATCGGTCGGGGGGGGCGGCAGGCGGACCTGACCACGGACCCCCCACCCACCCATTGCTCCAGCGTTTGAATCGCTCTCTCCTGTGTTTGAATCTGGCGGCGACGGCTTCCCCCTCTGTCTCCTCCATTTCCCGACCTCTGTGTCCCCCCTCCGTCTTCTCCTCCCCAGCCAATCGGGTCTACGGACTCCCAACCATTGGGTTCTCTTAGGACTCCCGTCCAATGGGTTCTCAGGAGCCACATCCTGATTGACCAGGAGGAGAAATAGGAAGGCATTAGCGAATATTAATTTCACTAATGTCACAGAAGTGTCGGCTCAAAGCGCTGGGCTCAGGGCTTTTTGGAAGCCAATTAGAGCCTAAGGCTCTAATCATGTGCTTCAAAAAAAAATACCCCTAATGGGCGGGCCGCCACTGATTAGGACTAGCAACAATGTAGGGGGGTCATATGGGGTCTTGTGACGTGTAGTGTGAAACATGAGACGATGGGTGACTATTTTTTTTTTACCTGCAAATAATTTGCAACTGGAAAACCTCTTAAAAGTAGAACTGTGGCCAGGGTAGGATTCAAACATATTATAAAGCTGAAGTTTAGATGAGATTTTTATTGCATAGGTACTGTGCCTATGTATCTACCTGCTATACAAAATGGAATCCCTTTGTGCAAGTACTAAGACACACATGGGGAATCCAACAAATCAACCAATCAACTGGTATTGCAGGCACATGCACAGTTTTCTTGACCCAAATTTTGTTGCATCAGGTGGTGGGGAAGCACCCATTACAGTACCCTATGGAACACAATAAAAGTTCCTCTATTTGGGGGCATACTATGTATATAGAAGTAGGGGTTTTCCCTTTTCATTGTTTTATAATTGTATATTCATAGAATAGCCTAACATGGCATTTTGTATTAGGCTGCATTACCTATTTCATTCCTTCCTTTACAGCCACTCCTGCCATCTTCTCAGTTGAATTCTGCTAGTATGATTGTGGGAAAACAACACAGATTATTTATTTATTTTTTTACTAGTAATGGCAGCGATCAGCGACTTATAGTGGGACTGAGAGGTATAATGAATTGGGGATCTGGTACTCCAAATGGTGTATGTCCTTGTAATAAAAATAGTAGGCAATTGCTGAAATAGCAATGATAAAGTCTGTTGGTCCCAAAGGATAAGTGAACAAGGAGTTAAAAGAAGGCAGCCATCCTCAGAGTGTGTCCAGAACCTCTGTAAAAACATATAAAAGAGCAAGGAGGTGGAGGCGCCAACTAAGTGTAGTATTGTAGCCATGTGCTCCCTTGAGAGTGGCTGGTAGTATTGGTTCACCTTATAGCTGCCCTCAATCACACCATATATCACGCATCCGAGATACTGACCGTCTCTTGTTTTTGTTGTTTTATTTAGGGGAAATAACTTGGATGGGGATAAGGGATGACTGTGGAATACCCAAAGAATTATAGTAAATGAACCCCATTTACACTCCTGTATATGCTCACTTCACTGCAGCCCATCCCTCTGCAGACTGTTACACAACTCTCAAGCACTTGACTTGCTGACCGTTTCTTCTACAGTTCTCTCTCCAGCACTGAACTTAATAAATCATCACTCCATTACTTCTGTCCAGCGCCGCACTTAGTTTCCAGATTGAAAGGAAATGTATCAAGCTTCTCTGTTCCTTTCTTTTCACTGCGGCTAGCACATGGCGAGGCCTGCAGAATCTCCGAAACACCCATTACAGGCCAGGAATCACGGGCCCCTGAATGTGTAGCAAAAGTGCTTGAGTGCTAGCTGGGCCTTTGATGGACTACAACTCCCAGGCCATCGCTCTTCCAGGTCCCACCGACCTGCTTTTCCTCAGTGACTCTCCTTTCCCTGAACTGACTCCCATGGCTCCCACAGACTGTCCACTATTCCTCTCCCAGCCTGCTCCAGCACTTTCTCTTGCAGTTCCCAGGAACCATCACTCACCAAATCACTTTAAAGTCTCTCACTGTGTAGCACCTCCACTGTTCTCCTGTTCCCTGTGCGACTCCAGGAATCACCACCACTCCTGGCTGCAACCTAACCTCCAGGCCACAAGATCACCCTCCCCAGACTGGGGCGACCTCCTGGGTAGGGGCCTCCTCAGTGCCTCTGCTACATCTCCAGACTTCCACCTGACACTTCTCCCCAGATTGGGGTATTTAAGGAGGCTTTACCCCCGCCAATCCTGCTTGGGGATTGGTCAGGGCTCCTTAGAACACTTCAGATGGCTCCACCTATCTCCCAGCTCTCTGACCAGAAACCCTCCTCCAGGTTTCTAGAAAGAAGTGGAAGGTTCTGGTGACCTCATCTGTCAAGTCCACTCAACCCTCCCTGAGCCACTCCTCCCAGCCCAGATCAAAACATTCAGGCCTGACTAAATTTTACCGCACCTAGCAAAACCCTGCTACATATTATATAGTAAACATTTAATTCACAAGATAAAAAACACTTACAAAATGAAAAAGAAAAGTTCATGCCCATCATCATATGATTAGTCCTGGCAGCTCCTATGCCTCCCCGCAGGCTTCACACGTGGTCCGATGGCTGGTGGGGATGTACGGCGACATTGTGGCAGACAAATCAGACACTAACTGACACTTTTAGGGACTAGTGACACCAATACAGTGATCAGTGCTAAAAAATGTGCACTGTCACTGTACTAATGACACTGGCAGGGAAGGGGTTAACATCAGGGGCGATCAGAGGGTTAAAACTGTCCCTAGGGTTTTTCTGTCTAGCTGTGGGGGGGGGGGGGTGCTTTAACTGTGGGAAGACAGGGATCTGTGTTCCTGCTTAGCAGAAACACAGGATCTCTATCTTCCCTACTAACAGAGCAGCGACCTGCCTTGTTTACATAGGCAGACTGCCGTTCTGCCTCTGTTTGGAAGGATCGACGGGTCCCGATGGACACCGGGTCAGCCGGGACCCGTCGATCGTTCCCAACAGAGGCAGAATGGCAGTCTGCCTATGTAAACAAGGCAGGTTGCTGTTCTGTTAGTAGGGAAGATAGAGATTCTGATTGGCTCCCGCTGTGTCCAATCACAGTCCAATCACAGCGGGAGTGGGTCACCGGCGACACGCGTGTGTGCACCAGACTTGGAAGTGCAAAATTGCGTATCTGTAGGTGATTTTACACAGATGAGCTGCCGCCCCACAGTAAATGTATGTGGGGCAGTCGGCAAGAGGTTAAAGTGTTATCAAACCCAAAAACAAACATTTTTTTCACTGTAATAGATCATCTCAGTTTAATTCTACAATAGATATGTAATACAAACCTTAGAGAAATGGATTATGTAGTAGTAAGGTCAACATTTTTTTTTTTTATCTTCCAAGCCTGGGTACAGCCATATGTTTTAATTTAATAATCCCTGAGCGCCACCAATATTCAGCAATATGCCAGTGTAAAAGGAAAGTCTCTATAGACTACAGACTAAAAACTGCACGGCGTGCTTTAAATAAAGCTACTAAAGTATCATTTATTATATATAAATATAATTTATACTGACTGTAAGCCATTTTTTTCTTCAAAATAATAAACATGTTATACTTACCTGCTCTGTGCAGTGGTTTTGCACAGAGCAGCCTCGATCCTCCTCTTCTCTGATCCCTGCCAGCGCTACTGGCTCCTCCCCCCTGCCGAGTGCCTCCATAGCAAGCTGCTTGCTGCGGGGACCAATGCCGGGACAATTCCGTCCCCCTCCTGAAATTGCTCCTCCCAGCACAAATTGTTTCCCCTCCATCCCCCCTCCTAGCTCAAATCCTCTCTCTCTCCAAGCCTCCCCCCAAAAAAAAATCCCCTCCAAGGACAAATCTCCTCTCCCCTCTACCATATCACTTCTTCCAGTACAAACAATCCAAATCCTCCCTTCTACCACAAATCCTCTACCCCCATCTCCATTCCCAGCACAAATCCCCCTAAATCAGCTTCCTAGCACCAACTAAAATTTCCCCTCCTAGAACAATTCCTACTCCCTGCTGCCCCCAAATTCCCCCACCCAACACAAATCCCCCCCCCCATCTCCTTGTGGCACCCCCCTTGCCAACTCCTTTTCCCAGCCCTGGTGGGGGCACTTATGTTTGCTCATTCCTGAGCTCCTGCACACAAAGTGCGGCTCAGCCCTGCTCCCTCCTCACTGACTGTGATTGACAGCAGCAGAAGCCGATGGCTCCCACTGCTGTCTCTGAGGCAATAAGCATTTATAGCACAGGGTGATCCCCATCAGGTGTATCCACTCCTCTGGGGCAAGGGAATGTTCCGAATTCCAATGTTGTAAAATGAGTTTACGGACTTGAAATAAAGCTCTATAGACCACCTCTCTAGTATGTGTCTGCAGGACTAGTTAACCAGTTCCTGACCGGATGGTGTCCATTTACTGCTGCAGAGTGGCTCTGCCTCGCGAATCGTCGTCTATAAACGGCAGCTCGCGCATGCGCTGTAGTGGGCGGGAGCCCACTTTTTTTTCACTTAGGGGTGTACTCACTTTTGTTGCCAGCAGTTTAGACATTAATGGCTGTGTGTTGAGTTATTTTGAGGGGACAGCTAATTTACACTGTTATACAAGCTGTACACTCACTACTTTACATTGTAGCAAAGTGTCATTTCTTCTTTACATTGTAGCAAAGCTGTAAGCACCAATTTCCCTGTATAGCTGACAGCCGCTTTTCCTCCTCTCCCTCCCTTGGCTATACAGGGAGATCAGTGCTCAGGCCTGTCCCTCCTGATCATTCCCAGCTGTTTCCTGTCCTTCTCTGCCCCCCCCTCCTTCTCTGGCCCCCCCTCCATGTCCTCCTCCGCCCCGTGTTCTCCTCCGCCCCGTGTTCTCCTCCGTCCCCCCATGTTCTCCTCTACCCCCATGTTCACCTCCGTCCCCCCATGTTCTCCTCTACCCCCATGTTCACCTCCGTCCCCCCATGTTCTCCTCCACCCCACCCCCCCGTGTTCTCCTCCGCCCCATGTTCTCCTTCGTCCCCCCATGTTCTCCTCTGCCCCATGTTCTCCTCCTTGTACC
>BLSH010468168.1:616491-634058 GCA_018402905.1 Glandirana rugosa | reverse complement strand
CACGTACTTTGATTTCTTTGTCATATAATACGTCACCTCAGTTTACCTCATGACTTTAATGTCGTATGACGTGTCTCATGTCGATACACCTGATATCTTGGTTACCCAATCATATGTCGCACCTCGCCACAAGTCATCACTTGTGTATTAGATGTTTTAAAATCACGTGTGATCTCAACAGTGGAGTAGGGAAATTTGGGCTTGTGTATACTTAATGTGTCTAAGACTCCGATTAAATTACGTCCATTGCTTGGTTCACTCCAATTGGCCAAGGGGTGGCGTGCGGCACAAAAATGCCGCCGTCACCCCCTCGGGACGCGCTTAGCGGCATTTATTTGCCGCTAAGCGTAAAACCGGTGGTCCCCCGCGCGTGGGCGGCGTGAGGACTCCTCACACGGGCGCCGAGCCTGCCTGGGCTACAGGCGGCCGCTCGGCGCTACTCGCCGATGTCCCGTTTCTTGCCCCTTGGCGGCTACATTTGTGCCGCCAAGGGGCGGGAGTGCGCGCCCCCTGGTGGCCAAAATGCGAATCGCCGTTTATTTACGGCGATTCGCGCAGGGCTCCCCCACTGCCGCCGTAAAAACACGGCGTGCGGTGGGGAACCGGTTAACCTCACTTGGTTCGTTACCTGCATTAAATTAGCCTCAGAATCTGTGTAATTCATATGTGTTCGGGTTTAAAGGGATGAGGTGACAACTCTAGTGTGCACTAAAATTTTGTAGATTATGTGTTCACTACTGAACACCGCTCCACGCTGTATACTAACCCATTGGTTCTATAGTCCACATAGCTGTACTCTGTGCAGTATGCTGTAATTTCAGTACTCCATTTGACTCCACTGCATAATATACTGTTTCTTTAGTTTCATGCACTCTGGACATTTTTACAGCTGCTGATTTTGGCTTTAGCCATTTTTTTCTGAAGCCAGTAAACTCCATAGCATGTTATCCAATGTGTTCATGCACAAATAGGCTTTTATCAGCGTTTTTTGGCAGGGGAGTTATATGGCTGGGAAAAAACCCCAGAACTAATGGGTTTGAAGAGGAGTTTTTCAGCTGGAAAAATGCCCTAACTCTGAAAAAAACTATAAAATGCAGCTATTCAGTGTTTATGAATGTTTTTGAGCCATAAGCTTTTGTAGGGGTATAGTTTTGCTACAAAAACCAAAAAATGCAATCACTAAAAAATTCTACTGCAAAAACGCTGCAAAAGTCACTCTACAGCTTTCTTCAGCTAATGCTACTGGTATTTTTTATAATGTCCAGGGTGCATGAGGCCTCAGAGTGCACATAGCTCCATTCCGTACACATTTTATATTTTATCCATTTTATGTTTTCCCCCACTTCTTGTCCCAATCAGGAAATCTCCTAAAAGAAGCCACAGGCAGCAATAAAAAGCTGTCAGAAGATCCAACCATTTTCTACTTTCAAAACCATAAAGAATTGTGTGGCAGGATTTCCATTTTATGTTTAATTATGTAGAGTCTATGTTTTATTTCTGTGAGCGTCCAAAAATCCTCTGCACATCATAAATTAGCATGAAAGGGGAAATGTCAATACTGTGAGATAAACAGACTCCATTACATTGCACAGAAATGCCATTACTATGTGCTTCAACACTTGAGAGGGAGTAGGAAGTTTATATGCCAGCGGTGGTCAGCTTAAAATTTATAGGGGCTTCAAGTGCGACCCTGACACTTCAAGAGGGCCTCACAATAGCAGTGCATTTTTTCGTACTTCAACACTCAAAAACGTAGGTCCTGGTGCATTTTTTACAGTGTGTCACAATGCATACTGAAGAAGGTGGCGTACGATAACTCAAGCACTGGTGTCAGTGAGTGCAATAATAACCCTTAGCAATGGTGTCAGTGGACACAATATTAACCCCCAGCATTGGTGTCCATGGACACAATAATAATCCCCAGTAATGGTGTCGGTGGACGCAATATTAACCCCCAGCATTGGTGTCAGTGAACACAATAATATTCGCTAGCATTGGTGTCAGTGGACCCAATAATAACCTCCGGCATTGGTGTCAGTGGACACAATAATAACCTCCAGCATTGGTGTCAGTGGACACAATAATAACTGCCAGCATTGGTGTCAGTGGACACAATAATAACCTCCAGCATTGATGTCAGTGGACACAATAATAACCGCCAGCATTGGTGTCAGTGGACACAATAATAACCTCCAGCATTGGTGTCAGTGGACACAATAATAACCTCCAGCATTGGTGTCAGTGAGTGCAAAAACAACCCCAGCATTGGTGTACAGTGAATGCAATATAACTCCACCCACAGTACAGTCTCTCTTTCAGTGCCAGGTGCTGAAGCACAGAAAGCGTTCCAGCACCCAGCTCCCTGCTGCCACTCTGCGCTATATATGGTGCTCAATAGCCAGAGGCTGCACGCAGAGGGCTGCCAGGCTGTATCCATACACACAGAATAAGAACAGAAGCTGAGAAGGAAACCCAGCATACAGGAAAAGAGACGTGTTACTGTGCTGAGTCCATAAATACAGAATAAGAACAGATACTGAGAATTAAACCCAGCATAGAGGTCAAAAGAAGTGTTATTGTGCTGAGTCCATACAGATCTTCAGAATTACACCCACCATATAGTACAAAAGAAATGTTATTGTGTAGAGTCCATACTGTGGGGGGTTAGCTCAAAGGGTCTCACCTTCCCTGGGAAAAAGGCAGTCCACTCGGCAGATTTTCTTAAAAGCTGACTTGTAGCCAGTTTTGTAACAAGACGAGAAGGGAAAAAAAGAGCATTTCCTTTACTGGAGGCCCTAACAGTGGACTTTGATGGTACCGTACACACAAGTACAAAATAGTTTATAAAAAATATAAATTTTATTACAAATTATCATGTTTAAAAAGGAAAAACACATTTACATAGATAGCTAAAATGTACACAAAGCAGAGATCAAACATCTGTATAGTTTATGATCATGATGGATACTTATGCACTTTTCTGTAAGCTCAACATGTTTTGCGGACTACAGATGTGTCACTTCCTCAGGAGTCTTTTATACAGAGGGGTGTGCACAGGGGCGTAACGATAGGGGTTGCAGGGGTTGCAATTGCAACCGGGCCCCATGGTCTAGGGGGCCCATGTGCCTCCCTTGTACACCTGAATAGGAGGGATGGCGGGGGTGGCATTTAGAGGACCCAATCTCCTCCATTTTCCTCTGTCCAGTTTACTTGTCTTCTGCTGTTCCCAGGGCCCCTGTGTGCTTCCCTGGTCCCACAGGGGGCCTGCTGCAGAACTTGTGAAAGAGCCCCACTGCAGTACCGTAATAAAGGGACCCACGATAGGCGTAAAGGGCCCCAGGATCAGGGGTAAGAGGGAAGGGCCCTGGCCAGGGGTCAGGGGGCCCTTCATAATTTCTTGCACCGGGGCCCTGAAGGTTCTAGTTACGCCTCTGGGTGTGCAAAATAAATTTTGATGCCTGTGTCGTACTGTAACCGTGGACAATAAAACATTACATTAGATAACAATATATCAGTTATATATAAACACATATATCCAATGAGGAGTAATGTTACATATTATGGTTTTGTTTTTGTGCATTGATCACCCCATGAAAATCTCCCTTACACATGATGCCACCACACTCACGATTCACGGGATAAGGTCTGCCCCGGGGGATGTGGGAGCCAACAGTTGTTTGATCTCTGCCTTGTGTGCATTTTAGCTATCTATGTAAATGTGTTTTTCCTTTTTAAAGATGATACAGTAATTTGTAATAAAATTTGTATTTTTTTATAAACTATTTTGTACTTTATGTGTACGGTACCATCAAAGTCCACTGTTAGGGCCTCCAGTAAGGGAAATTCTCCCTTTTTTTCCCCTTCTTGTCTTGTTACAATTTGTCTTCGGACGAGGTACCGTGGCTTATTTGGTATTTACTTAGGGCACTTCTAATCATTGTAGCTAGTTTTATTTTAAAAGGTTGCATGAAAACAAACAAAACAGAGAACAAATCCTTGCCATCCTGGCTCTTACTAAAGGTCCTCAGTTTCCCTAACTGAGCGGTGCAGGGCTTCTCCAAGTCACCCACAAAATAAAGATAATGCAAACCTTCAGTTTTTGTCTTTCAGCAAAACCTCAGTACAGCTCTCTCAGGGTTGCTGGCTCCTGAGTCAGTCACAGGCCAGAGCAAAACTTTCCTCTCTTCCTGGTTATTTAAACCACCTGATGGTGGACTCCAGTGGACCGCAAAACCTGCCAAGGTGGTTGGTAAAACCCGGACCGGATTCCACCTTAGTCCACTCCAAGTTCTCGCCGTCACATATCCCCCCTCTGCTCAAGCCACTGCGGCTGAGCAACTGTCCCAACCAGACAGTGGACCCAGGAAAGGGCATCTGCATTAATCTGGAGTTTCCCTGCTCTATGCTCCACTGTAAACTTGAATGCTTGCAGATCGAGGAACCACCTTGTCACCCGACTGTTTTTCTCCTTGTTATCACACATCCACTTAAGAGGGTCATGGTCAGTGACCAATTTGAATGGTCTCACCAATAGGTAATATTTTAGGCCATCTAAGACCCATTTAATGGCAAAAAATTCCTTCTCAACAATGGCATAGTTTTTCTCATGTCTGTTGAGTTTTCTGCTAAGATAAACCACTGGATGCTCCTCCCTGTCTCTGACCTGGGACAGTACAGCACCCAGTCCCACATCAGAGACGTCCGCCTGCAAGACAAATTCCTTTGTGAAATCTGGGGTCACGAGCACAGGTTGTGCACAAAGGGCTTGCTTCAACATTTGAAATGCCTTTTCTGCCTCCGGATTCCACTTGATCATAACGGAACCTCTACCCTTCGGAACCTGACGGAACCTCTACCCTTCTTCAGATCTGTCAGTGGGGCTGCAATGGTGGCAAAATTGGAAATAAAGTGCCTGTAGTATCCTGTCATCCCAAGAAATGCACAAACTTGCTTTTTATTTATAGGTTGGAGCTACTTTTGAACTGCCTCAATTTTATTGATCTGAGGTTTGATCAGCCCCCCACCAATAATGTAGCCAAGGTATTTGGCCTCCAAGCCTATGGCACTCTTTCTGGGGTTGGCCGTGAGTCCTGCTTTCCTAAAGGAATCTACTACTGCTTGTACCCGGGGCAAATGGGATTCCCAATCTGAGCTGTGGATGACTACATTGTCCAAATAGACGACTGCGTATTGGCGATGGGGTCTTAAGGATCAAAGTATATAAGAGCTTTCTCTTTCTCTCCCAGTAGAAGTCACGTGAGGTGACAAAATCGATAGGAGGGACTGGTATAGCCGAAGTATGTGGACAAGGGTTGGTACAGAGGAACAGTGAGGAATGCTGGAGTCTAATCCTGCCTACAGGAGCTGCAGATCCCTGGGACAGGATATAGGCAAACAGCCAGTGGTGGCTGGTGCAAAGTGACCGCTGCTTCTGGTGACAGGCAACGTGGCAAGTGACAGACTGCATCTGGTGACAGGCGATGTGGCACGTGACAAGCTGCATCTGGTGACAGGTGACGTGGCAAGTGACAAGCTGCATCTGGTGGCAGGCGACGTGGCAAGTGACACAATGGAGGGCTCCCACTGATTCTACATTATGAATATTGGCAGACAGCCAGTGACGGCTGGTGCAAAGTGAGCGCTGCTTCTGGTGACAGGCAATGTGACAAGTGACAAGCTGCATCTGGTGACAGGCGACGTGGCAAGTGACAGGATGCAGGACTACACCCTATTATTATTTGAAAATTTCCTTAACCAATTTATCACGAATTGTATTACATTTGCATTTTTCACTATTTTTTTTTTTCATTTAATTTTGTCTAGTGCCACACTTTTGCTTAATTAACAGTTTTCTTTTTCGCTGACTCCTTTAGGGGTATCTGGCAATAACCTTTAGTCAGGTCTAACGTAGATATGTACTGGGCACTACCCTATCTGTCAACAAGCTCGTCGACCCAAGGCATTGGGTACGCATCGAATTTGGACACGCTGTTTAACTTTCTGAAATTATTACAAAATCTTATCGTTCCAGCGGGTTTTGGGACCAATACTATGGGACCGGACCAGTCACTGTGGGACTCCTCTATCACGTCCAGCTCTAACGTGTTCTTTACTTCATTTGCAACTGCTTCACATCGGGCCTCGGGTATTATATAGGGCTTCACGTTTACGCGGACACCTGGTTCTGTAATTACGTCATGCTGTATAACTATGGTCAGTCCAGGCAGGTGAGAGAAAAAGTCTCTATTCTTATTCACAAATTCTTTAACGTCCTTCTGTTGGGCCACTGAAAAGGTTTCAGTTATGGGTACTTTAGGAGTCACGGGGGGCCATGTCCTTTTGGGGGGTTGGCATTGCCAGTAAAGTCTCTCTGTCCTTCCAGGGTTTCAAGAGATTAATGTGATATATTTGCTTATTTTTCCCTTTCCCTGGCTGGTAAACTTTGTAGTCTACCTCCCCTACTCTTTACATAATTTCAAAGGGACTTTGCAATTTTGCTAGGGATTTATTCTCAACGGTGGGGACCAGTACCAACACTCTATCACCAGGGCTGAAGACCCAGGTCTTGGCACCCCGATTATAAACCCTTCTCTGGGCCTCCTGGTCTTGCTCCATATGTTCCAGTACAAGCGTCATGACAGCAGTGATTCTATCTTGCATCATTAAGATATGCTCATGACGCTTCTATAAGGCGGGGTTGCTCCCTTCCATGTTTCTTTTGCAACATCTAGCAATCCACTGGGGTGTCTCCCATACAGTAGTTCAAAAGGGGAGTAACCTGTAGATGCCTGAGGTATGGCAAACATGAGGTATGGCAAACATGAGGTATGGCAGCAAAAAATCTCAATTTCTCCCATCTTTGTTGACCACCTTTTTTAACATGCTTTTGAGTGTTTTGTTAAATCTCTCCACAAGACCATCAGTTTGCGGGAGGTACAGAAATAAGAGATTTTGAACAATTTACACAATTCTTTGGTGACTCAGGACAAAAATGGGGTGCCTTGATCTGTCAATATTTCTTCTGGAATACCTACATGACTAAATACCCGGACAAACTCTTTGGCAATAGTTTTAGCTGAAGCATTACGCAAGGGAATGGCTTCTGGATATCGCGTGGCATAGTCCAGTAATACCAGTATGCGCTGAAGGCCCTGGGCAGACTTTACTACTGGTCCCACCAGATCCATGCCAATCCTTTCAAAAGGAACTTCAATGATTGGAAATGGTACCAGCGGACTGTGAAAATGGGGCGATGGTGCAGAATATTTACACTCTGGGCATGACTCACAATATTCTTTCACATCTGCATATAACCCGGGCCAAAAGAATCTCTGGGTTATACTCTCCCTGGTCTTCTCAATACCCAGATGTCCCCACATCATATGACCATGGGCCAAATCTAATACCATCTGGCGATAGGGTTTGAGGAACCACCAGCTGCTCTACCACTACCTCACCTTGCTTTACCACCTGATACAGCAAGTTATTTTTAAGAGCCATGTAGGGAAAAGATACACCATATTAGGTTCAACAGGTTCCCCATCTACCATTTTAATGTTCTCTCTGGCTCTATTGAGTGTGGCGTCTTTTAGTTGTTCCGTAAAAAAATCATCTTTTCTGACTTCTAAGTCAGGCACCACATTCTGTCCACTCTCACTAAGTCACTTAGTCAGAAATTCTTTCTTGTTCATTAACCTCCAGCTGGGGGCTAGATTCCAGCTCCTCCTGGTTCCCAGCTATTACAGAAAAAGGAAAAGGACCTAAGCCTCCGTTGGACAGACCCACAGTTTCCTTTTCAATTTTGCATTTAAAAGGGTCCGGAGTGAGTTCCAGTGTTTCTCCAGCAGGGAGCGCTCTGTCCTCCCGACTCCTTTTGGTTTCCCATAAACTCCAAAAGTGTGGAAAATCTCTCCCCACTAGGACCTCATGAAGCAGTGAGGGTACCACCCCCAATGAATATGTCACTATGCCCCAAGGGGTATCAATCTCAACCACAGCAGTGCTAGCGTGTAACTTTGCGGGATTTACACAATCACCTTTGACTAAGGTCACCACACTACCAGAATCTAGCAGAGCTTTGACTGGCTT
Source organism: Glandirana rugosa (assembly GCA_018402905.1). NCBI lineage: Eukaryota > Metazoa > Chordata > Amphibia > Anura > Ranidae > Glandirana > Glandirana rugosa. The sequence continues at coordinate 625,970 of BLSH010468168.1, read as the reverse complement.
TCCCTCAACTGAAATTACACACATTTGTTGCAGTACATATTACCTGTGTGTTTTTTTCAAGTAAGCATTATCACATTGCATTTAGGGGACAGTTAGCAGCAATATGACCCAATGCATGGCAGCGATAACATTTTATATGTTCTGTACCCAGTCCTCTAAACAGCCTCAGAGACCTTCCTGACCTATTTGGCCAGTCTCTAGGTCCTGAGCCCATAGTCTCATTATCTGTGGCAACAGACTTGTAATTTCTTCCCACGCCCTTGAACCCTGGAACAGTCTTACCGGATCCTCTGGGAGATTTTTCACCCCTAGAGACATTGGAGTGGGGCACGGATGGGTTCAACAAGTCCTTGGCCACCGTATATCTCTCCACAAGGTCAACCAGCTGATTTGCAGTCTTAGGGTCCCCATGGCTGACCCACTTCCTCAAAGTGGCAGGGAGCACATGTAAATAATGGTCCATGACCACAAGCTCCACAATCTTAGGGCCTGGCAAAGTCTCTGGTTGCAGCCATTTCTTGGTGAGGTGTATCAAATCAAACATTTGTGAGCGGGGTGGCTTGTCAGTACTGTATGGCCAGCGATGCACCCGTTGAGCCCGGACTGCAATGGTGACGCCCATGCGTGCAAGTATCTCGGCTTTCAGTGTCTCATATTCCTGGGCAGCCTCTGATTCCAGGTCATAATAGGCCTTTTGGGATTCTCTTTCAGAAAAGGTGCTAACAGTCCTGCCTATTGCTCTTTTTGACATCCTTCTCAAACAGCGACTATTTCAAAAGTTGCTAGGTATGCTTCCACATCATCTGCAGGTGTCATCTGCTGCAGGAAATAGCTGGCATGCACCATTTTCTGTTCCACCGGTAAAGGACTTGCAAACCCCTTCATTAATTCCACCAGGGCCTCCGCAAACTTGCGATTCATCTCCTGCTGGGTTGCAATGGCTTGGCGACTCATCTCATGCTGCTGGCAATTTTCCTTCTGCGCAGCAATGGCTTGGTGACTCGCCTCATGCTGCTGGCGATTTTGCCTCTTGCTGCGATTCAGTGGCCTGTGTGATGTGGCGATTGGTTTCCTGTTGTTGACGGTTTGCTTCCTGTTGCTGGCGATTGTACTCCTGCTGGGTTGCAGTGGCCTGCAACAGGGCTTTTAATACATCCTCCATCTTTCTACTTGTTCAGGAAGATGCCCGCCGAGTCCACCATGTGTGGGTGGTTAGCTCAAGGGGGATTACCTTGCCTGGGAAAAAGGCAGTCCACATGGCAGATTTTCTTAAAAGCTGACCCGTTGCCAGTTTCATTTTTAAAGGTTGCATGAAATCAAACAAAACAGAAAACAAATCCTTGCCATCCTCGCTCTTACTAAGTGTCCTCAGTTTCCCTAACTGAACAGTGCAGGGCTTCTCCCAGTCACCCACAAAATAAAGATAATGCAAACCTTTAGTTTTTGTCTTTCAGCAAAACTTCAGTACAGCTCTCTCAGGGTTGCTGGTTCCTGAGCCCAGGCCAGAGCAAAACTTTCCTCTCTTCCTGGTTATTTAAACCACCTGATGGTTGGCTCCAGTGGACCACAAAATCTGGTCCGAAACCAACCCTGCCAAGGTGGCTGGTAAAACCCAGACTGGATTCCACCTTAGTCCACTCCAAATCAATGCATGCGAGGCGACACATATCGTCCATTGATCATCTCACCTCGCATAACATCACAATACATACAGAGTAAGAACACATACTGAGACTTACACCTAGTTGACAGAACAATAGAAGTGTTACTGTGCAGAGAACATAACACAGAATAACTCAGACTTAAACCCACCATGCAAACCTTACAGGACAAGAGAAGTGATACTATGCAGCATCCATGCATACAGAATAAGAGTAGATACTGAGAATTGCACCCACCATACTGAGAAGTGGTACTGTGCAGAGTCCATACATACTGTATGGAGTAAGGACAGATACTGCATGCAGCATGTAGAACATGTGTCCTATTTTACATATAAAATTATTTGATGCAGTTTATATAACCAAAGTAGTAGTTCTATGCTTGGTTTATATGTAAGGATTGCCAACTTTTTAGAAACAGTAACCATAACAACAAAATACACATTTACTGCAATTTACACTTGTAAACCTATCAGAACTGTCTTTCAAATTACAGGTCACTTGACAACAATTGTGGGGGAGAGGTCTGAGTCAGATCTATGGTGAATGAGAGGAATCTAGGGTGATTTGTACTTCATGCAGGGTGACAGGGGCGAAAAAACAGGGTGGCACTCTGGATCTTAGGGTGAGTTAACATGGCTGCTGCTGTTGCACTGTTTACTTAATAAGACCAAAAATATGCATTCAGCTAATTTAGATGTGCAAAAGATACTCGAGCATTCGCTGACCTATCTGTTGGTTGCCGTGGTGATGTTATTCAGCTGAGAGAAGGACAATAAAAAAAATCCCGAGGGGTGGAAGAGCACAGATTATTCACAAGCAGGAAAAATGCCTATTAGCTTTAATACCTAATGTGTAGTAGATCTAGAGTAAAATGGTTTGTGAGTGCCCACAGACATTAAATGTCAGTCTTTGCCAAATCAGGAGAGGATTAAACATCTAAAGAGCACAAGGAGGCTCCACTGACCAAAGGTTCTCCGGAAAATCATGTTGAATTACTGCTCCCCTCACCTATTTGTATGCCAAAAAGTAGATGACCTGGATGATTTAGGGAAAAAATAATGAAGGCCTTGTCAGGGATGGAAGTACACTTTCATAGATGTTGTCTGGAGTACAAGCTTGTACTCCTTAAGCGGTAGTAAACCCATCCATTTAACAGTTTAACCACTTGCCGACCGCCGATCGGCATCTGACGGCAACAGAGTGGCTCTGTAAGGCAAAACGCCGTCATACGACGGCGGCTGGCAGATCGCGCACAGTGAGCGCGCGCGCGCCACCAGAGGCACGCCCGCGCGCTCACTGTGTCCGGGGAGGGCCACGGAGTCGATCTCCGCCGGCCACCCGCGATGCCCCCCCCCCGGAGTGAAAGAACGGAGGTCCGTGTAAGTCAGTGGTTCTCAACTCCGGTCCTCGGGACCCCCCAACAGGCCAGGTTTGCAGGATAACTGAAATACTTCACAGGTGATATCATTTGCTGCTCAGTGATTGCAGTGTTCTAGTCTGCATCTCCCCAAGGTAATACTTAAAATCTGGCCTGTTGGTGGGTCCCGAGGACCGGAGTTGAGAACCATTGGTGTAAGTAAACACGGACCTCCGTTCTGTGAGAGGGGGAAGGGCTGTAATCACAGCCTTCCTCTACACGGAAGGTGTGATCACTTCCCTTCCCCTGTTAGGGCAGTCCCCCCACAGTTAGAACACGCCCAGGGAACATAGTTAACCCTTAGAGCGCCCCCTGCAGGTTAACCCCTTCACTGCCAATGGCATTTACACAGTAATCAGTGCATTTTTATAGCACTGATCGCTGTATAAATGCCAATGGTCCCAAAAAAGTGTCAAAATGTTCCGACATGTCCGCCCCAATATCGCAGTACCACTAAAAATCGCAGATCGCCGCCATTACTAGTAAAAAAAAAAATAAAAACCCCAAAAATGAATTCTCATCATCCGTAAACGCGACCACTTTTGCGCAAACCAATCAATAAAGGCCGATTGCATTTTTTTTTATCACAAATATGAGGAAGAATATAAATGGGCCAAAACCGATGAAAAAAAATGTTTTTTTATATATTTTTTTTGGATTTGTATTTTAGCAAAAAGTAAGAAATTTGGGGTTTTTTTGCAAAATTGTCGCTCTTCTTTTGTTTATAGCGGCGATCAGAAATGACGCAGGGCTGATCAAATACCACCAAAAGAAAGCTCTATTTGTGGAAAATAAAGGACTCAAATTTTGTTTGGGTACAACGTCGTACGACCGCGCAATTGTCAGTTAAAGCGACGCAGTGCCGAATCGCAAAAAGGGCTCCGGTCCTAAAGCTGGAAATCCTTCCGGTCCTTAAGTGGTTAAAAATCAGTTACATTTCCGTCAGGTGCCGGAAATGTAACACTCCTATTGGTTGTGCTCTAAACCAAACTGTCAAACTATCCAATGGCTGGTGTCATAGCTGATCACATGTGCAGCATCATGGCAGTTGTAGATTAAACAGAGGCCAAGATGGCAGCTTCCTTGGCTGAAAATGATAGGAGGGTTTACTTCCACTTTAGCTCACTGTAGGAATGGTTGGTAGTGCAGAACACATGTGTAGACCTGGCCAGGAAGATTTTGACAAGTCAATGTGTGTCCTTATCACATTTTGCAGTTACATTTTAAGTAATCAACATCATTCTGAATTAGATATTCAATATATACTTTGCTAGTTAGTCTTAAAAAAACACCAGTCATGTGTCAGTACAGGTATGTCCAGATGCCTAAATGTCAGTTCTTCTTTAACCTAGGATGCTCAGTTAGGCAAACAGTAACCTAATCTAGGAGAAGGGCTTGATTTACCATTTGACACAGTAGGCCCACAAAATAAGGTTACTATTTGTTCCTGTTTGCCATGAACAGACCCCTGCTCCCAGTCAGTGGGGGGAGTACAACTTTATTGCAGCCTATGTCCTTCTAATGGGCGGAGATTACTCCTATGGTGGGATTGAATCCCTTGTCTCTTATTTTGGGAACTGGATCAAACTTTATCATGTATACCTTTTTATTATAGGACCATTCTTCTGTGTGGCATTTTAGTACAGTGTATGGCTGCCTTTTATGCTTACTCTACCCGGGGTCCCTGGATTTTAATTGGTCCCCTGTGCCCCCTAGTGGCACATGGAGTCCTAAGAGTATTGACAAGCATCATAGCTATTATTTTTGTCACTCTACTCCTGATGAAGCAATATTTGAAACATGTTGAGAATGAGGCCGCGCTGATTACCTTCTGATTACCGGCAAATTTCCATTAGTTGTGGGCAATTGGACTTGGGATATAATCTACATGATCATTATGTAAATTGATATCTGTTTTTTGGCCATTATTAGGGTGTGATAATTGCTAGGCGTGTGTAAATTGTTTCGTTCCGAATTCGTTTTTTAATAAATTTTTCGAAATTCAGCTATTCAGACGAATCCGAACTTTTCCGTATTTTCATTTTTTCGAATTTGAAAATTCGGTAATCTGAAAACCACTATATCTGAAAATCCGAATGCTGCAAATTCGGAAATTCGGTAATCGGAAAAGCCGAAAATCCAAAATTCGAAAATAAGAAAGAATATTTGAAATAATAACTAAGTAATAAATAACTATGAAATTATAGATATTGGAATTTCCTTGAAAATATGGCTTTTAGAGATAAATTTCATATTTAAGTTCACTAACAGGCATATTTTCAAGGAAATTTCAATACCTATAATTTAATAGTTATTTATTAGTTAGTTATTATTTCAAATGCTCTTTCTTATTTTCAAATTTCCGATTTTTCAAATTTTCCGATTTTTTTACTTCCGAATTTTCAAATATCGAATTTTGGCATTTTCGAATTGCCGAATTCGCAAATTTTCGAATCCCAAATTTTCAAATTTCCGATTTCCACATTTTTTTGAATTTCCGTATTCCTGAATTTCCGTAAAAATAAAAAGCAAACGGAACGAAAACGAACACATTTTTCAGCTGTGCACAAGCCTAATAATTGCTTTTCATTGATGCTACATATTATTGCTTTTAGGATACCAATTATAACAAGTTGCTTGTTAGACCATTTGTAATGACAAAGAAACATGTTTTAACTGATTTTCTGTATTACCAATCCTTGCACTATGTGCATTGCTTACGTCTGACTTCTGCTCTCTGTGCATTACTTGCTCTTGAGCTCTGCAGTTTGTGTATTATGCACTCCTAACCCATGCGCTCAGTATGTTACACACTTCTGACCATACTCCTGACCCATGCACTCTGTGCATTACACACTTCTGACCCCTGAGCTCTGTACATGTACACACTCCTGACCTCTGCACTCTGTATATTACACACTCCTGACCTCTGAATGCTGTCCACTCTTGGCCCATGGCGCAGTTGGCTCAGATTTTAATTAACCATTCCTCTTTTAAGTCACTCCCATTACTAATGCAATTTGGTCACAATTTGCTGCAACACACTTTCTCTGCTCATGGTGCTCAAGGCAATTTGATTTTATACCTTGAATTTCTGCCTCTTGTTCCAAAAGTCTGTGACCAATTGTTTTGAGCGTATTCAAAACAATTTTTATTAACAATTTTAAGCGTATTAAAAATAATTATTATTATTACCAATTATTAACAATAATAATACCTTTAATTAAAGATTATTTACACATTGTGACAATATTTCAAACCGGATTAGGACTAGTAAATATTAAAATGTATTTGGTAAAAGAGGTGATCCTAGCAGAGTGATATTTAGACATCAAACATTGGTGATGCACATTGTTTCTTGTCTAGCAGGTTGCACACTGTGGATCTTGGAGTTAAGTCCAAACTACTTTTTATTGAAGCATGAGCACATCACAAGCAAAAAAGAGTGTAAAGTTTCGGAGCTGCGCAGGGTCCCTTCGTCAGGCCCATCACACGCCTGATGAAGGGGCCATGCACGGCTCTAAATAAAAAAATATTTGGTCTTAACTCCAAGATCCGTGGTGTGCTGGCAAATATTTACACTGCATCATGTATGTTCCAGTTCCCAGCTGGCTGTTGCTGGGGTACCCATTTGCTTAGAGCTTATTCCAGGATTGTGTGCGATGGGAATATGGATGTATGCAGGTTAGCACTGGCCATGCCCTCCCATCTTTGTATGCCTCGCTTTTGGTCCACATACTGTATGTGATGGGTTGATTGACCTAAAAAGAGCAATACTGTGATTTGGGAGGTGTAGGTAAAAGGACCAAGTGCTGGCCTTCCTAGAGGAGGCCTTCTTTGCATACACAGGTTTACATTGCTGCAAAATGCAAACGCTTCTGGAACTAAAATCTGTGATACTGCAATGGATCAAATCTCTAGGTGGGTTGGTTGGAAGTACAGAAGATTTCTGCTGTTTGTACAACGTTATGGCAGATTCACATTACAGGCTATGGGGATATCCCTCAAATGCACTAAATAGAGGGTAATATTCAATTGTAACTTAGCATATTTAATTATATAAAATTGCATACATTATGTGCACAAAGCTGCCAGCTTATTAAAGAGGTAAATATATCTAATGAGCAGATGGAAAGAAGTGCACATATGAGAAAAGGGAGCAGTGCTAATTATTTTATTGTAAAATATAGCCAATGATTGAATTGAAAAATAAGCCTTTGCTCATAAAAATGTGTATTGAACTAAGGTCACATTCTAACGCAGTCCTTTCCCAAAGCACACCGCTTTTTCTAAAACGAGGAGTTATTGATAGCTCTCTTTGTGTCTGACTTTGGTGGTTACCATAGCAATCCGACCTGAATCTGCTTGTCTTATTTCATATCATTGTGACACTATCATGTCTTGTGTGCTACATATTTCTTGTTCACACGTTGCTATTTAAAACCCTTTCTTATCACCCAGCTGTTTTTTGCAATTTAACAGTTTTTACAGGGTTTCTATTTTTAGCATTTTTTAATATATTTGTCATAGTGCGATATCTTGCATTGAGGAGCCGTGGTGCACATTAATATGTCATTGTTTTTTAGGCTGAAATCCTTCCACAAATGAATGAGTTTTATAGATTTTAGAACAATAAATATTAAGCCCTTTTAAAATACAACTATAGATAGAATGTAAAACTCAGTGATAAGGAAGCTTTCTGATTAAAGGGTAAATGCATTTATAGCCCCATAGGTTTGAAAAGGTGATTTGGAGAATAAATTAGGCACAACACACAGTGAAGACCTCAACAGGGAGGTGGCCAGTATATGTATGTAGGTGTGTGTGTGTATATATATATATATATATATAAATCTAGAGAGAGAGAGAGAGTATAGCAATGGTCAATTGCAGGAGGAGACACATCTCATTAAAGCCTAAGTTTACATAAAACAAAAAAATCAGACAACTAGAAGGGCGTGGCTCATGCTGAAGGCCACTTAGAGTAGGAGCTCCACCGGGGAGAACGCTTAGCCAGCAACCTCCAAGTGAACCCCCAACCCGAAAACCAGCGATCCCCTGCCCCTGGATCACAGGATGTCTCGGGTCCATCCGCCTGCTGCAACTCCAGAGCGGGACAGCCCAAAAAGTTCACCGGCTTCTTCCCGGGTGCAGGAAGAGAGGAGGCCCAAGATGGCAACGGTGGAAGCATGGGTCTCTCCCCCTCCACAGCGCCAGATACTAAGCTCATCTACCAAGAACACCAGTCTGCAGACTACAGATCGGACGACAAGCAGTCCTACAAACGTTCTGCACTTTCTCCTGATGCCTCATCTGCCTCTAAGGGACCTGTGAGTAAAAAACTCCTCTCTGCTTGAGAGGATAATGCACCTACTGCAGTTACACATGACTCCCTCTCAGCCTTTCCCACTACTGACCGCTCTGCCTCAGAGCACATCATGAAGGAGATGCTATTCTCTCTCAAGAAGGATCTGCAGGTTGAGCTGTGTAAATCAGTAGCAGACTTACATGTTCTAATGGAACATCTAGAGGACAGACTAAAAGCGAATGAACACAAAGTAAGAAAGTGCATTTCTGCACATAATGTCCTAGTGGATAGCTATCAGGATAGGGATGCAGATATACAATGGCTGAAAAATAAGGTCACAGGCCTTGAAGACAGATCCAGGAGGAATAATTTAATATTCAGAGACATCCCTGAATCAATCTCCCCTCATGAAATCCCACAATATCTGCTACAACTACTGAAAACCCTCCTGCCAATGGAAAATGCACATGATTTGGTCATTGACAGAGCGCATCGTATAGCTAAACCCAATACAATTCCTGGCACAGTGCCAAGAGACATATTGGCAAGAATCCACTTCTTCCACATAAAAGAAAGAGCTACGGCGGCTGCACGTAAAATAGGTAAATTACCCGATCCATTCTCCCACATCACTTTATATGCTGACTAGAGTTGAGCGAACCTCTGGAAGTTCGGGTTCTGCTGGTCCGTCCGAACTTCGGGACAAAGTCCGGGTCCGGGTCCGGACGGAACCCGAACGATCGCACGGACAACGAACCCCATTGAAATCAATGGGGACCCGAACTTTTAGGCACAAAAATGGCTGTAACAAAGTCCTGGAAAGCCCTAGAGGGCTGCAAAAGGAAGTAAAATGGGGGTAAGGGTAGGGCAAGTGCCCTACAAAAAAATGGGGACAGGGAAATAACTTTAAATATTTTTAAAAAAATAAAAACATAAAAAAAGCAAAAATGGAGGTGAATGTGGATCATCTTCAAACTGTGTCTGAAAAGTATTAATTAACGGTAGAAGCCATATAACTGTTCTAAAATCATCTTCAAACTAGGGCAAGTGCCCTACAAATAAATGGGGATAGGGAAAATAAATTAAAATC
>BLSH010468168.1:576933-611758 GCA_018402905.1 Glandirana rugosa | reverse complement strand
GGGAAAGTCAACCATAACCTTACAGGGTAACAACTCCATCAAAGAAACGGAGGCGACCCCTCACATCCTATATAAAAACGGGAACCACCCACTGGACGTTCCACCGCCCCTTTTAGGTCAATATCTACTAGAAAAAGAGAGAATTCCGGCGTCACTAACCTCACTTGACAGACGTTGTACGGTCCCATCGTCGACTCTCCAGTCGTAATCACAACTCGCTTGGACCTGACATTGCAAGCCCAGGCATGGCTTGAAAGCCCACAGGCACCGTGCCTGGGCCTGCGCTTGTTGATTGGCTGCCCTGCAGCTTCTCAACACGTGGAGTAAAATAGCAGAACCCCGGACCGAACCCGAACGACTTTTGAAATGTCCGGGTCCGTGCCACGGACACCCGAAAGTTCGGTACGGACCCGAACGTTACAGTCCAGGTTCGCTCAACACTAATGCTGACCTCTCAGCTGCTACCCTGGCATGTTGCAGACAGTTCACTCCAATCACTGCGGCCTTAAGAGAGAAAAAGATCATCTATAACTGGATTTTCCCCGCCACCTTGCAGGTCACCCACCAAGGGCAAAAATATATCCTACACTCCCCAGCGGAGGCAAAGAAACTACCTCAACAATGGGACATTCCAATACCAACTGAAAGGGTTAAGGGGCGTCCTAACACCTTCTACCACCCTAATTGAGCACGTAATACTCCTTAAGATACAGGACAGACTAATAGCACTGTAATGGGGCTGCACTCAGCTAAGTTATTGGCTAGTCACTGTCTAAAGGTAGCTACTTGCCTCCCCTGGACCACGGACACTCCTACCTTGCACCCGTATGCTCCAATTGTTACCAATTTGTCATATTTTATTGTTCTCTGAGCTATTTCAAGCTCTTTTCTTCTTTAGAAGTTGTTGTGTATTAATATTGTTACTTTGCAACGCTAGGTTGTAACTGCCTTTAAGTGTTTAGTAATACTGGTTAATAGTTGTGGTACAACTCTCTAATTGTAAGCACCTCCTCAGCTCAGTATATAGCATCATTAGGGTGTTACCCCTATCATCTTGAGACACTACTTGTACCTGCAAGAGTATTCACTTCTAGCACTCTTTCTCACCCATTCAATATAACCAATGGCACAAGGCAAGTGTGCCCTTTATCCCCCATAATATTTGCATTAGATATGGAGCCCCTTGCACAGGCTATTAGGCATCATCCTCGAATCACAGGGATCAAAATTGGGCACACATCATAAAATCGTATTATACGCCCATGACGTGATCATCTCCCTCTCTAATCCTGAATCCTCACTGCCAGTGGTTTCAGATCTGCTCCAGAAATTTGGGCAAATGCCACTCTATAAGGTCAACATAGCCAAATCTCAGATGCCCCTATCTCCCTTTCAAAAAAAAATGCAAACACAACTCTCAGCACTCTCTGGTTTCTCCTGGGACTCCAAAGCAGGTAACCGGTATCTAGGAATACAATTGACCTTGCCCAGCTCCTCGACCCTCATCAAAAACTATGATACCCTACTAAGATCTATACAAAGACAATCACAGGACCTATGCAAACTGCATATTTTGTGGGCAGGCAGAGCAGCAGTGGCCAGGATGACTATTCTTCCAACTATCTTATATCACTTCCCCACACTGCTTATTCCACTATCCAATGCATTCCTCCAGCAACTACAATCAACTATAAACAACTTCATGTGGGGGAAAAAAAAAGAGCACGCTTCAGCAACAACACTCTTTATAGACCTAAACATATCACAGGCATGGGTACCCCCAATCTGAAACACTATTACCACGCCACTATTATGGACCAAATATCAACATGGTGGTCAACCTCGAATGACAAGCAAACCCTCATGGAACAAACCATAACTGGACACCAACTCTAAGGCCTCCTGTGTGTTCTCCTGGTGGGACTCTCACCCCTCACGTTCCCCTACCTCACAATTAAAGCAGCCATATCCACCTGGCTATATTCCAGATATCATCTCCACAACAAAGCACAAATAGACCTTCAGTTTGTGCCCTTAAGTACATTGGAACTCTTCACTAAAGACCTCACTCACTGAATGGTCGAAAGCAGGTGTCATGTCAATTGGACACTTCCCGGAAAACTCTTCACTCATATCCTATGAAGCCTTGCAAACTTGATTCTGCCTCCCACATCATGACTTCTACAAATATCTGCGGGTCAGGAACATTCTGGAAACATTCCTGTAATCAGATGCCCTAGTCCCACAAGACACTATTACATTCTATGCCTCACCAGCAACCACCAAAGAAAGGAATCACCTATTTTTACAAGCTCTTCCTATCTTCTCTACCTCATGGAAAAACATAGTCCATGAAAAAATGGGAAGATGACCTATCTTGCTCATTCGATTAACAGCAATGGAATTCTACAACCAACACCCTCCTTAAAGCGGAGTTCCACCCAGAATTTTTTTTTACATCATTCAAGTCCTTTGCCTATATAGACTTACCTTTGAAGGAAAAAAAATGTTATACTCACCCTAAGTCGCTTGTTGCTAGGTGGTCTCTGTAGTCTGCCCCTTTCTGGTCCTAGGCTCTTCTCCTCACTTCCTGCTGCACCTGGGAGATGTGACTCATCATTTCCCAGGAGTCAGTGGGCTTCTCTGTACTGTTAAATCATGTTATTTCCAGACAGGTAATGACGCGATTTAAGGTGGCCTGAGATCGAGGAATGTTACCCACCATGCACTTCTTTCAGGAAGAGAAGGCAGGAGACTATGGATGGGCTTCAGATGCCCTCACCTAAAATGGAAAAGTCCAGCAGTGAGAGAGACAAAATTGTGAGTAAAAAATACATGTAATTACTAGGCGGTTTGAAAGTAAGGAAACAAAAGGTTACATCTATTTAGTATGAAAAGAGTGGATGCCAAAAAAAAAAAATTCTGGGTGGAACTCCGCTTTAAAGTCTCCCATTGCACCACCCATTGGGAATCACATCTAAAGCTCACACTTCGTTGGTACTACTCTCCAATCCAACTTTCCCAATTCTAACTCACCGATCTGCTGCAGACAGTGTAACAACACAGGATCACTACTTCATATATGGTGGCATTGCCCAAAGATTCTCCCGTTTTGGAGTAAGGTATTCCAACTCATTTCATCAGTCACCGATACTACCTACACCCCAGACCCAGTCTCAGCTCACCTACTAATAAACAAAGTGCATTGGTCCAAAAATCACCCTCTCTTTGTGCTTTACTGCTTGTTAGCTGACAAAAAAACTATTGGTTCCTGTTGGAAACAACAAGACCCTCCAGAGTTCACCTCCTTTCTGATGAACCTTAACACTCAGACCCAATTCGAACTTATGTTCTCAATGAAAAACTGCAAAAGTCATAAATTCCGTACACAATGGACAGCTTGGCTCTGTCAGCCCCTATGTAGTGCTCATCTGTAACAGTGACAAAACACCCCCATCGGTTTCCCTTGGGACGTCATCCTTGAAGTTCAGCAGTCCATTTCTATGACTTTTTCCTCCCTCCCTTCCTCCATCTTATCTCCTTTTGTTGCAAAACACATCAGTTGATGAGCTGCTCTCCCACTCACCTGTCCATATTCTCAACTAGTCAACCTCACTTACCTAGTGAACAACACTAGTACCACAATACTATTATGATGTGTAACTCTATAGATGCTCATTAGACTGAGAAGTATAGCAACCAGTTCCTAACCAATCTAAAGCCTAGCACTGTTATAAAGGTGGGATCGGGGGTACAGTTCCTCTCACCCCCTCTTATTGGACACAGTCTGATTCCCTACGGGGTGTCTATTGGATGGAGAACAGTACCCTATGATCTCTACAGACATGGAACTGATAAGAAATTCCCTTATCTGTTGATTAATGGCTTATATTGTTCTCTCTCAGCCTATACTACGGCATATGTAAACATAAGTTGATTGCTACTAGAGTACTTTATAATAAGCAAAGTTCAATATTTTGTATTTTATGAGAAACTCCAATAAAACTAATTATTGAAAAAAAAAAAGTTAGCCAGTTAAACAGCCAAAAAAAAAAAAAATCAGACAACTAGTACATTACTTACCTTCAGTGAGATGTGTGCCTTAAAGAGGAGGTCTGCCTATCCCTGCAAAAATTAAAAGCCAGCGGACTGTAGCTGCTGACTTTTAATATTAGGACACTTACCTGTTCTGGAGTCCAGCGATGTCGGCACCGCAGCTGATGTTTCCATCGGCCGTCGGGTGCTGCCGCCACCATTGCTGGTAAGGGAACCTGGCAGTGTAGCATTACAGCTTCAGGCCAGGAGCCCTACTGCACATGCGCGAGGCTTCACTGTGCTCTGCTATTGGCGCAGCGGCCAGTAGCAGAGCGAGGAGGGAGGCGGGCTGCTGATGTCAGTGGCCACAGCTGTGGCTCGGTCTCTTGGATGTTGGGGAAAAGGACACCTGTCAAAGACAAGTATCCTCTCCCCCCTCCCCCCCGAAAGGTGCCAAATGTGACACCTGAGGGGGGGAGGAATCTGATTAGCAGAAGTTCCACTTTTGGGTGGAACTCTGCTTCAAGCTGTTATGTCCTTCTTTTGCTGACATCTTCCCCCTCCAAAGCCCTCCATTCCAGTGTAGTGAGGGTTAATAGAAGTAAGAGGATGTGACAAGCACTTTAATTATTAAACAGAGGCCAAGATGGCAGATTCCTTGGCTGAAAATGATACGAGGGTTTACTTCCACTTTAACCACTTCAGCCCCGGAAGGATTTCCAGCTTTAAGACCGGAGCCCTTTTTGCGATTCGGCACTGCGTCGTTTCAACTGACAATTGCGCGGTCGTGCGGCATTGTACCCAAACGAAATTTGCGTCCTTTTTTTCCCACAAATAGAGCTTTCTTTTGGTGGTATTTGATCACCTTTGCATCATTTCTGATTGCCGCTATAAACAAAAGAAGAGCGACAATTTTGCAAAAAAAACCCAAATTTCTTACTTTTTGCTAAAATACAAATCCAAAAAAAATATATAAAAAAACATTTTTTTTCACCGTTTTTGGCCGATTTATATTCTTCCTCATATTTGCGATAAAAAAAATCGCAATCGGCGTTTATTGATTGGTTTGCGCAAAAGTGGTCGCGTTTACGGATGATGAGAATTCATTTTTGGGGTTTTTAATTTTTTTTTATTTTTTACTAAAAATGGCGGCGATCTGCGATTTGTTGCGGTACTGCGATATTTCAGCGGACATGTCGGAACATTTTGACACTTTTTTGGGACCATTGGCATTTATACAGCGATCAGTGCTATAAAAATGCACCGATTATTGTGTAAATGCCATTGGCAGTGAAGGGGTTAACCTGCAGGGGGCGCGCTAAGGGTTAACTATGTTCCCTGGGCGTGTTCTAACTGTATGGGGGCTGCCCTAGCTGGGGAAGGGAAGTGGTCACAGCCTTCATGTACAGGAAGGCTGTGATCACAGCCCTTCCCCCTCACACAGAGCGGAGGTCCGTGTTTACATACACGGACCTCCGCTCTTTCACTCCGGGGGGGTCATCGCGGGTGGCCGGCGGCAATCGAAGCCGCCGCACCCGCTCCCTGGCCCCCCCGAACACAGTGAGTGCGCTCACAGTGGCTCTGTATCGCGGCCGCCGTCGTATGACAGCGTTTTGCGTTACAGAGCCACATTGTCGCCGTCAAATGCCGATCAGCGGTCGGCAAGCGGTTAACTTAACTGTATCTGAGCACCACAAACTCACTGATCCATCCATATCTGAATGCTTTATTTAGTTGAGAAATCACTTTGAAAAACAACCCCCATCATTTCTAACTACAACCATCTTGAGTAAGGGCCAATGATTCATGTAGCATTTACTTGCTGAAATCTGTCTGCCCTTAGCTCAGTCATGCAGGCAGGAGGGTGTACTTAGCTAAGCAAGCCCCTCCTCCCCTCCTCCAGATGAAAGAAGAATAATACCCATGAAGACTTCTGGGATGTATGACATCATGTTGGCCTAGACCAGAAACCAGGAAGCAACTGAAGAAATGTAAAAAAAACCCCAAGTAAATACTGTATAATATGCTTTCCTATCTATTTACTAATGCTAATAGCATTGTTGATTGAGAGAGTTTAGTTTACTTACACATTAAGTCTATAGACTTGAATAATGAGCTGCCAAATCCATCTGGAGATAGTAGATGAACAAGCAGGCTGTTCCTTAAACTGGCTATAGATGGGTAACATTTTTATAATCTTTAATGACTGGAAAATTGGAAAGAGCAAGATGGAAAATTTTTCTGGAACAAATTTCAAACAGTGTATGTCCCACTCTGTCGCTGGCCCAATCTTCATCACTAGCAATGGAAGAAACATCTCTCTGCCTCAGTTACTGAGGGAGTGATTCCACAGGGACAACTAACCAGTAGGGTAGGACTGCTGGTGGCAGAGTTGCCTATCTGACATCAGAACAACACCTGATTTACAAAAATTAATATGGATAGAAGTATGTAGGCAGGTGCCTACTGTTGGGGTTGTATCCTACCCCCACCCTGGTCCCCTGCAGTCGGTGCGCGGTAAACAAAGCAGCGGATTAGACTGTCCTATGTGTGATCCCCCGCCAGGCTGTTGTCGGCATGTGGACTCTGTGTGTGAATCCCCACTCCCACTTGCTCTCCCTTCACTGGACGCTGTGTAAACAATGTAAGAACGCTGGGCTGTTTATGTTTGCAGCCAGCGTGTCTCCCTGTTCTTATGGCTGAGTGGATTTGTTTGTTTCTTCGTTTGCTCTGTTTCTTCCCTTTCCCTCCCAGCAATGGCAAGGGACCAATCAGGGGAAGGAGGATGATGGGACATGTAGTCCACTAGGGAGTGCTGCCTATTGAAAATAATGGGGTATGAACTTCAGCCCTCATCAAGCTTTGCTACAGGAAAGGAGGAGAAAGTGGATTTCCTGGGAAAATTCTGAGGGAGTTCTTCAAATCAGTGTGGGGATAGGAGAGCAGGTTGATCAGTTGCAGGTTGTTACAGAGACAATGAGCCAATGGAACACCAATGCCAATGCCATCACCACTGTGAGGTGAGTTGGCAGCCCTAAGAACCCTTAATTGTGCTGCACAAAGGCAGGATTGAGTCATAAGGATTCTTTTCTTCCCAAGTGGTTTTTGTCTTTCACCCTTACCAGGGCATTGTTCTTCTATGTCTATGTCCTACTGCACTACATCCCAGGGAGATTTCCTTCTACTGTCTGGATGTAGTACATGCTGTTCGAGTCTACAGCTTAGACAGTCTGACACCCTGTTTGACATTCTTGATGGTCCCCATAAAAGCTGGTCATAGATGGATAAAATTTTAAACAAAAATTCTTAGGAAAAGTCTTAGGAAAATTGCTATGAAAATTCTGAGAACAATTGTTTGTCAGAAAAATTTTGTTTGTTTTTAACATTTGATTTTGGAATGAATGGACTTTACTGAACAAAAATCACATACACTGTTAGAAATTCGTTCCAGAACATGTTTCCATCCTGCTCTTTTGAATTTTCCACTCACTAATGATTAGAAAAATGAATGGCCAGAATTCTGAGCTAAGAGCCAGAGTGCAGATTGGCAACCTGTGCATTGGGGAATGTTTAGTCAGCTCAAGAGTCAGGTGCAAAAACTGCCCGTAACAGTTGCTGCCCCAAGGCCTTTGCCCTTTTGCTTAGGTAAAGAGGTACCGCTTAGAAGAAGCTGTACTATACCCCAGCCAACCCCTTAGAGTACGCTCTAAATCAGGGTAGTGGCAGTATCACTTTGCATTTAATGTTCATTTCTGGTTTACTAATAACTGCATTGATTTCGGTTAGTGATATAGAGACTGATCTTTGTCACTTTTGTTCACCTGATGCATGCTCATTTATATTCTACTGCCGTTTATACTAAACTCTTGCCAATAGATACATACATTTATATCTAAAGAGGTGTATGTTTATTCTTTGTGTGGGAGATTAGCTCGTGAGGATCACTTTTCAGATGTAAACATTCAACATGGAGGACAGTTTCTTTTAAATCTGGCGGCTAAACAAACAGGTTCCTCTCTATACAGTGTGGGACTGTCCCCGACACCCACAAAACAGAAGCCCAGTGCAAACCTTATTCTTAGAGTCCAAATTAGCACACAGAGCTCTCTCAGCTTTCTCCCTCTGAGATCCAGGATAGAGCTTTCCTCTGTTCTCTTCCTGGTCATTAAGTGCAGGTGGAGAGGAGTTTGAGTGGACCAGAAAGTCCGGGCCGGAACCAGCTCTGCCACAGTGGCCGGCAAAACCCGGGTCGGACTCCCGCTAGTCGCCTCAAAATGATCGCATGCAAGGCGACAAGTATCGCCCGTCCATTGTGGTGCCTCGCATAACGTCACATATCCCCCCCCTCAAGCCCCTCAGGTGGAGCAACTGTCCCGACCATGCAGTGGGCCCAGGAAAGACCATCAGCATTATTTTGGAGCCTTCCAGCCCTGTGTTCGACTGAGAATTAAAGGGCTGTAGGGCCAGGAACCACCTAGTCACCTGGCTATTTTTCTCCCAGTTGTTACACATAGACTTAAGGGGGGCATGGTCGGTGACTAGCCTGAATGACCTTCCCAGCAGTTAGTATTTTAGGGCCTCTAAGGCCCACTTGATAGCCAGGCACTCTTTCTCCACGATGGCATAATTCTTTTAATGTCTATTAAGCTTCCTGTTTAAGTAGACGAACGGGTGCTCCTCGCCATATCTGATCTGGGAAAGAATAGCCGTAGTCCTGCCTCAGAGGCGTCGGTTTGAACCACAAACCCCTTTGTAAAGTCTGGGGTCACAAGCACCGGCTGTACACAAAGGGCTTGCTTCAATTTCTGGAAGGCCTTCTCAGCTTTGGGAATCCACTTAACCATTCCTGACACTCTACCCTTTGTCAGATCAGTCAGATGGACGACAATGGTGACAAAGTCGGGGATGAAGCGTCGGTAATACCCTGTAATCCCCAGGAAGGCCCGAACCTTTTTCTTGTTCACCGGTTGGGGCCACTTTTGAATGGCCTCGATCTTATTGGTTTGGGGCTTAATCAGACCTCGACCAATCACATACCCAAGGTATTTGGCCTCCTCGAGACCTATGGCACCCTTCTTCGGGTTGGCTGTTAAACCTGCTACCCTCAGTGAATCTACCACTGCCTGCACCCGGGGCAGATCTGATTCCCAATCTGGGCTGTGGATGATGACATCATCCAGCTAGGCCGCTGCATAAGGACAATGCAGCCTCAAAGTCTTGTCCATCATCCTCTGAAAGGATGCAGGGGCCCCATGCAGTCCAAACGGCATTCATTTGTATTGGTAGGACCCATCTGGGGTAGAGAAGGCCATTATTTCTTTGCTGACCCCGTTAGGGGGATCTGCCAGTATCCCTTAGTTGGTCTAGAGTTGTTATGTACCGGGCCCCTCCCAACCAATCCACAAGTTTGTCAACCCGCGGCATCGGGTATGCGTCAAATTTAGACACTTCATTCAGCTTCCTAAAATCGTTACAGAACCGGATAGTGCCATCGGGCTTTGGGACCAGTACAATAGGGCTCGAGCAGGCGCTGTGGGACTCCTCTATCACGTCTAACTCCAACATATTTTTTATTTCTCTAACCACCGCCTCTTGTCTAGCCTCTGGTAATCGGTAGGGTTTTACATTTACATGGACCCCGGTGTAAGGAATAATCCGGGACCATTGGAAGGCCTATGCGCGGGCGCATGTAGTGTGTGCGCGCTTGTGCGCGTGTGTGCGTTTGCGCGTACCTGTGCGTGGGAGCACACGTGCGTATGCACCGTGATTGGCGCCAAGGTGGCCATTTAAGCTCACAGAACCCTGCAGTCAGTGCTGTCCGTTCTACAGCATTTGTGTGTTCCTGAGCGACCTGTTATCCTGATTATCTGTTCCTGTGACCCGGCTAGTCCTGATCCTGCTTTGATCTCCGCCTGCACTGACCTCGGTTTCCACAACCACTCTTCTGCCTGTGCCTGACTATTCTCCTGCCTGACCCTTCTGTACTGCACCACCAGCATGTTACCGACCCGGCCTGCACCACTATGCCTCTGCTTGCACAAGCTTACCAAGGACCTGCACATCACCACCAGTGACCCAGTCTGACCCCCGTGCCTCCCTGCACTCCTGAGCCTCCTGTTTACTCTATCAGGGGTTCCCCAATCAGGGTCATAAGAGAGGTTGCCCACTGCATAAGTCAGACTCCACCACCAGGTACGTGACACCCAGGTTCTGTGATTATGTCATGTTGTAGCACAGTGGTCAGTCTGGGTAGGGAAGAAAAAAAGTCTCTATTTTTACTGACAAATTCCATAACGTCATTTTGTTGCGTCAGTGACAAGGACTCGGTTTTGGGGACATCCGGGGTTAGGGTTAACCTGTCCTTTTGGGGTGTGGGCACTGCCAATAAACTCTCCCTGTCTTTCCACGGTTTTAAGAGATTAACATGGTAAATCTGCTCCAGTTTCCTTTTCCCAGGCTGGTAAACTTTGTAGTTTATTTCCCCTACTCTTTCCCTAATCTCAAAGGGACCCTGCCATTTTGCCAGGAATTTACTTTCAACCGTGGGGACTATCACCAGCACTCTGTCTCTGGGGTTTAAAGTTTGGGTTTTGGCACCCCCCCCCCTGATTGTAAACCCTTCTCCCGGCTTCCTGGGCTTGCTCCATATGCTCTCGTACAAAGGGCAGGACAGCTGCGATTCGATCCTGAATCAAGGAGACATGCTCTATGACGCTTCTATATGGGGTGGCCTCTCCTTCCCATGTCTCTTTTGTGACATCTAGCAGCCCACTGGGATGTCTACCATACAAGAGTTGAAAAAAGGAATACCCCGTAGACGCCTGCGGAACCTCTCATATGGCAAGCATGAGGTACGGCAGCAAAAAATCCCAATTTCGCCCATCTTTATCCACCACCTTTTTTTAGCATACTCTTGAGGGTCTTGTTAAATCTTTTCACCAGACCGTCAGTTTGCGGGTGGTAAACAGAGGTATGGAGATGGTAGATTTTGTACAACTTACACAATTCTCTGGTCATTCTGGACATGAACGGGGTACCCTGATCCATCAAGATATCTTTTGGGATCCCTACCCAACTAAACACCTGGACCAGTTCCTTGGCGATAGCCTTAGCGGAGAAATTGCGCAAGTGTATGGCCTCAGAATAGCGGGTCGCATAATCCAGTATCACCAGGATGTGCTGGTGTCCCCAGGCAGATTTTACTACTGGTCCCATGAGATCCATGCCAATTCGCTCAAATGCCACTTCAGTTATGGGAAGTGGGACAAGGGGACTACGAAAATTGTTGTGACGGAGCTGTCATTTGATAATCAGGGCATGACACAGTATTCTTTGACATCTGCATACAACCCAAGCCAGAAGAATCCCTGGGTTATTCTCTCCCTGGTTTTCTCCATACCCAGATGTCCCCCCATTACATGACCATGGGCCAGATCTAGCACTATCCGGCGGAAGGGTTTGGGAACCACTAGCTGTTCCAGTTCATCCTCTCCGTGTTTCACCACCTGATACAACAAATCATTTTTAAGCACCATGTAGGGAAAAGACACCCCCCATTTAGGGTCCACATGTTTCCCATCCATCACCTTCACGTTTTCTCTGGCTCTGAGGAGAGTGACATCCCATAGTTGTTCTGTACAGAAGTCCTCTAAGTCAGGGACTACATTGGGTTCACTCTCACCATCAGGGACAGAGACATGGTCTGGGACATTAGCCATCTGCTCCTCTGGCTCCCCAGCCATTACAGGAAAAGGAAGAGGGTCTCCTTCTTCCTCAGTCTTGCCACAAATCTCTCCTTCCGTTTGGCAAAAAGGGTCTGGCGAAAAACTCCTATGCCTCCTCAGCAGGTGGAGCTCTTTCCTCCAGGCTCTCTGTGCCTTCCCACAACCTCCAAAAATGGGGAAAATCCCTCCCCACTAGGGCTTCATGAAGCAGGGAAGGTACCACTCCCACTGAATGGGTCACTCTGCTGCAAGTGGTGTCAATCTCGACCAGCGCCACCTATTAGTCACGAGCATCCCCGTGGATGCACATGACCCCGACAGTGCTAGGGTGTAACCTGGCCAGATTTACGCAGCTGCTTTTGACCAACGTTATCACACTACCAGAGTCAAGCTGTGCAGTGATGGGTTTCCCCTCAATAGCAATCACACACATTTGCTTCTCCATGCAACTGGAGCATGATGCTATACATGTGACCTGTGAAAAAGAGAAATGTGTCTTTTCATATAAGCTTTATCACATTGCATGCGTTCATCATTCAGAGGACAATTGGCAGCAATATGTCCCAATGAATGGCATCGGTAGCACTGCATGTGTTCTATACCCAGTCCTCTCAAGGGTCCCCAAGACCTTCCTGGCTTCTTTGGCCAGTCTCCAGGTCTAGAGCCACCAGTCTCTTTAACCGTATCAGTTTTATCAAATTTCCCCTCGCCCCTGAACCCTGGAACAGTCTTACCGGGTCCGCCAGGCAATCTTTCACCTCTAGAGATATTGGAGTGGGGTGCAGATGGGCACAACAAGTCCTCCACAGCCGTGTATCTCTCCACGAGGTCCGCCAGTTGGCTTGCAGTTTTGGGGTCCCCTTGGCTAACCCATTTCCTCAAGGCAGCAGTGAGCACCCGTAGATAGCGGTCCATGACCACAATCTGGGGATCTGGCAAAGTCTCCGGTTGTAGCCATTTCCTGGTAAGGTGAACTAGGTCGAACATCTGCGAATGGGGTGGCTTGTCGGTGCGGTAGGTCCACTGATGCATGCATTGGGCCCGGACTGCCATGGTGACCCCAGCGTGCGAGTATCTCTGCCTTTAGAGTCTCATAGTCCTAGGCCTTATCTGTTTCCAGATCAAAATAGTTTTTTTGGGGTTCACCAGTCAAGAATGGTCAAGAAAGTCCCACCCACTGCTCTTTTGGCCATCCTTCATGAGGAGCGACTCTTTCAAAGGCCACGAGGTACGCCTCCACGTCATCCGCAGGTGTCATCTTCTGCATGTGGTAAGAAGCAAGTACCAGTTAAATGCAATCATCCATTGGATTGCACTGCATAATGAGTGGATTAAATTATTGCA
Organism: Glandirana rugosa; assembly: GCA_018402905.1. NCBI lineage: Eukaryota > Metazoa > Chordata > Amphibia > Anura > Ranidae > Glandirana > Glandirana rugosa. The sequence continues at coordinate 598,655 of BLSH010468168.1, read as the reverse complement.
TGGTGGTGGGATATCTGGTATGGTGCAGTACAGAAGACATATCTGAGGAGTTAATGTGATATCTTTGCCTGCTATCTTGGATGCCAGAGTGGTGGCTTGTTGCCAGGTGTATTGAAGATACTACCATGGTCACAGGTTTTGTCTAGAATGGAGCTCATCAGAAGAACCGAATATATACACTTCACCCTTAATCACAATTTAAAAAGCTTTAATAAAAAATGGAATTATTGGGACAACTCCTAAGCTGTTGTACAAAGCTCAAAAATACTTACGACTACATAACTCCCAATATTCCAATCTGAATCTCTCATAATATAGTTGTTTTTCATTTGCGCTTCTCTCACATTAGATAACAATATAATGTTTATTCTGTACCATAGACTGTAAACATATGCTACTCTGTATCCAAAAACTGTATGTTCTTTTAACCTTCTAAATAAAATATCTTTTGTAAACAAAAAAAAAAAAAAGAAGCAAGTACCAACTTTGGTTCCATTGTCACAGGAGGTGCGAGCCCCTTTTTTAACTCCAGCAGGGCCTCCTCGACCCGGAGGTTGGTTTCCTGCAGAGCTGCGTTTTGTGCAGTGATAGCCTGGTGACTTTCCTCTCGCTGAGCTGCAGCGGCCTCTGCGACCTTCCGGTTGATTTCCCGCTGGGCAGCCTGTTATGCTGCAATAGCCTGGCGACTCTCCTCTTGCTGAGCTGCAGCGGCCTCTGTGACTTGACGGTTGGTATCCCGTCTGGACTGCATCGGCTTGTAGCAGGGCCTTCAACATTTCCTCCATCTTTGAAAGTTGCCCGCATCCTCCACCACGTGTGGGAGATTAGCTCGTGGGGATCCCTTTTCAGATGTAAACATTCAACATGGAGGACAGTTTCTTTTAAATATGGCAGCTTGCCAGGTTTATTGTTTCAGGTTTGCAAGTTCAAAACACAAATAAAAACAGAAAACAAAGCCTCGCCGTCTGGCGCTAAACTAAACAAACAAGTTCCTCTTTTATACAGTGTGGGGCTGCCCCGACACCCACAAAACAGAAGCACAGTGCAAACCTTATTCTAAAAGTCCAAATTAGCACACAGAGCTCTCTCAGCTTTCTCCCTCTGAGATCCAGGATAGAGCTTTCCTCTGTTCTCTTCCTGGTCATTAAACGCAGGTGGAGAGGAGTTTGAGTGGACCAGAAAGTCCAGGCCGGAACCAGCTCTGCCACGGTGGCCGTCAAAACCCGGGTCGGACTCTCGCTAGTTGCCTCAAAATGATTGCATGCGAGGCTACAAGTATCGCCCGTCCATTATGGTGCCTTGCATAACGTCACATTTGATACTATCCACAGCCAGTTAAAAGGTGTTTTCTATTGGTGTCTTCGAGGCGTAGAGCAAAGAATCCAAAATTACCAATCGGGATGGCACTACACATAAGGGCTCATCCGGGATGCCTCTGTTCTACCAGCAAATCACCAAGACAACATCCAGTGACCGTTGAGATGGATCCTGTTGGTGCAACTTAGTGGTGTGAGGAGGTTAAGGGCTGCCAGATGTCTTATGTGGTGGTTGACATTCCCGGGAGCCCTGGATTGAAGAACATGTCAGTCTATCGATGCAGACACTAGTTCCTGATCACAAGGTGTGCGTGGTAGATCTCATACCCAATCAAGGGAACACCCTCAATTACATCCTTCTAGAGTTGAGGAAAGGGATCCCTGCCTGACTTTAGGGGACCAGTTTGCAGTTAGCCAACAATGTCTACTTTCATCTAAGCCAAGCAATCCTGACAGAAGAAGCCACCTTACCAGCATCTGTAACCATGATTTGGCTAGAATTAATTTCTGCCTTGGGAGACTTTGCAGCTAAGTGCTGGAAGAATAACCCTATAATAAACCTATACTGGGGCCGATTATTGAAAACTGAGAGTCTTTTCTGGGAAGCAACCAGTGCCTGCTGGTGAGGAGAGTATTGAGAAGTGGCTGGAGCAAGCCATGCAAGCTTTAGATGTATAGGATGTTCCTGAGGTCCATAAAAAGCAGCAATCATTGAAAGCTTAAGGGGGCTTGCCACAGAAGCTATTCACAGCTTGAAACCTGGCAAACAAGACTGCTCTGCTTATGACTGCTTGATTATTATGCAAGATGTGTTTGTTCAAACAGAAAAGCCCTCTGACCTCATGTACTAGTTTGAACATACCTGTCAAAAAGAATTGAAGCTATCTGACTACATTAGGGGAAATCAAAGACATTCAAAACACTAGTCTTTGTATCTCTTCACCCACCTCTTGTCTCATCACTCCAACCAAGGGTGTACACACCATGCTGCAGCAACTGTATCTGCACTGGGTTCAAGAACTGAAAGCCCCAGCAGAAAGAATGGGGAAGATATGGTGATTAGACAGAAGTGAGAATATACAGTACTACAGCCTGAAGAAGTGGCATGTCCACGGGCTTTGGTCAAGTTCAATTGGGACCAATTAGGACCCTTTGTTGTCCTTGAAGCCAACTTTCTGGGAGAGGACACAGGGGTGGAGGTAATCCCAGAAGTACTGTCAACTAGGGCTTTGCAACAAAGCCATGGAAAGATTCCATTCAGTGTCTGCAGCATCACAGACCAGTGAAATTGCGGATATGCATGCTGCTAGAACAAGTGATTCCAGCCACCCCAGTCTCGCCATCTGATTTGGTGGGGGGGGGGGGGGAGCAAAGGATGGGATGCCCATAGAGAAGTTCTACCTGTAAAACACCCAGCTCCCTCCCAGGTGGAAAGAAAGAGTCAAAGCCCAGCTTCTGAGATGGCAGGAGATGTTTTAGAAGAGTGTGTTCAATGTCGGGTACACCAGATTCCCTTTAGGAAGACAAGACATTTAGGGAAAGAGTCCGACAAATCCTATTGGGGGACCTGGAAGATCTACATGAGCAACTGGCAGAGCTAAAGAGAGCGTGATACAAAAGTCTTGAAGCTCTTATGCCTCCACCATAGTGGGGATGCAGAAGAAGAATGGTTCTTTGAAGCTGTACATCGACTACTGGACATTCAACCAGAGAACCTGACCAGTATACTACTCTGAGAATAGAAAAAGACGCCTTCCAGAACCTGTTGGGGGCAAAATGGTTCAGTGAGCTGGACTTAAAAAATTGGTACTGTCAAATCCCCATGCACCCTGAAGATTGAGAGAAGACAGCTTGGAGGACCTAGCCTGAAGGGAGAGAGAGAGAGAGAGAGAGAGAGAGAGAGAGAGAGAGAGAGAGACCTCCTCTGGGTACCCCTTGAGCACAAGTGTACACATTATATTAACCAATTACTAACTGAAACAAGATTGTATGTCACCGATACACTCCCAAATTGAAGTGCTATTCCCATCATTTACATTGGCATATGAGATTCATAACATTCCATTGAACATTATTACACCAAACTAAACATCTTCTTATTCTCTATTTGTAATGTAATGCTTTGTGCTTAATGGCCAGGCAACTTAAAGGTTAATAAAGCAACATTATCTGCTTGCCGTGGAATTTGTCACAGATGCCATATAAGGTCATGCCGCACTTCTCCTCCAGTGAGTACAGTTTCATAACACAAACTGCAAGATTGCACCAAGCTTAATGTATAATGGGATATTTTCAGAAAAGCATTGTGCAAGTTATATAATAAATGCTCAAGGTCGAGAGCTTTCACAGAGTAATGCAAGACTTTTGTTACACAGATGGATAGAGGCTACAGTTATCCATTAGAAAAAAAATATTTTTTTTACAGTATTTAAAGCAATCCTGTAATGAAAACAATACACAGGCTGCTAGTTTTGACCTCTCGTGTGAAAATACTGCCTGCCTGGTTTTCATGCTGATCCAGGAATGCCGAATCACTGAGCCACAACACATATACACATAATGGATTGTGGCTTTTTTGACCATTTGCACAAGGACATAAGAATTTTCTGATGTTTATACTTTTGTTGGCAAAAAGATTCTGAGTAAAATGTTTAACCACTTAAGGAATACCTCGCCGCAGATATACTGAAATCACGCAATGCCCGCTGAGACCCGCCGATCGTTCTGAGGAGAGCCACAATGGTGGTCTGCCTATGTAAACAAGGCAGACCACTGTTCTGCCAAAGGGGAAAATGGAGATCCTGTGTTTTTGCTAAGCAGAAACACATATCTCTGTTTTCCCCCAGTCAAAGCACATCCCAACAGTTAGAAAGCACCCCCTAGGGACACATTTAACCCTTTGATTGCCCATGATGTTAACCCCTTCCCTGCCAGTGTCATATGTATAGTGACAGTGCATTTTTTTAGTACTGATTACTGTATTAGCATCACTGGTCCTCAAAAAGTGTTACTTAGTGTCAGATTTGTCCACCGCAATGTCGCAGTCCCGCTAATAATCGCTGATCGCCACCATTACTAGTAAGAAAAAAAAATAATAATTAAAATTGCATATAAATATATATTCCATGGTTTGTAGACGCTATAACTTTTGCACAAACTAATTAATATACCCTTATTGGGATTTATTTTCCCAAAAATATGTAGCAGAATACATATTGGCCTAAATTGATGAAGAAATTAGAATTTTTACATTTTTTATTAGGTATGTTTTATAGCATAAATTTAAAAATATATATATATATTTTTTTAAATTTTTGGTCTTTTTGTTTATAGCGCAAAAAATAAAAGCCACAGAGGTGATCAAATACCACCAAAAGAAAGCTCTATTTTTGGGGAAAAAAGGACATCAATTTTATTTTGGTACAACGTCGCACAACCGCGCAATTGTCAGTCACAGCAACGCAGGTTGTATTGCAAAAAAAGGCCTGGTCATGAAGGGGGTAAAATCTTCAGGGGCTGAAGTGGTTAATAAAGACCTTATGCAGATGAGCGCAAAAGTGCATATGCTTATACAATCAAAACATTCTTCACTGGCAATATTACAATATACGTGTTTACATGGGTTTAGGTGTGAAATTACTGCACTCAAACTGAACCTCAGACTTGGACGAACTTACTGACACTGTGATGTCATACATCATACATGGGTGATATATGTACATTACAAGGATTTTGACAAACTTTGTTACAGATTCCTACCTTTTGTTATTCTGAAGAAATCTCTGTGTGTTTGTCGGTGCCCTTGTTCAGAGTGAGTCGAATGGGAGTGGTTTCTTAATTATCAACCAGCTGCTGCACCTGCAGGGTTCTGGTGAGGAAAATTGCAGGTCCTGCATCCCTTTAGATGTGATTTCACTAAACATTTTTGTTTCAGGGAATGCCTGAAATCTGATTTGTATCTTAGTGCAGACTTCTGGGAAAATCAGCGAGCCAATCACACAAGCAGGAAATGACATATGTGGCGGGCGTTCTCTACACACTGTGTGCATAACACCTTCAGGTAGTCATATTGCATTGCATTTTACAGAAAATTACAGTGCTGCAGACTGAAAAGCAAAGGTAATTTTTAATAACATTTTAGCATACATATATATACTGAATATTAAGCAGAGGCCCTAGAGAATAAAATGGTGGGTGTTGCAATTTTTTATGTCACATGGTAGTTGTACAGCGTTTTTTCAAATGCAAATCTTTTGGAAGAAGAAGAGTGTGGGTGCGGTGTCTGTGGGCGCGGTGTCTGTGGGTTGTCTTTCTCTGTGGGGGCAGTCTAGGAGTCTTTGTGGTCTGTAGGAACAGTTGCTCTGTTGGGGGCAGGCCTAAGTTTCCACAAGCTTTATACTTTTTAGAGTGATCTATGTTTGGATTGCTCTTCAAAGAGCATTTGACAGGTGGTGAAGAAGAGCTGTATCACCTCCTCACCACCTGCTTTCTTCCCTTGAATGTGGTTGTGCAGCTCTTGCATAGTGGCCCCATTCATTGCCGAAAGTGACAGGGGGTATAATTCCTGCTGCAAAGCGCTACTGCCCATGTACACCTCCAATGACTGCCTTTTTAGCTGAAGGGAGTAGTGGTTGGGGTTTGGAAAAAGTGCAGTTCAACTGCAGGGTCTTACCGCCCCCCCAACCGTTAGTGTGAATGAGCACTTTCTGTAAACTTCATGTAGTGCAAACTAGACCAAAAATCAGGCATCATAATCCCAGGTAAGGAGCAAGTACAGACCTCTCCTCCCATCCTCTCTCCCCCACCCTCCCTATCTCCCCCTTCCCTCTCTCCCCACCCTCACTCTCTCCCCTCCTCCTGTCTTTCACTGATGTAAGGGGATAGAGGATACTGATATTATTTATAGCTTGAGCTTTGAGCCTCTTATTGGCTTCCCGCAGCCTGCAGCCCGCAGCCTTTTATTATGGGTTGAATCTGAGAAGATATCTCTTTAACTACCGTAGTCAAAGAGATATTTCAGATTCAACCAATAATAAAAGGCTGTGGGCAGTCAATCAGAGGCTCAGAATGTGAGTAGAGAAACACTTTGCGTTTCCACGGCCACCACTTCCCACCCGGCCTATAGACAAATGATGGCGGGGCAGTGGTTCAGTTATCCTAACCGGACATCCATTGACGTCTTTCAGGATAACCCGCCATCGCGCGCCGGCGGGGGCGCGCATCACAGTGATAGGTGGTGCAGTGTGTCATTCTGACCCACTGCATTACCGATCTCGGTAAAGAGCTTCCATTGGAAGCTCTTTACCATGTGATCAGCCGTGACCAATCACGGCTGGTCACAGTGTAAATAGGAAGAGAGGTTTTTTTTTTATCCGCTTTTCCTCTACTCACGTCTGCAGACGCGAGTAGATGAGAGCCGATCGGCGGCTCTCCTGACGGGGTCTGCACTAATTGTTTATCAGCGCAGCCCCCCTAGGATCGCCACCCAGGACCACCAGGGAGCCCGTCCAGGGACCACCAGGGAGCTGACCAGGGAGCCCATCCTGACCACCAGGGAGCCCGTCCAAGGACCACCAGAGAGCCGACCAAGGAGCCCACCCTGACCACCAGGGAGCCCACCCTAGACCACCAGGTAAGGGGAACAATGCCCAACATAGATGGCACTCTGCCAATTTCAAATGCCACCCAGGACCACCAGGGAATGACAACCTTACAGGTCAATTTGTCATTGCCGCCCACCAGTGCTACCTATCAGTGCCCACCATTGCCATGTAGCAGTGCCCACCAGTGCTACCTATCAATGCCATCTATCAGTGTCTACCAGTGCCACCTGTCAATGCCACCTATCAGTGCCCATCAGTGCTACCTATCAATGCCCAGTGCCACCTATCAGTGCCCATCAGTGCCGCCTATGAGTGCCCATCAGTGCTGCATATCAGTGCCACCTATCAGTGCCGGTCAGTGCTGCTTATCAGTGCTGCCTTTCAGTGCCCATCAGTGCTGCATATACGTGCCTCATCATCAGTGCCCATCAGTGCCACCTCATCAGTGCCAATCAGTACTGCCTCATCAGTTCCCGCCAGTGTAGCCTCATCCATGCCCATCAGTGATGGAGAAAATGTACTTATTTACAAAGTTTTGTAACAGAAACAGAGAAAACATTTTCTGTATTTTTTTATTTGTAGTGCAAAAAATAAAAACCACAGAGGTGATCAAATACCACCAAAAGAAAGCTCTATTTGTGGGGAAAACATGATAAAAATTTTGTTTGTGTACAGTGTTGCATGACCGCGCAATTGTCATTCAAAATGCGACAGCACTGAAAGCTGAAAATTGATCCGGACGGGAAGCGGGGTAAGTGCCCGGTATTGAAGTGGTTAATACTGTACTAGTGGAAGGACTCAGGGACTGCTAAAAATCCACAGGTTATGGGGTGCAAATTACTTGCCTTGTCCCAGGCGCTGACAACCCATGCTAGGCCACTGATGCCACAGTCCTTGTACCCACAGAATATGCTTTCATTTCTGTGCCACAAGCAAGAGTCTAACAGACACTTACAGATCTCAGTACAATCATTTGAATCATTTGTAAAAATGAAACACTTCCATTTCTTATGTTTTCTGCACACACATCTTTAGCTCATCTCTGCCCCTTTTTTTACTCCACTGCTTATCTCTGCATTCTCCGTCCTCAGCCTACCCTCTGTATTCTACTTCCACAGCTGACATTTGCTCCCCCATCCACACCTCACACCTGCACCCCCATCCACAACACACCTCTGCGCTCCTGTCCACAGCTAACCCCTGCACCCATAGTTGCCAACATTGTCAAAAATGTATAGGGACACTTTTTTGTCTGTAGACGGGGGATCTTATTATAATTAGGGGGCGGGGCATTCGTTTGTAGGTGTGTCATAGGTGGAGGAGAAAAATGTGGCGCGCAAAGCGAAAGACTGGCGTGGCTTGAACTAAACAGTGGGCATGGCTTAAAGGGGCGTGGCTCAAAGGGGGTGTGGTTCGAGTCTGAGATGAATGAGGGATGGAGGAAGAAAGAAATAGGGAGGAAAGGAGAGAGAAGGAAGGAAAGAAAGAGGAATGGAGGGACAGCAGGCCCACCACAATAGCAATATGTGTATTCCAGAAAGTTAAAAAAAACAATCAGCAGATAAAGATACTCCAAACACCTGGTGTTAGCACTTCAATCATCACGGCGCCATGGTTGTTATGGTGTCAGGATGATTGAAGCGCATTATTTCTATTATTACATTGTAATATAAAATGAAATCATTCAACTCACCATAAAGCAGAATCAGTGGGACCCCTGAGTGTCACTTGCCACCAGATGCCATTAGGTGTCCCCAGCAGAGTCCCTCCTTACATCAGGTGGGTTCCCAGCAGAGTGCCTCCTTACATCAGGTGTGTCCCCAGCGGAGTGCCTCCTTACATCAGGTGTGTCCCAGCGGAGTGCCTCCTTACATCAGGTGTGTCCCCAGCGGAGTGCCTCCTTACATCAGGTATGTCCCAGCGGATTACCTCCTTACATCAGGCGTGTCCCCAGCGCAGTGCCTCCTTACATCAGGTGTGTCCCCAGCGCAGTGCCTCCTTACATCAGGTGTGTCCCCAGCGGAGTGCCTCCTTACATCAGGTGTGTCCCCAGCGGAGTGCCTCCTTACATCAGATGTGTCCCCAGCGGAGTGCCTCCTTACATCAGGTCTGTCCCAGGGGAGTGCCTCCTTACATCAGGTCTGTCCCAGCGGAGAGACTCCTTACTAGGGATAGGCCGAACACCCCCCAGTTTGGTTTGCACCAGAACATCCGAACAGACAAAAAATGTATGTGAACATTCGAACACCATTAAAGTCTATGGGACTCGAACATGAAAAATCAAAAGTGCTCATTTAAAAAGCTTATATGCAAGTTATTGCCCTAAAAAGTGTATGGGGACCTGGGTCCTGCCCTAGGGGACATGTATCAATGCAAAAAAAAGTTTTAAAATTGATAGTTTTTTCATGAGCAGTGATTTTAATAATGCTTAAAGGGAAACAATAAAAATTAAAAAATCCTTTAAATAATGTGCCTGGGGGCTGGGGGTCCCTTAGTCTGCCTGTAAAAGGGTGCACCTCTGTGATGTTTAGAACATAGCCATGGCAAAATGACATTTGTGAAGAAAAAATTGTAATTTATTATCGCGACTGTAACGTGGTAATATACAGAAAATCACTGAAAAAATTTGTGTGGGGTCCCCCCCCCCAATCCAAACCAGACTCTTTGGGTCTGGTTTGGATTTTAAGGGGAACCCCGTGCCAAATTACAAAAAAAAAATTTGATGTGGGGCCTCCCCTAAAATCCAAACCAGACCCTTATCCGAGCATGCAGTGTGCCCGGCCAGGATAGGGGGGGATGGGCGAGCGCCCCCCGCCTCCTTAACCATACCAGGCTACATGACCTCAACATGGGGAGTATGTGTGCTTTGGGGCAGGGGGGGCTCTGTGCCCCCCCACCCCAAAGCACCTTGTCCCCATGTTGATGGGGACAAGAGCCTCTTCCCCAAAACCCTGGGCTGTGGTTGTGGGGGTGTGTGGGTGGGGGCTTATCGGAATCTGGAAGCCCCCTTTAATAAGGGGCCCCCAGATCCCGGCCCCCCATGTGAATTAATATCGGGTACATCGTACCCCTACTACTTCACCAAAAGTGTCAAAAAAGAAAAAAAAACACAGGAGACAATTAGGGACAATTCCTAAAATAATAAGAAATAAAAATAAGTGTCCTCCCGTTGTAATCCATCGTCAATCACAGCGAGCGACGACCTAAAAAAAAAAACAGCTCCTCCTCCATGGGAGGGCTCCCACCGACTGAGCTCTGTTTACCTTGACGTTTTATTTATAGTGAAGGGCGGAGCCACTCAGTGACGTAATTGAGCGTCCCGCCCCTCTGACGTTATGTGACGGTGGCCCCGCCCTGCACTATATATAAAACGTCAAGGCAAAGTGAGCGCAGACGGCTGCATAATGAGCGGATGATTATGGGGTGTTCGGTGGGACCAAAGTCACGCTGAACATCCCATAATGTTCTAAGTTCGGGGAGTGGGCGAACAGCAAATGTTCGGCCCGAACGTATGCTCGGGCCGAACCGTTCACCCATCCCTACTCCTTAGATCAGGACTGTCCCCAGTGGAGTGCCTTCTTACATCAATTGCCCCCAGTCAACCCTTTTCACCAGAGTATTTTTTCGGGTCGCTGATTGCGTCGCCACACCGGCCACACCTGACTGCCTGATTTATTTGGCCTTTGCGCCATTTAGGAGCACTGGAGGCCAAAGGGAAGTTAGGGAATAACCAAGAGGTGGAGCTTTGATGGTAATGAAAACGGCTGCCAATAGAAATTCTATTGGCAGCTGCTTGCATTGCCACCCGGGCTCCGCCTCATGGTTCTTCCTCACACGCTGGTCTCCAGTAAAATGGCGACGGAGACAGAAACAGCACCAGCCGCAGACCTCTAGCGGCGGTGGCGGCGGTGGAGGGGGGAGGGATCGGGACATTTCCCAGGAATCGGTTAGACTGGGAAAAAAAGTCTAAATCCCAGGAATGTCCTGGGAAATTCGGGAGTGTTGGCAAGTAGGTGCACCCCCCATCACCAACTCACCTCTGCGCCCTGTCCACAACTCACCTCTGCACTCCTGTCTTCTGCTAACCTCTGCACCCCTCTCCAAAGCTCACCCCTGCTACCCCCCCCATCCACAACTTACCTCTGTGCCCCTGTCCACCACTCACCTCTGAAACCCCTATCCATGACTAACCTCTGCCCCCCCTCTACAGCTCACCTCTGCACCCCTGTTCACAGCTTACCTCTGCACCCCCTTATCCACATCTAACTTCCGCCCCCCCTGTCAACAACTCATATCTGCATCCCCGTCCACAGCTCAGTTTTGCAACCTCCAGCCACAGTCTGTCCTTTACAGCACTGTGAGAGCTGCTCAGCAGATCTGGCACAAATTATCCATGGCAGTGAAGTATACATGGGCACAGGGACATGCAGTCAGGGGAGGCAGGTGAAGCAGAGCCTCATCTGCCATGAACATAAAAAAATAAATAAAAAGATTGAGCTTTGAGGGTCATAGCTTGGTGACCTGGGGTCATAGAGAATTTGGGGAGGGGGGATGGGGGGGGGTAGGAAGTCCTACCCCACCACTGGTCAAAATTTGGGGCTCCTACAACCTGTGGTTCCAGAGATACAGGGCTCCTTGTGCAGCTTGTCGGAAGCTACCTACAGAGCGGCCAGTTTAAATACAAGCTGGCACACTGTGTTTGCAGCATACTGGAGGATGAGCTCACAGTGCCTCTCCTCAGTTTATGTCAGAGGCACCGAGCTGAATAGACAGCTTGGAGCCTTGGACCAATGGTAAAGTACCATTGGCCCAATCTGTCCAATAAAAATGCTGCAGTGGAGGCACGCCTCACCGCAGTGTCATAGAAGGGGCCATGTGTCTAAAAGACAAAATATTCCCTTCCAGCCCAGCACTCTTATTCACAAGGAAAAAACATATTTATGTGTATAAGGTTTACCCATAATTCCATGTTTTTCTCACACAGTTAAGAGGGAGAATGAGAATCTTCTGCTGATGAAAAGGTACTGTTATAATCAAGCTAAATCCTATATTTATATGCTATATGTTATAACATAATTATTTATCATTTATCCATATACTGTGAAATTACTGGTTGGAAGTTATAATTTCAAACTTCAGTAATTTGTCCGTTAAGCCACCTGCTTGAGTACAGTTGTTGAAAATATAGTAAATTACCTTGAAAACAATATATAATAATTATTTGTATATAACTTACTTATGGTAATTAACCCCTTGCAACCCAGGCCAATTCTGACACTTCTCTCCTACATGTAAAAATCATATTTTTTTTGCTCGAAAATTACTCAGAACCCCCAAACATTATATATATATAGTTTTAGCAGACACCCTTGAGAATAAAATGGTGGTTGTTGCAACTTTTTATGTTACACAGTATTTTGTATAATGTGAAAGATGATGTTACGCCAAGTTAATAGATACCTAACATGTCACGCTTTAATATTGCGCACACTTGTGGAATGGCGCCAAACTTCAGTACTTAAAAATCTCCATAGGCGACGCTTGTAAACATTTTTAACATGTTACATGTTTAGAGTTACAGAGGAGGCCAAGTGCTAGAATTATTGCTCTTGCTCTAACGATCGCGGTGTATATAACCTGTGTGTATCTGGCTTTGATACTAGCCAGTGCCTCACCAGCCACCGACCTCACCGCACGTCCCTGATGGGGCATAGCAATGCTCTGGGTGCCTGGCATAAATGCTCTCGGGGGGGTGGGAGGTTTGGACCTCCTTTATATATGTCCCAGACTTTAATGACTAAGGTAAGTTCAGTAGATAGGTGTGATAAACTGTCCATGATTTACTGGTCCTCTAAAAGTCACTTTTTAGTTATTGTCATTTATTTAGTACAGCTGTTTAGATCTTTTTCATTTTTATCTGAGAAATAAAAAGTATAGCAGGAAATATAAAAGTAAAAAAAGAATCCACTTCAGGTCAATTACGTACTCTGCAAGAATTTGAATGCATTCCATTAAAGATTTTTTTTTATTTCTGTTCTAAAGGTAAAGTCCTGGGATAGACGTGTGGAAAGTGAGTATTAAGTGAGAGGGTATGCCTTAAAGAGACCTTGTCATCAACCTAAAACATTGCAGGTAAAATAACATACAAAATAATAAAGTATTTTAAATGCTTACTACTTGCAGATTTTCTTTCTTTTCCATAGATGATTTTTAATTTATTTATAATGTGCCTTTGAACATGGTAGAAAATGTTAGCACTCCAGGAGAGTCAATTAGTAGCATAGCCTCCTTCCCTCTGCCACATCATAGCCCAACTCTATTCTGGGAGTGTCTAATTACTGTCTGTGATGGTCCAGCTCCTCATTGTACCCTTCACCTCTCTACATAATCTTTATTGTAGCTGCCAGGAAGCAGATGGCCGCACCGAACAGTAGTCTCATGGCTTTTGAATGTCTACACAAGAGAGACTTTTACAGGTAAATAATATACATAAAATACATTAAATGCACATACAGTTTTGTTAGTCTCAATGTTTTAATAAGAAACAACACATCCCTACTACCCATTTAGATGTAAAGCACCCATGGCAACTATCTTACCAAAGATAAAATGCTCACTGCAGTAAAACTAAGTAGCCTCAAGCTCTGGAAGCAGCAATGAACCATTACATGAGCAGGGGCTAGGAATTCTGGGAATTTCTGTACTAAAACTGTTGTCATGGATACAAAGAAGGAACATTTTCATTTTTTTGCACTTTCTAAAAAAATAAATGGCTGCAAATAAAAATGTAGTGTTTTTTAACATAGAAATCAAAAAATGGTTTGTATAGCATTTATTGGTCCAAATCTTTTTAAACACTTCAGCCCTGGAGCCATTTTTTACACTTGTTGTTTACAAGTTAAAATCTGTATTTTTTGCTAGAAAATTACTTAGAGCCCCTAAACATTATATATATATATTTTTTTTTTCCTAGCATCCTAGAGAATAAAATGGTGGTCGTTGCAATACTTATTGTCGCACCGTATTTGCGCAGTGGTCTTATAAGTACCAAAATTCACTTTTTCGAGTTAAAAAATACGACAACACTAAAGTTAGCCAATGTTTTTCTATATTGTGAAAGATAATGTTACGCTGAGTAAATTGATACCCAACATGTCATGTTTCAAAATTGCGCCCGCTCGTGGAACGGCGTCAAACTTCGGCACTTAAAAATCTCCATCTGCGACATTTAAATTTTTTTTACAGGTTACATGTTTAGAGTTACAGAGGAGGTCTAGTGCTAAAATTATTGCTCTTTAACGATCGCGGCGATACCTCACATGTGTGATTTGAACACTGTTTTCATATGTGGGCACGACTTACATATGCGTTTTTTTGCTGCGGTGGTGCTTTAAAATTATTATTTTTTGTTTTATTTATTTAATTATTTTTTTTTTAGCAATGTTCCTTTAAAAGAAAATCTGATCACTTTTATTGCTGTCACACATCCCTTGTGACAGTAATATGTGGTGACAGGTACTCTTTATAGAGGGATGTGGGGTCTAAAAGACCCGCAATCCCTCCTTTGCACCTAAGTATTCAGATCGCCAAAAACGGCGATTCTGAATACTGTATTTTGTAAAAAAAAATGGTGCCATTGGCCACCAAGTACACTGGAAGTGACATTGTGACGTCGCTTGCGGAAATACATGAAGGAGACCCGACCGGAGCCGATTCTGGCTTCTATCAGGACTTCGCACAGCCGGTGGATGCGCAGGATGGATGCTCCGGTCTCCCGGTGGGACGGGAGGCCGGGGAAGAGTGGTGGACGGTGGTGGGAGAGTGTCACTTCCCGCTGCCTGGGATAACGGGCGAGCGGCTCCAGAGCCGGATCGGCCATTATAACCAGACAGCCGACCACCCACTCTAAAAAATGATAATGTGGTATAACCTGTAGCTGCAGGCTATGCCCCGATATTCCAGTTCTCCCGACCACCGTTTATAAACGGCAATTTGCGTGAAGTGGTTAATAAAACTATAATTTACTTTTAAACATGGAACTGAGAGCTAATAAATTAATGTAACAGATGAACAAGCATAATATAATTAGTATTTAATACTTTGCTCAGTAATAGTTTTCCTAAGCTTTAAAGGGGTTATAAAACCTCAAGGTTTTTCACCTTAATGCATTCTGTGCATTAAGGTGAAAAACCTCCTGTGATGCAGCAGCCCCCCCAGAGCCCGCCTAATACTTACCTGAGCCCGATCTTTCCTGCGCCGGGAATGAGCACACCCGCTCCAGCCAGAGTGTCGGGTCCTGATTGGATAGATTGATAGCAGCGCAGCCTTTGGCTCCCGCTGCTGTCAATTAAATTCATTGATGCGGGAGCCAGGAGGTGGGGCCAAGTCATGGTGTCTGTATCAATGGACGCAGCAGCAGGGCACGGATTGGGGCCACTTTATGCAAAACCCTTACACAGAGGAGGTAAGTATGACATGTTCATTTTTTTTTTAAAAAGCCAACCTTTACAACCACTTTAATTTGTGTTATCTGTATGCATGTGTTATACAATATATGTGTAATATAATGTATGTAATATTGTATAGGTATGTATGTATCATTTTTATGTTTAACCTCTTGCTTACTGGGCACTTAAACCTGCCTCCTGCCCAGATCAATTTTTGGCTTTCAGCGCTGTTGCATTTTGAATGACAATTGCGCAGTCATGCGACGCTGTACCCAAACAAAAATTTTATTATTTTTTCCCCACAAATAGAGCTTTGTTTTGGTGGTATTTGATCACCTCTGCAGTTTTTATCTTTTGTGCTATAAACAAACAAAGAGCTACAATTTTGAAAAAAGAACAATATTTTTTATGTTTTGCTACAATGCAAATCCAAAAAAAAATATATAAAAAAAAATTATTCATCGGTTTTGGCCGATATATATTCTTCTACATATTTTTGGTAAAAAAAAATGCAATCGGCGCATATTGATTGGTTTGCGCAAAAGTTATCGCATCTACAATCTATGGGAATAGATTTATGGCGTTTTTATTATTATTTTTTTTTTTACTAGTAATGGTGGCGATCTGCAATTTTTATTGGGACTTTGATATTGGGGCGGACAT
This sequence comes from Glandirana rugosa, assembly GCA_018402905.1. Lineage (NCBI taxonomy): Eukaryota > Metazoa > Chordata > Amphibia > Anura > Ranidae > Glandirana > Glandirana rugosa. The sequence goes on along the minus strand of BLSH010468168.1, from coordinate 582,626 downwards.
GTCGGACATTTTTGACACTTTTTTGGGACCAATGACATTTATACAGCGATCAGAAATTTAAATGTCCACTGATTACTGTATAAATATCATTGGCAGGGAAGGGGTTAATACTAAGGGGGCAGTGAAGGGGTTAAATGTGTTCCCTGTATGTGTTCTAACTGTGAGGGGGCGGGCGGGGCGGGGCTGGCAGGGACATGACAGATCTAAAATGTATGAAGCAAGCTGCGCTAACCCTTAAAAAACAAAAAACAAGCACAGCTGCAATTTTATAAGTGAGAATTCTGCACCTAAACAATATTTAAACAAAAATAATTACACTTGTGTGTTTTATAAGAACTGTTACATAAACCACGAGAACATATGTGAATAAATCAATACATATATACTGAAAAAAATCCAAATCATATAAATCCAGTGGTAGAGAAAGGTGTAAAGAAATAAATCCAAATTATAGTCCAAATGGATCTGATCCTGTGATAGGGAATTGGTGCTGAAGAATAAGTGAATCTTATCCAGATACCATAAGCATATATACATCCACCACACCACCACTCTTGTGCAAAGTGTCCTCCACCGAATAAGATGTACCCTTACCGGGACTACTGGACCCCTTGTTATAGGGGGTCAGAAAGCGCCTGTGTGGATACAGACCTCCACTAGGTCGCAGCGAACATCCACCACAACCAGTGGCGGTTTTAAGATGGTGGGGCGCCAGACCCTGCCCTTCCTTTTTGCCCCATCCCACTTCTTAGAAGTTCTTATAAAACACACAAGCGTAATTATTTTTGTTTAAATACATGACAGCTCTAACTGATCCCAGTGACAGGGATCAGTAGATCTGTTATGTCCCCTCTCACAGAACGGAGAACCGCAGTGTTTCTGCCGCTCTGACAGGCGATCGCGGGTCACGAGTGGACATAGAGTCTGCCCGACCTGTGGGCACGCCCATGCCGTCGCCACCTGTGAGTGCGCGCCGGGAGCGTGTAAAGGGGCGGACATCTATAGCGCCGATCTCTAGTGGTTAAAATGTAAGTTCACCTTGAGGGCCGGTTCACACTGCAGCAATGCGGGAACCCTGCAAATCCACTGCGGGTTCCCGCATCACTTGTCTCCCGGCGGCAGTTCACACTTCACTATGCGAAGTTTAGGGAGTGTCAATAGAGAGCTGATGACACCCCCAAAACAGTTTGCATATCGCAGTGCGAACTGCAAACTCACACAGGAATCGGATTGCATGATGCGAACCGCCATGCAATCCGATTCTGACCCTGTGAAAATAAAGGGTGCTGTGCTAGTTTGCTCTGACCATACAATCTCTATGGCTGAATTTGCATCGCACAGAGATCGCATGTGACTTACACTGCAGTGCGGTGTGAATAACATCCAATCTCTGAGATCGGAGCAGTGTGAATCAGCCCTTTCAGAAAATCTGTAAGGTGAACTTACACAAGACCCCCACCCTCCCGGTCTCGATAAAACCTGTGGTATGGCGATCCCCCGCATTGACATGTCAGATCGCCGGTCTGTGGATTTAAAATCCCCATGGCTTTCTCTCCTCTTTATCCATGGTGACAGGACGGGCTATGCGGGTTCTGATTGGTCAGTGTTGCCCATGTGATGGCGCCGACCAATTAGAATGTATACACCACTCCTCCATCGCCCCTGCCCATTAAAATGAATGGGCAGCGTTTGCGAAGCAGCTGTACATCGCTCCGAAAGCACTTTTAACCCCTTGTGGGGGGTTAAAAGCACCCTGCTGCCGCCTGAATAGCGGCCCCAAAGCGCCGCTATAACAGCGATAAATCACCGCAAATTAGCAGTGTTTTACCGCTAACGCTCAGGCCCGAAGATTGCCAAGACCCTGAAACTGAGCTGCAGCACGGTGGCCAAGACCATACAGCGGTATTACAGCTTCCACTCAGAATAGGCCTCACCATGGTCGACCAAAGAAGTTGAGTGCACGTGCTCTGTTTCATATCCAGAGGTTGTTTTTGGGAAATAGACGTATGAGTGCTGCCAGCATTGCTGCAGAGGTTGAAGTGGTGGGGGGTCAGCCTGTCAGTGTTCAGACCATACGCCACACACTGCATCAAATTGGTCTGCATGGCTGTCGTCCCAGAAAGAAGCCTCTTCTAAAAATGATGCACAAGAAAGCGCCCAAACAGTTTGCTGAAGACAAGCAAACTAAGAACATGGATTACTGGAACCATGTCCTGTGGTCTGATGAGACCAACATAAACTTATTTGGTTCTGAGATATTTACATAATTCATATAGTTCAGATATTTAATTCTATACATTTTTATTTTATTTTTTTATGCTTAATTTTTTTATTAATTTCTATTTTTTATTTATTTATTTTTCATTTTTTATGTTTCATTTTTTTTTATTATTATTTTAATTTTATTTTTATATTTATTTTCATTTTTTATTTTTTTTCAATTTATTTTTGTTTATTTTTATATATATTTCCATTCTTATTCTTATTATTTATATTTATTCATATTTAATTTTTTTTTTCTTTATTATTTTATTTTATCTACTTATATTTTCCCTTTGTTTACATAAAATCCAAGTTTTATTTAATTGATTTGTATAGAGTCTATGGATATATATCTATATATATTTGTTTATTAATAAAATTATATCTTTGTATGTTCTTGATGTTTTACAATGTGGAATTGACGTTACTCAGACCGTTTTATTTCCAAAGTCTTTAGTGGGGCACCCATTATGGCTGCTAATTGATTGCTATTGGCTCCTGGGAGGTAGATCCTCCACTTAGGCTACATTCACACTGGGGCGGGCGGTAGCGGTAAAGTGCCATTAGTTTCAGCAGCGATTTTCCGCTGTGCAAGCGGGAGCTTTTAACCCCCACAAAGGCTTAAAAGGGGGTTAAAAGTGCCTGCACGCTGCGCTTCCCGAGGCGGTGTGCAGCCGCTTCGGAAGCGCTTGCCATTGATTTCAATGGTGGGGCGGTGTAGGAGCGTAGGTGTAGGAGCTCACCGCACCGTCCCAAAGATGCTGCTTGCAGGACTTTTTGTAACGTCCTGCAAGCGTAGCGCCCCAGTGTGAAAGCATTCAGGCTTTCACACTGGGGCAGATGGGGGGTGTTTTTCAGGCGCAATAAGGGCGCTATTTTTAGCCCAAAAGCACCTGAAAAACACCCCAATGTGAAAGTAGCCTATGTGTATCCAGTGGATTAGCATTGTAACGGTAGCATGTTGAATATAATTCGGTCCCAGAAAGGAGGCCGCTCCTTGATGACGCTTTGGAGGAGGGCGAAAAGCGTTGATGTAATTTCCAGTTTACGGGTCCCAACGATGTCACTTCTGGAAGCCGTGGAACGCACACTGGTTACGGCGTTCAGGGCTAGTTTTTACTGCATTACATGCTGTCTTACTTGTTGAGTCCTGTAAGTACCCACTTTTTATGGCCCGATAACACAAATATCTTACAGTACTTCACTTATCTAGACCCTTTCTTCCTTCTCTCCCTCCGCTCAGCAACGAGCGTACGGCTAGCGTTCGGAGCGGGAAACCAGGGATCACATGACTAGTCGGCTCTGGAGCGGAAAACCAGGCATCTGGACGCCAGCCAATCGTGGACGCGTTTCGCTGGGATACCCCAGCTTCGTCAGTACGTGTCAGATCCCTGTTTCCCGCTCTGAACGCTGAGCCGTACGCTCGTTGCTGAGCGACCGTTGGTCCGAAGGACCCATCTGGCTGTCACGAAGCGGGCACTCCGAACGATATGTTCCATCGGGCGGTTGGTCCAGGACGATCTGATCGGTAAGGTGTGTGACACGAACGGTTGCAACCGTGAAGCCCTTTATGAATGGCAGACGGCCTAGGAGCTCAGGTAGATCACACTACACAATGCATGGACTAGTATGGTGATTCATATGGAGCTGATGGTTTATCCACACAGTCTGCGGATTAGTTATCACGAAGTGGACATTGCATTATAGAGCTGTGGTTTCAATATATGAACTGCTGTGCAATTGATCCATCAGCCTGCTAATAGGGATAGATATGGCCTTGTATCATCCACACACTATATGTGTGACATGAATGGTCATTGGACTGTGGCAAAATTTGATTCTGGCCTCATCTGCCCTATTTGGAGTAGTTCTATTCCACTTTTGGAAACATCACTATTAACCCATTGACCATTTCCAGCCTTCATTCCTGACATATCGTTTGAGCTTACATAATCTGCTTACATGGTTGAAATCATTGGACATTGTGTCTAGTTTCTGTGAGTTTCCTGGCTCCATCAAGATTCAGTGGTATTCAGCATATTTTCATTAACCGTTTGATGATTGTGATTCTGTGCTATACCAGCCACACACAGCTATTGCCCCTCACTTGCTACTACGACTTCATATTCCTGGTGTTTCAGGACTAACTATTCATGATAACCAAGGTGGTCCATTGGATGTAGCTACTGGTTTGGGATGTATGTGCATAGTGTGTCTGGCGGGTAATGCATGACAGGCGCCTGGACCTATATGTTTTTTAACCTGACAACGTTGTCATGTTGGTGGTGGGATGGTTGTCTTGTCTTGTTCAATTTCATAATGTGTTGATTTTCTGCTATTTTACTCAAATTTAATAAATTTGTATTGCATTTTCCAATTTATTAGTATTAGTACCTATTTTTCCTTATTTGGGCTTATTCCCAGTGGCTCCCTGTCTATGGCTCTGTGCGACACCCTGGCTCTTGGGTGTCTGCTATTTTGCATTGTTTGTTGACATAGTCCTTTTGTGGTGCCATGGAGCCCCACGCACATTTGCTGTGAGTGGTATTGCCCTTAGGGAGGACCGGTTATGGTTATCTCCCCAATATCACAATTTTTCCCCCAGGCAGGTCTATCACAAATCGTGTTGTTTAATTCCCCTTGTATTATTTAATAGACTCTCCCAAGCAGTAACAGGGTGCATCAATCACTCAAAGGAATAGAAAAAGCTCTCCATAGTGTAAAACCATTACATTTAATGAAAGAAAATGGTATAAACACTTACATCAAATTAGAGGTTAAAGGGCCCTTCAATGGATATAATGTCGCAATGACCCGGGGGGACTTAAGCCGTCGCGTTTCGTTTTCATTAGACATCCTCTGGGGTGTCCCCCGCCCGGGTCATTAAAAAAAAACAGTATGGGGTCCGTTCGAGCACCCCCCCCTCCTGAGCCATACCAAGCCACATGCCCTCAACATATGGGGGGGTTGATGGGGACAAGGCCTCATCCCTGCAACTGTGGTCAGTGGTTGTGGAGGTCTGTGGGCAGGGGGCTTATCGGAATCTGGAGTGGGGTCCACAGATCCTGGCCCATCCCTGTGTGAATGAGTGTAGAAAAAGTAATAAAACAAGAGACACGTTTTTGACAAATCCTCTATTAAAATAATAAATAATAGTGTCCCTTGATGTAAATCCATCATTAATCAGGCTGCCTGCCAACAAAAAACAAAAATGCTCCGCCTCCTGGGACAGCCTGCCACCGACTGCCACCTCTGCGCTTTGCCATTTCTTATATAGGTAAGGGGTGGGGTCATCTGGCATTGTCACCAGGTAGCCCCACCCCCTTGTGACATCATAGGCCCAGCATCCAGATGGCATAGCATTTTTTATTTTATTTTTATTTTTCAGATCAGTGGGCAGTGTGATTGACTGGGGGGGGGGGGGGGGGGCC
>BLSH010468168.1:546604-570293 GCA_018402905.1 Glandirana rugosa | reverse complement strand
ATATATATATAAAATATATATATATATAATATATATATATATATATATATATATATATATATATGACATATATATAAAGGACCGGTCGGAGTGCAATCGTGTGTACCCATATATATATATATATATATATATATATATATATATATATATACAATATATATATACATACAGTATATATGCTGTATATATATCTATATTTATATTTATGCAGCTGCTCCATGATTACATTTAACATAGCCATTACATAATACTTGACTGTATTTTTTATTTGTATACTGTACTCCAGAAATCATAGCTTAGCTCAGCCCTTTGATCCATTTGTTAGATTGAAGACTTATGCCTACGTCACTTTTTAATCAGTTTGGAATAACCTGTGCACTGCCAGGTCAGCAGGGAGAGTGCAGGGATGCGGAGGGGGTAGAGCGAGATTCCAGCACAGATTACTGCTCTTGTGAGAGGTTTTCTGTACACATGAATGCTCCATGTGATACCAAGTGGCAGCCATGTGACATTCTTACTCAATAACCCTTGTACAGCCAAAGAGATGATTATTATCAGACTACTAGCTCCAATCTTCTTCTGAATGCAGTTTAGTTACGCCTTACATGTAGGCTAATTATGTTACATGGCTTATTAAACATATTAAAAAATATAAATACTGCAAAGGACTTAATTTATGTATGTACAAATCTTAGGTTGGCTGTACACTATGAGATTTTTCATCAGATGTTAAATTAAAGCGACCCATACACACATAGATTTCTTTTTTTAAGTCTGTGGGCTGAAAAAAAAGATATTTAACAGATTCCTCCATTAATGCTAAACAGCGCAGATGGATGGTTCTTCTTTGCCAGCTAGCAGACGGTTTCTGCTGCTGTCTGGATACCCAGACAATGCCTGCATCTGATTGGATGCAGGCACTGTTCGCCCGATAATTTTCCACCTGGCTCTTTTGGGTGCTGCCCCAGGGCTTGAATTTCAGCATGATGTATTTGATTATCTTTAATGTGTCTGATTATATATATTTGATTATTTTTAATGTAGTTTAGCCTGAATCTGGCCATATACCAGAATTCCATTCCAAAAAAAAAATTTTCAGAACATTTGTCCAATTCTCTAATAGTGTATGGGGTCAAATCGACAACAGTGGTGTAGTGGATATCACTTTCGCCTGGCAGCAAAAGGGTCGCTGGTTCAAATGCCGACCACGACACCACCTGCCTGGAGTTTGCATGTTCTCCCTGTGCCTGTGTGGGTTTCCTCCGGATACTCCGATTTCCTCCCACACTCCAAAGACATACTGGTAGGTAAATTAGACCCTGTCTATATTGGCTCTAGTATATGTATGAATGTGAGTTAGGGACCTTAGATTGTAAGCTCCTTGAGGGTAGGGACTGATGTGAATGTACAATGTATATGTAAAGTGCTGCATAAATTAACAGCGCTATATAAGTTCCTGAAATAAAATAAAATCATTTTTTTGGCCGTAATGACAAGGAAAATGAGAGAAGGGTAGAATTTTTTTTTCAAACAAATGGAATTCTTACTGTGAATGTGGTTTTCGTTCAGGAAAAATCACATTTATTCTAAAGTGCATATGCATCACAAAATAAAACATAACTTTCAAAACATTGGCATGGCAATAAAACAACATTTTTGCAGGGTTTTCATGCAAAATTTGCCAGGTTCCTAATGGAGTGCTTTGATGAACAATTTTTCTAAATTACTATACGAATATTCAAATGAAATTAGCTTTAGACATTTAGACATTGCTAACAATAATCTCCATGTATGGCTGAAGCTGTTGGCCACAGAACGTAGATAGTCACCAAATAGCAAAAAAAGCTTCTGCATCTGAAGATGAAGTGTGACTTTTAGTCATTGTGCTACAGTATATTGAGCAGTAAACTGCAAATTTTAAGGCATGTTACCACTCCACATGACCAGCGGTGCATTTTGAATGGCATCCCAACAAACCTTGCCAACGCACCCCAGCGCATGTTGCTGCACATCTCAACGCAAAGATGAGAAATATCTGTGCCTTTGGCGTAGTGTGTTGATTAAAAAAGAGGACAGCCTTGTTTTGAGCCTTGAGTCAAAATGAATGAGCTGTGTTAAGCAACACACATCAATGTGCAAAATTCTAGAAGTAAATATGCAGCCTACAATTATTATCAAAATTTATTGTATTATAATATAGCATGCTGATCCAAATCCCTCCAGAAACCGGACCAGAAACTAGTATGTAGATCAAGAAGTCTTCCTGTGCTTACTATATGACTCTTCTGAGTCAATACTGAAAAAAGAGACAGCTGGGCAACCTAAAATGAAATTAGCAATGCAATCTTATGTATTTGTCTTAGTACAGTTTTTTCTTTAAAGTAACATTTTTAACTCTACTTTGCAACTGGAAATTTTTACTTGATTCACCTTTGAAAAAAATGCAACATTTTTGCAAGGGAAAAAAAATGTGCATTTATTATCTTATTTATAGGAGCCTGCAAAACATTGCACCTCTAATCAGTGGAATTGTAGGTGCAATGTCAGTGTCCTCAGTATGGGCTTTCAGTTACTCTGCTGGAGGAGGTGTCAATGGATTATAATGTGACAGTAGCTACCGGGAAAGAGGAACCCCTGCTTGTTGCCAGGAATGGGGTGGGCAGGCGGTTTGAGGGTGGTAAGGGACAATTAACAGTAAACAAACAATTGCAGGTCTAGATTTCAAGCTTAAAATTGAACATGTTGATATTTGTTCCCTTTATGGTTCTGTAAATATAGATTTGAATCTGTGCAATCACCCTCGCTGCTCCCCAAGGAGCAGGAACACAATCAAGTTGATTGATTTTTCTCCCAAGGTCCCTTGGCTGTGGATGTCTTCAATGAACTGAAGGTGTCTGTGGACATTGATGGATCTTCAAACCTGACAACATCAACAGAACTGGACAAAAAACATCTACTGTCTATGCATAGTCTTGCATAGTTCCCAACTGTCCCTGATTTCGAGGAACTGTGCCTCTTTCCTCCTCATTTGTCGCTCATATGTGTCTGATCTATATGCACCTTGTTGTATGCACCTTTCAACTTTCAAAATGTGTTTCCCAGTGCTAAACCTTTCTTCCACTTTATAAATTGCTGCATTTGTACATTTCAAAAGTCAGTAAACACTATTAGTAGTGGTAAAAAAAACACTTGTGGGTTTAACTATTCATTTTTTTTGTATAATTATCCTTTAAGGGAGCATGGCAGGGGTTGTGTCCTATGCCTACATACATTTGCTAATAGGTGTCCCTCGTTCCCATCTGGGAGGTATGCTCTTGCACTACAAATTCCAATATTAATAAGCATGTATGTTTCTGTTTCTAATTGGACTCTTCAAAATGTGGGTTTCTTTCCAGGAATTTAGGACAGAAAGTCATCAGGGTAAATCTTGACCTCTTCAGTGTCAGCTGTGGTCACTTACACTGCATGTGATCTCTAAGCTGAAGTACATGCCATAACAAAGCTCCATTCTGTTAAACTCTGCTGAACTTATCAGCATAATTGTGCTCTCTTAAAGGAAACTGCTGTGTTGTCTCTTCAATAGCATTCAAATGGCCGACATGTCTGTCTGTGAATTAACTTGTTCAGCCAGCAAGATCACTAGAGTGCATCTTAGTACTGCCGGTGCCAAGCTGCCACTGAAGATAAGAAAATCAATTTTTAATATGCCAGTGAATGAGCAGAAGAAATTTGATATGACAAATAGGAAACATTGCAGGCAGAAAGATATTATTTTCACAGAAAATTTAGGATTCATGATTTGCATGTTCTATTTTGTGGTTTTCATAATTTGCTGATCAGATATTTATTGAAACTGAAGAATCATGAATGACCTATGAAGTATCCCAACTGTCTGCTATGTGGATTGATTTCTGCCCAGGGATAATTAACTATTAATTGTAGTTACTACCCAGGCTGCATAAACCAATAACAGTCATGATGCTCTGTAGAAATAATGGCCACGGCTGCATTGCTGTGCCCATAGCAACCATCCCAATTCAATTGTTTCTTTCAGTGAAATTTAGAGTATTTAATTACTATTTTCACAGTTACTTTGTCCTATATGCCAGTGTTACAAAATATTCATGAATTATAATAGAGCATAAAGCAATATTATAAGTAATTGATGTGTAAGGTAGACCATACATAGGCAGATCTTGCATCAATATCAACAAACAATGCATGTTTTTTCCATCCACATTATGAAAATCATGGATATAAACATGTCTTGACTCTTAGTCCTGACTTTATTCCACAGTCACTAATGCCTTATTATTGTTTGTTGCTGTCAGGTCATAGTTACATATGATATTATTCATACATACATACATTGCTAATGCCAGGTGACAGATGCACACCGCTGAGGTTAGGGGTGAACTGCTAAGGTTGTAGACCCTTAGCTGACTGCTGCGAATGGAGCTCTGGGTGGTTCAGGAAAGCAGGTCCACTGGAGCACTGACACAGATTACATGGGGAGCTAGAGCATAAGTCTCTCCAGGGCGCAGAGTCTAAGTGCCAGCAGGTTTTCACCAGAGCCTCTGATGGTGAGAATGGACTTCGCTGCAACTGACTCCAGGTTGCAGCCTCCAAGGTCTCCCAGCTCACGCTCACAGATGGCTACTGGTGGATAGAGGGGAAGGGAAGAAGCAGTGCAGGACAACAATGGATAGCCAAAGGTCAGGGCAATGAGCAGACAGGGACAGACAGGAGAGCACGTCAATGTCAGAGTATCAAGCAGACAGGAATAGTCACAGAACAAGCCAAGGTCAGGGTATTAAGCAGACAGGAATAGTCAAACAACAAGCCAAGGTCGGTGAACAGAATCAGACGAAGAGCACACGGCAGGAACCACACACACAGGAAGCCTAACACACAATATTGATCGGCAGCGCTGGCTTGCACAGCATGGTGTTATATAATGTTCCTAATTAGAGACTGGGGTGGAGCCCTGCTGAGGGAATATTACTTAAGCACCCAGGTGAGAGGTGCACAGTTTCTATGCTGAACAGCAGAGAGGTAAGCAGATAGACAAGACATGAATGTTACTGCAGATTCATGACAGTTGCTAGTAATGTTGTCATTGGTCCTAATGATTCTGTACTGGTTAACTTTAGTAGAGATAGAGTATTAACATTTGAGCAAAAAAAGGGCCAAGGATAAATCCAAGGCAAATACCAAGCTCAACTTACAGGTCAGCCTGCGACCAACCAGATTAACCTGTCTAACAGTATGCCTTTAAAAACAGGGGTTTAGTTGCAAAAATTTGCAAATGCATGCGTAAGCTACAGGCCCCGCCAAGGCACCCCGTATCTGTAGTCCCTATCTCTGACTTGTAAGAGACTCCACAGTGGGTGCACATGCATTTATATTAGATAGGTGAAGGCAGATGGTCTGGAGGGGGCCCCACCCCTGCTTAAAGGTGCAGGGGCACATTGAACACCCAGCATATAGCACAGTGGCAGCAAAGATGTCAATGCGTTACCTGACCAAAAAACAAACGTACCAAACAATGACCACTGCCTACACCTATAACTGGCCTTTGCAGCAAGGAGCATTGGAGGGCAACAAACAGCAAAAAAAAGGGCCATGGATAAATCCAAGACAAATACCAACCTCTACTTACCGGCCAGCCTGCAACCAACCAGAATAACCTGTCTAACAGTATGCGTTTAAAAACAGGGGTTTAGTTGCACAAATTTACAAATGCTTGCATAAGCTACAGGCCCCACCAAGGCACCCTGTGATCTGTAGTCCCTATCTCTGACTTGTAAGAGACTCCACAGTGGGAGCACATGCATTTATATAATATAGGTGAAGGCAGATGGTCTGGAGGGGGCCCCATCCCTCCTTAAAGGTGCAGGGGCTCATTGAACACCCAGTATATAGCACAGTGGCAGCAAAGATGTCAATGCGTTGCCTGACCAAAAAACAAATGTACCAAACAATGACCAGTATGCTGACAGTATGCGTTTAAAAACAGGGGTTTAGTTGTACAAATTTGCAAATGCATGCGTAAGCTACAGGCCCCGCCAAGGCACCCTGTGATCTGTAGTCCCTATCTCTGACTTGTAAGAGAGTCCACAGTGGGAGCACATGCATTTATATAAGATAGGTGAAGACAGATGGTCTGGAGGGGGCCCCACCCCTCCTTAAAGGTGCAGGGGCACATTGAACACCCAGCATATAGCACAGTGGCAGCAAAGATGTCAATGCATTGCCTGACCAAAAAACAAACGTACCAAACAATGACCACTGCCTACACCTATAACTGGCCTTTGCAGCAAGGAGCATTGGAGGGCAACAAACAGCAAAAAAAGGGCCATGGATAAATCCAAGTCAAATACCAAGCTTATCCTTGGCCCTTTTTTTTGCTGTTTGTTGCCCTCCAATAATCCTTGCTGCAAAGGCCAGTTATAGGTGTAGGCAGTGGTCATTGTTTGGTACATTTGTTTTTTGGTCAGGCAACGCATTGACATCTTTGCTGCCACTGTGCTATATGCTGGGTGTTCAATGTGCCCCTGCACCTTTAAGGAGGGGTGGGACCCCCTCCAGACCATCTGCCTTCACCTATCTTATATAAATGCATTGCAAATTTGTGCAACTAAACCCCTGTTTTTAAACGCATACTGTTAGACAGGTTAATCTGGTTGGCCGCAGGCTGGCCGGTAAGTAGAGCTTGGTATTTGCCTTAGATTTATCCTTGGCCCTTTTTTTGCTGTTTGTTGCCCTCCAATGCTCTTTGCTGCAAAGTTATAGGTGTAGGCAGTGGTCATTGCTTGGTATGAACATTTGAACCTAATCTTTCTACACACTGTGCATTGTCTCTACTTATACACTGTCTGTACCCATGCACCTTCCTTCCTGCACACACCTCTCGACTTTCCCACTGAAACTTTTGTATAAGTTTTGTCCATTGCTCTGGATCTTGGTCTTGCTCTACCCCATTCTCACCTGTGTGTTTTTTCCAGTCTTTCTGATGTGGCTTTAAAAAAAAAAAAAAAAGCCTCATGCACGCAGGGAGTTTAAAAAAATTAACTATAATACCAGTCCTGCTGCCAAGAAAATGCGGCATTAAGACCGCACCTCTAGCCACATTTTGCACATGTGTTTTTGCATGTTTAAATGTGTTCAAATGTGTTAAGGTTTAGAAGTGTTTTTTGACAAAAACAGTCCCTCTATAATATAGTCTTAGAAAAAAATGGTCAGTTAGAAAGTATGGGACTTTAAAGGTGTTGAAACCTTCTGCTAGAGTAATACACCAACATAATCATATTTTTTTAAAAAGAATTGCATTTATTACAAAATCCATTAAAAAGTTTACCATTCCTCTAAAAACATAGATTCAGCAAACTATATTCATAGATGCAAACCCCATGACAATTAAGTACCTCCCCTCCCATATATCCTACATCATACTCAATAATAGGCAAGTGCCTGTAGTATATAAAATGTTTAACTGTATTCTACCAAAGAGAGAAGAAACAGAGGGAGTTTCTGGGGTGCTTAGGACTGACGCGTTTCACACAAAGTGCTTCCTGCGCTATCTGAGAGAGCATCTGATTGCTATAATGGATCCCATTGTTTTGAAAATCGATGAGGTCATCCTGCTCATTGTGTTACGGAGGCTGAGGAGGTGGAGACAGCTGGAGGAGGATAGAAGCAGTCTTCATCGGTTCTGGATGCATCCTATAATATCAACGTCTCTCTTCTGGGTACTTTGCCAATATGTATGCTCATCTTTTCATGTATCCCGATACATTTTACAACTTTATGTGCATGTCCGTTCCTGCATTTGATGACCTTCTGGAGAGGCTCAGACCAAGGTTGACAAGAATGAACACTCAAATGAGAACAATTGTGTCACCAGAGGAATGACTCCTTGTGACAATCAGGTATGTTACATTTGTGTTATCATGAAAAATGTACAGATGGAGGCGCATGCGTGGAGCTTCCGGTGATGGCCGCCTGATCTCGGAGCTCTGTCCCGCTCCGGCTGGTTGTGCCCCACCGCAGCTTCCAGCTCGAGCGACCCAGCTCCCATTCGCTCTCTAAAGGCAGCAATATGACCCGGGACCACTTTCATGTCGGGCGGGGGTGCCCGGAAGGATTTATCCCGCCAGCCAGGTGCCGACTCCCGGACTCCAGGCAAATCCAAGATGGCGACCGGCAATCGGCACAAGGCCAACACAGGGAGAGAAGACATGGATGCAGGCTCTGAGCCTTCTCCACACACAGCTCCTATATGGCTCCATCCCTCAGTGAGTACCCACATTATTGCAGTCTCCTCACTAGCCTCTACAGAATCCTTATTGGAGAGAGGACTTTGAATGAATTATTACTAACTCCTATGGGAGACCTAGATGGGAGCCCTTCCTTGTCCAGCATGTATGCCCAGACCCCCACAGTGCACCCCATGGAACTTTCAGCAATAATAACCACTTTCTCTAAGATGCTCTTCAGGGGCCTGGCACAAACAGCCACTAAAATTAAATTCGCTATTCAGGCTGACCTTTAAACCTTAGGCTCCAGAATAGAGGCCATTGAACAAAAAGTGGAGCATACAATTGCCAGGGCAAATCAAAATACAGCCTGCATTCAGGATTTGCAGGACCAGTTGGATTCTTCCCTTGGGAAGATTGATGACCTGGAGAATAGATCCAGATGAGGCCTCCCAGTGTCCATTAACCACTTCAGCCCTGGAAGGATTTACCATCTTCCTGACCAGAGCACTTTTTGTAATTCAGCAATGCGTCGCTTTAACTGACAACTGACGTTGTACCCAAACTAAATTGACGTCCTTTTTTTCCCCACAAATAGAGCCTTCTTTTGGTGGTAATTGATCACCTCTACATCACTTCTGATCACCGCTATAAACAAAAAAAGAGCGACAATTTTGAAAAAAAACAAAATTTTTTACTTTTTGCTATAATACATATCCAAAAAATATATAAAAAAATACATTTATTCATAAGTTTAGGCCAATATATATATTCTTGTACATATTTTTGGTAAAAAAAAATCGCAATATGCTTTTATTGATTGGTTTGCGCAAAAGTTGCCGCATCTACAAACCATGAGAATTAATTTATGGCGTTTTTATTTTAAATTTTTTTTTACTGGTAATGGCGGCGATCTGCGTTTTTTAGCGGGACTGCGATATTGTGGCGGACATGTTGGACACTTTTGACGCTTTTTTGGGACCACTGACATCTATACAGCGATCAGAGCTAAAAATAGCCACTGATTACTGTACAAATGTCATTGGCAGGGAAGGGGTTAACACTAAGGGGGCGATCAAGGGGTTAAGTGTGTTCTCTCACTGTGTTCTAACTGTGCGGGGGCTGGACTGCCAGGGACATGACAGATCTAACTGATCCCAATTACAGGGATCAGTAGGTTTGTCATCTGTCCCCTCACAGAACGGGGAACCCCTGTGTTTACATCGGCGGTTCCGTGTTCTGCCTTTCTAACAGGTGATTGCGGGTCACTGGCGGACATCGAGTCTGCCCGATCCACGGGTATGCTCATGCAACTGCGCCTGTGCCGATGACCGTTTATAGATGGCGATCTGTGCAGGGCTGCCGACCTGTCGCCATAAATGTAAGCGACATGGTCAGCAAGCGGTTAAAGATGTGCCCATTGTGTCAATGCAACCCTCTTCTCCCACTCTTCACACACTGATAGCAACACCGCAGGAGAAAAATGCTAGCACAGGCTTCCAGTATCCGTAGTTTCAGGTGCTGCACATCTCATATCTTCACAGCATAGACAATTGCCTTCAGATGACCCCAAAGATAAAAGTCTAAGGGGGTCAGATCGGGAGACCTTGGGGGCCATTCAACTGGCCCACGATGACCAATCCAGTTGAATGGCCCCCAAGGTCTCCCGATCTGACCCCCTTAGACTTTTATCTTTGGGGTCATCTGAAGGCAATTGTCTATGCTGTGAAGATACGAGATGTGCAGCACCTGAAACTATGGATACTAAAAAAGCCTGTGCTAGCATTTCTCCTGCGGTGTTGCTATCAGTGTGTGAAGAGTGGGAGAAGAGGGTTGCAAAAAAGGGTTGCAAAAAAGAACTTTGTAAATAATTCAGGATCAACGACATGGGGAAAATCTCTCCCAAAATGCTTTGGGCAGCCTATAAATAGGCTATTAGAGGTGTATTTATCCAGACTGCCTTTCAGAGCAAAGAGGAAAAAAGGGCAGAGGTAGTAAACCTTGAAAAAGAATTTCAAAGGGTTTCCAAAATCCTTAAGTGTAACCCCACGACTGCGTCTCGCGTCCTATTGGACACGGTATAATTAGCGCTGAATCTTGTGTTAACCACTGAGCCTGAATAGAGCCTCCGCTGGACTAACGCACACTTCTACACACAGAGGGACAAAATAGGCGCCAGGCTGGCAGCCAGGTTGACAACCAAAATACGCTCTTATTCCTTTTCTACAATCCGCACCTCCACTGGTACCCTCAGGTATAATCCCGAACAGATAATGGGCACTTTTTTTTTTTCTCAATAGGTTTTTATTTGGTTTTCATTCAATAGTAATACATACAACAGTAAAAAGTTTAGATTAATACAGAGGATATAGGTATACCGTATATCTAATGCATTATTTTTTGCGATAATGGCCACTTTTCACAAATTTTATTTTAATCTTTACAGAGCTGACACTCAGCCTCACTCTGAATTATTGACTGATTTTTTGGATGAGATCCCCCTACCTAAATTGACGTCAGCACACTGGTCCAGTCTTGAAAAATCTATTGCGGACTCGAAAGTTTTAGACGTAATAAAAAACCTCAAGAGAGGATCTGCCCCTGGACCAGATTGGTTTTCCGTCTGTTATAATAAGGCATTTGCCCCTGTCCTTTCTCCGTACCTGATGAGGTTCTTTAATTCTCTCCAGAAAGGCTCCACTGTGGATAGTGTTTCTAATTTGGCATACATATCGGTCATTCCCAAGCCGGGCAAAGATTCTTCAGAAGTCAGCAATTATAGACCAATTTCCCTGATCAATAATGACCTTAAAATTTCAACCAAAATGTTGGCTTATAGAATGTCCGCCTTTATTGGTCGATATATGCATAAAGACCAGGTGGGATTTATTCCAGGGAGACAGGGGCCGGATCAAATTCAGAGAGCTATTGATGTGATTACGCTTCTGCGTTCACAATGGGATGGAGGTGCCCCTCAGGAGGGTTTTCTTTTGTCTATTGATTTACAAAAAAGCTTTTGATACAGTGGAGTGGCCATATCTGTTTGAGGTTCTGTCCAGATGCGGGTTCGTACCCCATTTTTCTCTTCAGGCCTTGTATTACAACCCAAGTGCATTAGTGAGACTCCAAGGTCACTACTCAGACCCGTTCCTAATATCAAAAGGCACGAGACACTATTGAGACTCTA
Organism: Glandirana rugosa; assembly: GCA_018402905.1. Taxonomy (NCBI): domain Eukaryota; kingdom Metazoa; phylum Chordata; class Amphibia; order Anura; family Ranidae; genus Glandirana; species Glandirana rugosa. Next base: position 558,848 of record BLSH010468168.1, on the reverse strand, counting down.
GCAATAGCAATTAGGAACCACCCAGATATTAATGGGGTGCAGTGTGGCCCTCAGGCCCACAAGTGCGCTCTATTTGCTGACGATTTACTACTTTTTGGGGTTGATTTACTAAAGACAAATAGACTGTTGCCTTCTGCTAGTGCAGTTGCTCTAGAGCTTAGTAAATGAGGTAAGGCTTCACTTTGCAAAGAATACCCAATCACGTGCAAAGAAAATAAAAAAACAGCACTTTTGCTTGCACATGATTGGATGATGGAAGTCAGCAGAGCTTCTGCTCATTTACTAAGCTCTGGAGCAACTGCAATTTGCAAAGTGCACAGTATTTTTGCCTTTAGTAAATCAACCACTATGCCACTTCCCCTCTGATCTCTACACCGAATATCCTTTCACTGTTACATAATTTTGTGAGGGCCTCTGGGCAACAAGTAAACGTCTCTAAATCTATGGCTCTAAACACTTTTTCTTCAATTGGAGATCCTCCTTTCTCCCTTATTTGGGGGTCAACCTGACGGCTAATATAGAATATCTCTAAAAAACTAATTACCCTTCGATGACCCTTTTACTGAGGCTACTATACCTCTTTAGATCCCTCCCTATTCTGATTTTGAAATCCCACATGAGCAGGTTCCAATCCAAAATCATTTGCTTTGTTTGGGGTACTAAAGGTCATTGGTGCCCTAAAAGCTTGCTTTTCATAATGCAAACTCAAGGAGGTTTAGGCCTGCCAAATTTATAGAAGTATTACCAAGTAGGGATGGGCCAAATGGACCCCTATTCGGTTCGCACCAGAACGTCTGAACACCACAAAAGTTCAGACCCGAATAACAAACCCCATTAACATCAATGGGACCCGAACTTCAAAAATCAAAAGTGCCCATTTTGAAGGCTTATATGCAAGTAATTTTGCATACAATGGTTATAGGGGTCCGGGTCCTGCCCTGGGGGACATGTATCAATGAAAAAAACGTTTTTGAAAAACGTCATTTTTAAATGAGCAGGGATTTATGGATTTTTAAAGTGAAAGCATAAAAATGAGAAATTCCTTCCAATATAGTGCCTGGGGGGGTCCCCGTAGTCTACCTGTAAAGTGGCAGATCTGTACCATTTCTAGAATCTGCTACAATAATTGCAGTTATAAAGCCCAAAAAAATGACATTTTCCCTGCAAGCTGCCTTTATTTTGCTCAGCAACAGCTGGGGAGCCAGTGTGTATGATAACGCCACAATGTAGTGCACTGAGAACAAGATTATAGATTTTTTGGATAAATTCTGGTGTCACTTTGACTTTGGATAGAAGTAACGGGTGCATAAAAATTGGGATTTGGGTGTCAGTGGTGCCTTCACACCATAACCCTATAGAGGTGCTCTTCATGAAGGCAAGAACTGGCCTTTCTGTAAAGAAAATTGCAATGATATGCACCTGTCAAACAGGTGCAGAAAAATTGGTCTTTGGATGTCGGTGGCCCCTTCCCACCTTAACCCTATAGAGGTGCTCTTGATGAAGGCCAAAAAAATTGCAATGATATGCACCTGTCAAACAGGTGCTGAAAAAAATGGTCTTTGGGTGTTAATTGTGCCCATTAAACCTATACCAGAAACATTGTTTCAGGTGAAATTATTGAACACCCTCAAAGCTAGGCAGCCTCAAAGAAGGAGGGAATTGGAGTGGGAGCTATGGCGCTAGTGTGTTGGAATAGGTAAAAAAAAATTGATGTATGGTGAATGGAGGCAGCTCCTCAAAAAAGATTAGGTCCTGGTAACCTAATGACAACTGTAGAGGGAGAGGAGAATAAGAGGGTGCCAGCCTGGTTCAGCCTCGAAGTCCTGCAGAGATTCCACATCCCAAAAAACTCAATCGGTAATATCGGCATCAGGGGCTTCATAGCTCGTAATCCATGACTGATTCATTTTTATGAAATTCAAACAGTCCACGGAGTCTGTGGACAAACGCGTTCTATGATCAGTCACAAAACCTCCTGCAGCACTGAATGCCCGTTCTGAAAGCACACTGGATGCAGGGCAGCCCAACAACTCAATAGCATAATGGGCAAGTTCTGGCCAGTGGTCTATTCTCATGACCCAGTAAGCCAGTGGATCGTCAGCTGGACAGCTCTCCATCTCTGTTTTGGCCCCGAGGTATTCGTCCACCATGTGATACAGACGCTGCTGATGGAATGTGAAAGCTGACAGGCCTGGATGGCGAGGACTAAAAAAATTATGAAATACCTCACTGAGGAGGAATGCTCCTCTCTTGACCAACAGAAGACTCAAAAGAACGTTTTCCATGACACTGTAACCTTCCGGAGTTGGGAAAACCGTTCAATAAAATCCTCTTTAATGTGTCCACAAGTTATTTTATCTTCTGCACTCTCTGTGGGGATGGGATGAGTTCCGAGACCTTCCCCTTATAACGGTGGTCAAGGAGGGTTGCCAACCAGTAATGGTCAGTCTCCTTTATGTCATGTATTCTTGGGTCCTTTCGCAGGATTTGAAGTATGAGGTTGCCCATGCGCCTCAAATTTGTTTGTTTGAGAAGCAGACTCCTCGGGGTCACTCAGGATGACAGCATCTGTAACTTCCCCCTCCCAGCCACGTACTACTCCCAAGCGTCCTGGGGTTGGAAAGCCATCGCTTACAGATTGAGGCATGTCTTCCTCTTCTTCGAAGCCTGCAAAAGTGCCTGAATCCTCCTCCTTATCCTCCTCCCCTCTCTCCTTCTGTCTGTTCTGTGACATAGGAATGATGGTGTCTGGATAAAGTGAGCCTTGAGAGGAAAGGAAGTCCTCTTCCTCCTGCTGCTCTGCCTCCAGTGCAGCAGGAGGAAAAAACGCAGAGGCGGCCTGAGCCTGCCATCGTGCCGTACTCACACAGGTACTCGTTGATGGCCTTCTGCTGCATGTATAGCCACTGCAGCATTGCCAAAGTCAAGTTCCACCTGGTGGGCATGTCACAAATCAGGCGGTTTACAGGCAGGTGGAATACCCGCTGAATTTCAGCCAACCGAGCACTGGCTGTGTATGACCGCCTGAAATGGCTACAGACTCTTCTGGCCAGCTTTAGCACATCATCCAACCCCGGGTACGTATTTACGAAATGCTGCACCACCAAATTGAGGACATGTGCCAGGCATGGCACATGTGTCAACTTTCCCTGTCTAAGGGCGGACAGGAGGTTTAAGCCATTATTGCACACCACTAGAGTTGAGCGAACCCGAAGTGTAAAGTTCGGGTTCGTACTGGACTTTAGGGTGTCCTTGTCCTAAACCTGAACTCGGACATTTGAAAAAAAGTCCAGGTTTGGGTATTTTTTTGTGCCTTTTGAATAGCTGCAGGGCAGCCAATCAACAAGCGTTTCACTTGTTTGCCCTTAGAAGCCATCACAGCCATGCCTACTAATGGCATGGCTGTGATTGACCAGTGCATCATGTGACCCAGCCTCATTATAAGCTGGAGTCAAGTAGTGCTGCATGTCACATCATCTCATACTAGTGTAGGGAGAGGATCCTGCAGCTACTGTGAGGGACAGATTAGCTTTCGAAAATCATCTCATACTAGTGTAGGGAGAGGATGCTGCTGCTGGTTTGGGGGACAGATTAGCTTTAGAAAATCATCTCATACTAGTGTAGGGAGAGGATGCTGCTGCTGCTGTGAGGGACAGATTAGCTTTAGAAAATCTGTTAAAAACAGCAATTTATTGGTGGGTGGGTGCTAGAGGAGATTTTTGTTTGCTAGAGTACATTTTGTTTGCCAAGCAAAGTGACTCATATAAAACCTAAGCAATTTTTCTGTTTGTTAGGTGGGCATTTGCAGCCATTCTTGCAAGTGCAGCTGCTTGTGTGTCAGGGACACTACTTTAAACGTGTTCTGTTAGTTCAGTTGGCAACATTTTAGCATATTTAAATACTGCTTTTACATTGCAGTTAAACAAAGTAAAAAAAAGTTTTTTTTATTTTTTGTGCAAAATATTACATTTGTGGCCAGCGGGGCATTTCTTGCACAAAATTAAAAGTGCGTCTACATTGCTGGTTTAAAAAAAAAAAAATATTGTAAATACTAAATTTGTGGCCAGTGGTGCATTTCTTGCACAAAAATAAAAAGTGCGTCTACATTGCTGGTTTAAAAAAAAAAATATTCTAAATACTACATTTGCGGCCAGCGGTGCATTTCTTGCACAAAAATAAAAAGTGAGTCTACATTGCTGGTTTAAAAAAAAAGAATAATCATTTATTATTCTTTTTTTTTATTATTAATAAATAGTGCTACATAGTACATTTGCGCCTTGCAGTGCATTTCTTGCACAAAAATAAAAAGTGCGTCTACATTGCTGGTTTAAAAAAAAAAATCTAAATACTACATTTGCGGCCAGCGTTGCATTTCTTGCACAAAAATAAAAAGTGTGTCTACATTGCTGGTTTAAAAAAAAAGAATAATAATTTATTATTGTTTTTTTATTATTATTAATAAATAGTGCTACATAGTACATTTGCACCTTGCTGTGCATTTCTTGCACAAAATTAAAAAGTGCGTCTACATTGCTGGTTTAAAAAAAAAAAAAATTCTAAATACTACATTTGCGGCCAGCGGTGCATTTCTTGCACAAAAATAAAAAGTGTGTCTACATTGCTGGTTTAAAAAAAAAAGAATAATAATTTCATATATTTTTTTTTATTATTAATAAATAGTGCTACATAGTACATTTGCACCTTGCTGTGCATTTCTTGCACAAAATTGCACATTGCCGGTTTAAAAAATAATATAAATTTGTGCTAAATAGTACATTTGCGTCCAGAATGAGGAGAGCGTCAAATAAGGGACATGGTCATGGTGCTGCTGGTGTTGGTGGTGTTGGTGAAGCTCCTGTTGCAAGGAGAGGACGTGGTCGATCTGTTTCAGCTACACATACCAGTGAAACACCTTCCTCAGGTGCGAGAAGCCGCCAAAACATTCAACGTTATATGGTAGGCCCAAATGCAGCTCAACGAATGGTGAGGCCAGAACAAGTACAGGCGATAGTAGATTGGGTGGCTGACAATGCCTCCAGTTCCTTCACATTGTCTCCCACCCAGTCCCTTGCTGAAAGCTCAGAGTTGGCCCTGAACCCCATGGCCATCTGTCTCTCACCTCAGCCCCTTGTAAATCAGCCAAGCAGTCTGAGCCCCAAGTCATGCAGCAGTCTCTTAAGTTTTTTGATGACTCTGCTGGTGTGCTTTCCGTGGGCCATCCATAAAGCCCTGCCCCAGAAGTGGAAGACATTGAGTGCACCGATGCCCAACCACTTCTGTTTCAGGATGAGGACATGGAAACACCACCGCAGCACGTCTCTGATGATGACGATACACAGGTGCCAACTCCTGCAGCTTTCTACAGTGTGCAGACTGACAGGGAGGGCAGTGGTGAAGAGTGGGTGGAAGATGACGAGGTCCGAGTGACGTGTGCAGTTTGGAGGAAGAGGTGGTGGTCGCACATAGGCACCAGCACAGTAAAAGAGGAAGCAGGTTGCAAAAGCGGAGCGACCGTCCCCTAGAGAGTACGCCTGCTACTACCCACCACACCCAGGGACCTAGCACACCAAAGGCAGCTCAAAGGAGTTCCCTGGCACGGCAGTTCTTCAGACAATGTGCTGACGACAAGACACGAGTGGTTTGCACGCTGTGCAATCAGAGCCTGAAGCGAGGCATAAATGTTCTAAACCTGAGCACAACCTGCATGACCAGGCATCTACATGCAAAGCACGAGCTGCAGTGGAATAAGCACCTCAAAATCCAAGAAAGGTCTCGGGCTCCTCCTGCTTCCTCTTCTGCTGCTGCCTCGGCCTCTTCCTCCACCTCTACAGTGCCAGTGTCACCTGCCAACCAGCAAACAGACGATGTGACAGCAACGCCACCATGTCCGTCACCGTCCCCAAGCATTTCCACACGGTCCCATGGAAGCTTACAGCTGTCCATCTCCCAAACACTGGAGAGAAAGAGGAAGTACCCCCCTACCCACTCGCGATCCCTGGCCCTAAATGCCAGCATTTCAAAATTCCTGGCCTTTGAAATGCTGTCATTCCGTCTGGTGGACACGGACAGTTTTAAAAACCTGATGGCGGCGGCTGTCCCACAGTACGTGGTTCCCAGCCGCCACTACTTTTCCAGGCGAGCCATCCCTTCCCTGCACAAACAAGTCGGGGACAAGATCAAGTGTGCACTGCGCAATGCCATCTGTGGCAAGGTCCACATAACCACTGATACGTGGACCAGTAAGCACGGGCAGGGACGCTGTATCTCGCTAACTGAACACTGGGCAAATGTAGTGGCGGGTGGGCCTGAGGCGGATAACAGTTTGGCGCATGTCCTTCCGCCACCAAGGATTGCAGGGCATTCTCTTTGCCTCCTGTTGCCTCCTCCTCCTACTCCGCTTCCTCCTCCTCTACCACCTCTTCCAGTCAGCGTAACACCTTCACCACCAACTTCAGCACATCCAGGGGGAAATGACAGCAGGCTGTTTTAAAACTGATATGTTTGGGGGATAAACCCCACACTGTGCAGGAGCTGTGGATGGGCATTGAACAACAGACCGATGAGTGGTTGTTGCCACTGAGCCTCAAGCCAGGCCTGGTGGTGTGCAATAATGGGCGAAATCTCATAGAAGCTCTGGGCCTAGCCGGTTTGACGCACATCCCTTGCCTGTTGCATGTGCTGAATTTGGTGGTGCAGAAACTTCTAAAAAACTATCCGCATATGTCAGAGCTGCTGCAGAAAGTGCGGACCATCTGTGCACGCTTTTGGCGTTCTCACCCTGCTGCTGCTCGCCTGTCTGATCTGCAGCGAAACTTCGGCCTTCCCGCTCAACGCCTCCTATGCGACATGCCCACAAGGTGGAACTCCACCTTGCACATGCTGGAGAGACTGTGCGACCAGCAGCAGGCAATAGTGGAGTTTCAGCTGCAGCACACACGTGTCAGTCGCTCTGCAGAACAGCACCACTTCACCACCAACTAGTGGGCCTCAATGCGAGACCTGTGTACCATATTGCGGTTTTCCGAGTACTCCACCAACATGGCCAGTACCGATGATGCTGTTCTCAGCGTTACTATCCCACTTCTATGTCTCCTTGAAAAAACACTTCGGGCGATGATGGAAGAGGATGTGGCACAGGAGGAAGAGGAGGAGGAAGAGGGGTCATTTCCACGGTTATCAGGCCAGTCATTCACAAGTGGCTCAGAGGGTGGGTTCCTGCACCAGCATAGACCAGGTAAAAAATTTTCAAGCCAGGGCACAGTTTTGGAGGATGAAGAGGACGAGGATGATGAGGAGGAGGAGGAACCGTGTTCACAGCGGGGTGGCACCCAGCGCAGCTCATGGGCATCACTGGAGCGTGGCTGGGGGGATACAGGGGACACAGATGATACACCTTCCACAGAGAACAGCTTGTCTTTGCCTCTGGGCAGCCTGGCACACATGAGCGACTACATGCTGCAGTGCCTGCGCAACGACAGCCGAGTTGCCCACATTGTAACTTGTGCTGATTACTGGGTGGCCACCCTGCTGGATCCCCGTTACAAGGACAACATGCCGTCCTTAATTCTCTCACTGGAGCGTGATCGGAAAATGCGCGACTACAAGCGCACACTGGTAGACGCCCTGCTGAGGGCATTCCCAAATGACACTGGGTGCTCAGTGGAAGCACAAGGCGAAGGCAGAGGAGGAGGAAGAGGTCACCAACGCAGCTGTGGCACCTCCAGCACCTCAGAAGGCAGGGTTAGCATGGCCGAAATGTGGAAAAGCTTTGTCAGCAGCACGCCACAACAAACAGCACCACCAGCTGATAGGCAATGTCTTAGCAGGAGGCAGCATTTCAGCAACATGGTGGAACAGTATGTGTGCACACGCCTGCACGTACTGACTGATGGGTCTGCCCCATTCAACTTCTGGGTCTCCAAATTTGGCACATGGCCTGAGCTTGCCCTTTATGCCTTGGAGGTGCTGGCCTGCCCTATGTGTGCCAGTGTATTGTCTGAGCGTGTGTTTAGCACGGCAGGGGGCGTTATCACAGACAAGCGCAGCCGCCTGTCCACAGCCAACGTGGACAAGCTAACATTTATTAAAATGAACCAGGCATGGATCCCACAAGATTTGTCTGTACCTTGTGCAGAATAGACATTTATATCGGCCTCACACAGCCATTGGTATACTTTTTTTGAGGCCTCCTCAACCTCCCACTCCACGTCCACCTCCTCCTCCATTTTTTTTTTGTGATTTTAAGTTATTTCCCTATCCACATTTGTTTGCAGGGCACCTGTCCTACTCTTACTCCCATTTTGCTTCCTTTTGCAGCCCTCTAGCCCTTTCCAGGACTTTTTTAGAGCCAATTCAGTGCCCAAAGTTCGGGCCACCATTGACTTCAATGGGGTTCGGGGTCAAGTTCGGGGCCGAACTCGAACTTTTTCACGAAGTTCGGCCGAACCCGCTGAACCCGAACATCCAGGTGTCCGCTCAACCCTACACACCACCATTCCCGGCTCCAGCTGGCGTGGTGTGAGCCACCTCTGGGCCTGTCCCTGCAGAGCTGCAAGAATCTCTACTCCGGTGTGGTTCCTGTCCCCTAGACACACCAGCTGAAGCACTGAATGGCACCTTTTAGCCTGACTCATGGAATAGCCCTTTGAATGCTTAGGGGGTACCTGATTTTCATAGGACAATTGTGCAGAGGAGGCGTGGAGGTGGTGGAGGATAAGGAGGAGGAGGGGGTAGAGCTCACAGGTATGGCATCACCACCACCAGCTGTATGGAGATGTGGGGGCACAACAAGCTGCAGCACTGAGCCCTGTCCTGCATCCCTTAGAGTTGTAAGCAGCGTTACCCAGTGTGCTGTGAACAAAATATATTGTCCCTGCCCATGCTTGCTGGACCACGTGTCAGCAGTAGTGTGGATTTTATGACTGACTGCCTTCTGCCTTTCCCAACGATGCCAGAACATTCCCTTCCATGTGATGGTAGAGAGATGGAACAGCCTTATGTGAAAATTAGTAGCCAGGCTGAAAGGCAGAAGTTGGAGAGCCAACAGCTTTGACAAGCTTGCATTTAGACACTGGGCATGTGGGTGGCAGGGGTTGTATTTTTTTTACCACTGCAGCAGATGGGGCAGAGAAATTTGCCGGCTACAGTCTACAGCTGGTGGTGTGCTGCTAGGATCTGGGACACCCTGTGCTATACCATCATCCCTGTCAGTGGAAGCTGCTGAGAGGTAATGACTCGGTATAGCTGGTGCAGACTGAAGTGGGTAAGGAGGAAGAGTAGGAGGAGGGACAGATTTTTGCCCCTTTTGTGTGGCTTTTAGGTGCTCTTGCCAACAGGCTGAGTGGTTGGACGTTAAATGCCTTGCTAAGCATGTGGCACTCAAATAGCTGGTGTTTTTACCACGTTTGATGTGCCTGAGACACAGTTTGCAAATAGCAACAGTGTGATCTGCTGCAGATGTGCTGAAAAAGGCCCAGCAAGCTGAGCTTTGGGGAGTGGGCCGGGAGAGAACAGCTGCAGAATATGATGGAATAGGGTGTCTGCTCTTTACTCTTTCTTGATGTCGGCCTCCTTGGGGTTGTGCCGCCTCACCTTCAGTTTCTTCCTCTGCTCTACCTGGCACCCAAGTCATCTCAGGGACCTCACCATCATCATCTCCATCTCCTCCATCATCATTACCACTGGAGACAACTTGGCAATACACTGCGGCTGGGGGAACATGAATGCAATTTGTCTACCAGTGTTCTCCCCTCTCTCTAGGCTCATGTTCCTGTGATCCTCAACCTCAGAACCAACATCTGAATCCAGTAATGGCTGGGCATCATCAAGGAGCAAGTGACTGATGCTGTGGTCAAATAACTCAGCTGACTCCTCCTCCATGGTTGATGTTGGGGCTATGGCAGGAATAGATGTGGACAAGGAAGCAGGTTTATCCACTCTGGCAACTGCAGGGGCCTGCACACTAGACTTGTGCATGGCTAAAAAATTTGTTTTTTTCATTTTTCGGAAATTCAAAAAATTCGGAAATTAAAAAAATTCGTAATTCGGAAATTCGGAAATTAAAAAATTCGGAAATCCGAAATTCAGAAATTCACGGTAATTCGGAAATTCGCGGTAATTCGGCAATTGCGGTAATTCAGAAATTCGGAAATTCGCGGTAATTCGAAATTGCGGTAATTCGGAAAATAGCGGTAATTCGGCAATTGCGGTAATTCGGAAATTCGGCAATCGGAGCAGACGAAAATCCCAAATTCGGAAATTCGGAAATCCGAAAATTGGAAAAAACTAAGAATATTTGAAATAATAACTAACTAATAACTATTAAATTATAGGTATTGGAATTTCCTTGAAAGTTTGGCTGTTAATGAAATTAAATATGAAATTTAGCACTAATAGTCATACTTTCTAGAAAATTTCAATACCTATATTTATGTTTCAATCTTTTTTTATTTTAGTTATTCAGGAAATACAGATAATGGTACAATAACATTAATAATAACATTGGAACAACTTTGGTCTGACATTACTATCCAGGTTAGTCCTATAATTCCAAAGTCCATATCCGGAACCTCCGTAGTACGCTCCCGTTAGCGTTACTATCAGTTCATGGCTTTTCAGTGTAAGATCTTATTGCTCGTGGGTTAATAAAGCAAGCGTAAACATTTCTGATAACTAACTATATTTCCAGTTTGGTTATAGGCTTTTGGACTTTCAGTAACATTTTGTGGATCGTTAACTGCTGTCAGCCCTATGATTCCATTCCACTGTATAATACCCATAATAAACTCCGCCCTTGTGGACGGTTGGTAGGTATAGAGTAAAGAAAGAAAGAAGATGAGTCAGAAACCTAAAAGGAGAAACAAAGAGAATGAGAAAGAAGAGGGCGTTTAGGAGCCCCCCGGTGCCGCCACCCTGCCCGCTATCAATCTGAGATGGGGCGCGGATCTGAATCCAAATAACGGATCCATGGGTTCCACACCCTTTCAAATGCTTTCATTTTGTCCTGCAGGACTGCCGTCAGGCGTTCATTGATCATAAGCCACGAGAGTTTCCTTTTGAATTGATCAAATGGTATAGTCGCCTTCTTCCAGTTTCTGGCTATGGTGATTTTGGCCGAAATGAAAGAAAATGTTAGAAAACGGCATTGTGACCTAGAGGCCTGTTCGACCTTTCGTCCCAACAACGCCTGGTCCGGGGACCTGGGCAAATTAATCTCTGTCAAAGAATAGATAATATTATATACTCTACTCCAAAATCTCCGGACCTTGGGGCATTGCCACCATATGTGGTAAGCCGTTCCCTCCTGCCCGCTCCAGGGACGAATGTAGCCAATCTGGTCGGCACCATATACCACCTCATCAATACCTTATAGTTGGCTTCTATTATGGAAGTGTTGATGAGGGATCTCGAGGCAGCTGAGGCCATCGAGTGCCACTCATCAAGCTCCAACACCGTCTGTAAATCCTGTTCCCATTTGGTCATATAGCTTAACTTATTGGAAGAATATGTTAACTGTTTATATATTTCAGAAATATAGCCACACAGATTATCGTAGCGACAGCATAGGTATTCCATAGGGGACATGGTAGTGAGGTCATTCTTGCGAGATAAGGTATATAGAAAATGGCGCACCTAGGCAAATCTGTACCCTTCAGAGTTTGGCATTTGAAAATGCTCCACCATCATCTGTTGTGGTATCAAACCCCTCTGATCACTAAGATCTGCAATTCGTAGTAAGCCCTTGTTGGTCCACCAAGAGAATGCCAGGGGATCCAGACCCGGGGTGAATGCTTTATTTCCTAGTATGGGAGCCATTGGATTATGTGGAGAGACAAAGCTATGTGTATTGGATAATTTGTCCCAAATAGAAAATGATAGTGATAGCGAGGGACATAAAATTGGTGGTCTATCTCTCGCCGGCAACCACATCAATTGGGAGATAGGCCTGCCAGGGCAAACGCAAGATTCCACTTGCATCCATATCGCCTGGGATTTTTGAGAATGAAATCTGATAAGCTGAGCCAGTTGAGCCGCATCAAAATATTGTTGTAGATTTGGAAAGCCTAGGCCCCCCCTCAGTTTAGGTGTAAATAAAGTGCTCTTGTTCACCCTGGGTCTTTTATCCCCCCACACAAACTTCATAATTCTAGATTGAAAAGCCTGTAGATCAGCCCTTACTGGCCGTATAGGTAATGTGCGAAAGAAATACAAAATTCTGGGGAGTACATTCATCTTAATAGACTTC
>BLSH010468168.1:519708-537106 GCA_018402905.1 Glandirana rugosa | reverse complement strand
TATTCACCAGGTATATCACTTGAACCACAACTCAATAAATGAAATTGGTGAACTGGTGACCCGTGAATTTGGGGGAAGGATTGGTCTGGTTAAAAGTCGAAAGTCATGAGAGTGTAAAACTTACTGTTAATGAGTGAGTACGTTGTGACATGGGTATTCTGTAAAAGCAGGAAAAAAAGGGTGTTTGTCTCAAAAGAAAACCACCATAAATTAGTGGTAACCCCACAAATAAAAAACTCATTATTTACCTTTTTATGACTTTTAAAACATTTTTTTTACGTAAAAAGAAATAAAGACAATATTAAATTTTGGCCAAAATTTATGAAGAAAAGTTGCTAATTTGCAAAATGTTATAACAGAAATAAAGAAAAATGCATTTTTTTTACAAAATTTTCAGTATTTTTCCATTTATTACTCAAAAAATAAACACCCCAATGGTGATTAAATACCACCAAAAGAAAACTCTGTTTGTGGGAAAAAAAGGACGAAAATGTCTTATGGGTACAGTGTTGCATGAGTGAGTAATTGTCATTCAAAATGTGAGAGTACTGAAAGCTGAAAATTGGTCTGGTTAGGAAGGGGGTTTAAGTGCCCAGTGGTCAAGTGGTTAAAGTAAATAACTCAACACCAAGTTCACTATATGGACCACTTATGTATTTGTACATGTTGATCATATGCCCCCCTTAATCTCCTCTTCTCTAAATTCAGTTCCTCTAATATTTCCTCTTAACTGAGCTCCTCCATGCCTTTTATTAGTTTGGTTGCCCTTCTCTGCACTTTCTCCAATTCCCCAATATCCTTTTTGAGAACTGGTGCCCAAAACTGAACTGCATATTCCAGATAAGGTCTTACTAATGATTTGTACAGGGGCAAAATGATGTCTCTATCTCTGGAGTCCATACCTCTCTTAATACAAGAAAGGATTTTGCTTGCTTTAGAAACGCAGCTTGGCATTGCATGCCAACTATGGATTCCCCCAGTTTTACTCCCCTAGTATGTACAATGCATGCATATTCTTAGCCCCCAAATGCATAACTTTACATTTCTCAATATTAAACCTCATTTGCCACACAGTCGCCCGATTAGACAGTGCATTGAGGTCTGCTTGTAAGTTGGAGACATCCTGCAAGGACGTTATTCCACTGCATAACTTGGTGTCAGCTGCAAACACTGAAATGGTACTTTTAATCCCAGACCCAATATCATTTATAAATATATTGAAAAGTAAGGGTCCCAACACTGAACCTTGGGGTACAACACTGATAACTTTAGACCATTCCGAGTAAGAATCATTAACCACTACTCTCTGAATTCGGTCTTTTAGCCAGTTTTCTATCCATTTACAAACTGATCTTTCCAAGCCTATAGACTTTACCTTACACATTAGACATGTGTGGGGAACGGTGTCAAACCCTTTTGCATAATCCAAGTATACCACATCCACAGCCAGCCCTCTGTTTTACTTACCTCCTCATTAAAAGAAATCAGGTTTGTTTGACAACTTCTGTCTTTCATGAATCCATGCTGTCTGTTGCTTTTGCATTTTTTTCCAAAAATAACTCATCTATGTGGTCTTTTATTAAACTCTCCAGTATCTTCCAAGCTATAGAAGTTAAACTAACAGGTCTATAGTTACTTGGTAAAGACTTTGATTCATTTTTAGATATGGGCACCACATTGGCCCTACGCCAATCCAGTGGTACTATTTCAATCATTAAGGGGTCCCTAAAAATTAGATACAATGGCTTTGAAATGACAGAGCTCAATTCCTTTAGGATCCGTGGATGAATGCCATCTGGTCCAGGTGCTTTATCTACCTTTATTCTGTCTAAATACTTCTGGACCATTTCACTTTTTTTTTTTTTAACTTTCAAAGGTTTTTTATTGATATTTTCAAAAAGTACAGACAAAAAAAAAAAAAAAAAGCGTTTGATCCACTTGTGCTCTCATATTGGAATAAACAGTTGGATAACAAACCTACTGCTTAACTCTATTAACAATACAGTAAGGATAATAACTGATATACACATTACACAATATTACAGTTCTCATCTAGCATTTACAGGTCCAACCTATTTACCCCAATGGGTTCAAACTGTAAATAGGGTATAACTAGGTAGAGACCTTAAATTTGTTACATCCAGGGTAGGCAATGAGAAGGTAAAGAAGAAGGATATTGTACCTGGTAAGATACTTTACTTTCTAGTTTTCAACCTGTGTGGGGAGAGGAAAAGGATAAAATGGAGTTTTTTGCTTCTACAAGTTGTGGTAGACACTTTTCAATGACCTAGAGGCTTTTGGATGAATAATCCAATCGTGCCAGTATTTTTAAAATATTTTCATACTGTAATTCTTTTGGGCTAACATCAACTCATATTGAGCTTGAGTATTTAATCTTGTGGTGACATCAGAGAGGTTGGGCGTTTAGAGGTTTTCCACAATTTGGTGATTGTTATTCTTGCTGCTGTTAGAATATTGGCTACTATTATTTTGTAATTTTGGGGGTAGATATCCAAATTAATATTTAAGAGAGCCATTTTTTGGGGTAAGCTTGAATAAGTTGACTGTTAGGCAATTAGAGAAGATACTGATACCAATGGCTTTGTTCCAAATTTCTATGGGGAATGATTGAGATAGATAATTTTCCCATTGTAGCATGTTTGGATTTTTCTGGTCTTTGGGGTATTGGGAGTTTTAATTTGTTAAAAGAAATTGTGGGCATTGGTATGGGAAATGATCTGAAAGCATATAATATTCTTTGTAGAATCTGCATCTTAAAGTGGTTGTCAACTCATGACAACCACTTTAAACTAGAGGTAAGCCTACAATAAGACTTACCTGTAGGTCACAGGAATACCTCCTAAACCTGTACCTGTACCTGTATTTATTGATTCATTGGTATTATTCATGGGAAGGGCATAGCATTTATCATGGTTAATTTTGTAGTAGGACATTGTACCCAAAAGGTCAAGTATTTTCTGGACTTCTTGTAATGATTGGGTCGGGTTGGTTAGAGATAGAATTATGTCATCGGCAAAAAGGCCAATTTTGTGTTCCCTATTGCTGACTGTAACTCCTTTAATGTTGTTGTTGGTTCGAATGGATTCTGCTAGGGGTTCAATAGCCAATGAAAAGATGATAGGGGATAAAGGACATCCCTGTCTTGTTCCATTATTTAATCCGAAGTTTTAGGATGATGTCATTACTTTGGCCGAGGGAAGGGTATACATTGTCATAATTGCTTCATGGATAAAGCCTGTAAAGCCAAAGCTACTTAGAGTTTCCGAAATATAACCCCAGTGGACTCTATCAAATGCCTTCTCTGCATCCAAGACCAGGAGCAGAGAAGGCATTCGGGTAATTTCTGCATGATTTAGGAGATTAATCATTCATCTTGTACTATCAGGGGCCTGTCTTCCTTTAACAAAACCAACTTGATCTGGGTTTATCAATTGGGGCGTGATTTCAAATAGGTGATTGGCTATGATTTTGGAATACATTTTTAGATCTGAATTGAGTAATGAGATGGGTCTGTAATTCTTTGTGGTCATAGGGTCTTTATCTGTCTTTGGGATTGTGATTATTAATGCTTCCAGTATTTCTTTGGGGAATTCTTTTTTTCTTATAAGTTCATTGTACATTTTCTCTAAATAGGGTGACAGAATGTTGTTGAATGCGTTGTAGTACTCACTAGATAGGCCGTCAATCCTTGGGAATTTGCGTAAGGGGAGGGATTAAATTACTTTTTGGATTTCATTTTTTGTGATTGGGAGATTGATTTTGTCTAATGTTTCAGAGTCTATTTTTGGTAGCTTAATTTCATGGAGGAATTTCCTTATATTGTCTGGAGTGGACTGTGTAGTGTTTGGATCATTCTTAAGGTTATATAGCTCTTCGTAGTAATCCGAGAAAGCGTTGGCTATATCTTGTGGATTGTGTAGTACTTTTTTGATTTATGATGGGTTAGTTTATTGATTTTTTGTTTGATCTGTCTATGACGTAGCAATGTCACCAAAATGTTCCTGTCTTATTACTTTGAGAGTAATAATTAAGTTTTATTTTTTTTTTTATTGTCATGTCATGATTAGAGATCAGTAAATCTTTAAGTTCATTCCTTAAAGTATTAATTTGCTGGTGTACCTTGTTGTCTTTGGGGTTTTTTTTTAGCTCTTTCTCTAGGGTGGCAATATTAGACAGTAGGTCGTTAGTCCTTTTCTGTTGTTTCTTTCTTTCCCTTGCTGCCACCTGAATCAATAAGCCTCTGATGTAAGCCTTATGGGCACACCAAAGATTCACCATGGATGTTAAGTTATTATCATTTAAAAAATCTTTGAGTTTGATCTTCAATGCGCACAGGAATTTTTCTAGAGAAAATAGATATGTATTATTTTTCCAATGGACCATTTCACTTTTGAGCCATTGTGGATCATTTGTGGCTGTGTCACTACCACCCCCATTGTGGACATGAGCTCCCCCATCCTAAAACTTCACCAGCCGCCACTGTCCTCCATGCTCCTTTGTATACACAGAACTGAAGAATGTATTTAATAAGTTTGCCTTCTCTTTGTCCCCAGTCACGCACTCTAGATTATTTTGTAAAGGGCCTACATGCTCAGACCTGACCTTTTTACTATTAATATATTTGAATAATTTTTTGGGGTTTGTCCTACTATCTTTTGCAATCTGTCGTTCATTGAATTTTTGCATCCTTGATTTCCTTTTTACATACTCTGTTATTTTTTGTAACATTTAAAAGATGATAGTGTTCCCTCATTTTTATATTTTTTTAAATGCTCCTTTCTTATCATTTATAACTTTTTTAACTTTGGCCGTGAGCCACATAGGTTTTATTTTTAGCCTTTTAAACTTATTGCCCATGGGAATATACTTTACAGTGAGTTTGCATACAGTTTTTTTTAAAAATTCCCATTTCTGTTCTGTGTTCATTGATACCAATTTTCCCTTCCAGTCTAAGTCCTGGAGAGCAGCCCTCATCCTTGTAAAATTTGCTCTCTTAAAATTAAGTGTTTTTATCTTTCCCGTATATGTTTGTTGCTTGTAGCTTACATTAAATGAAATCATGTTATGGTCACTGTTACCCAGATGTTCTTTTATATGAATATTGGTAATAAGTTCTGCATGGATTGAGATTACCAGGTCCAGCAAAGCGTTATTCCTAGTAGGGGACTCAATAAACTGGACCATAAAATTGTCCTGTAATAGGTTTATACATTTTGCCCTTTAACTTTCCCAGCAGTGCCATTACTCCAGTTAATTTCCGGGTAGCTAAAATCCCCCATTATTATCCCTCTCCCAGCCCTTGCAGCTCTTTCCATCTGTGCAAGGAGCAGAGTCTCCATCTCCTCTTTAACATTTGGGAGGTCTATAACAAACTCCAATGATAACCTTGTGTCTGTGCTGTTTGGCGTATTGTAAGCAGGATACTTTGTGGCATTTGCGTAGCAATGACTTTCTTCTGGTGACTCGACCATGCAGCCATCTTTCTTCGAGTGCCTCCTTATTGTGCATCTTGAAACAGCCACGCATGTTTACGGAGTCCTGTATTTCACCTGAAGTTATTTGTGGTTTCTCTTTGCATCCCGAACAATTTTCCTGGCAGTTGTGGCTGAAATTTTAGTTGGTCTTCCTGACCGCATGGTTTGGTTTCAACAGTACACCTCATTTTCCACTTATTGATTAGAGTTTGAACACTTCTCAATTCCTTGGATATCTTTTTATATCCCTTTCCTGTTTTATACAGTTCAACTACCTTTTCCCGCAGATCCTTTGACAATTCTTTTGCTTTCCCCATGACTCAGAATCCAGAAATATCAGTGCAGTACTGGATAAAAGATGCAAGGGTCTGTCAGGAGTCCAGAAAATCATTGACCTTTTATACACACACACTAATTACAAGCAAACAGATCACATGTGAGGATGGTTACCTTTAATAGCCATTCAAACCCCTTTGTGTCAATTTGTATGCATGTTATCAGGCCAAAATCACCAGGGTATGTAAACTCTTGATCAGGGTAATTTGGGTAGTTCTGTTGTCATTATGATTTATAAAGAGTAAACACAGTTGATTGATAATAAATGGCTTCAGCCAAACATTAACCATGAGTGAAAAAAATGTTTTTGTGTTATCATTCATATTCTCTGAAAAATGGCCAAGAAATCATAAATTCTGCCAAGGTATGTAAACTTAAGAGCACAACTGTATATGGCGTTAAACTGGCAGTAATGCACACAGACGTAAATGGTGTTAAACTTGCAGTAACACACTCTAATAGATGGTGTTCAACCGTCACTCCACTGACGCTATCTGAACTGTCCCCACTTTAGCTATACACTAATGTAAAGATTACTGACATGGTCTCACTACAGTGAAACTATCTGAGCTGTCCCTACTCTAGCTGCACACTATGCAAAGCTGAATGGTCCTTCTCACTACACTCACACTATCCCTAGACTGACACTAAACTAATATTCTACACTGACAATTGAAGCAAAATATCTCTCTCCAGCAGAAATCACACTGAAAACGGCTGCCATTGTAAGAATACTTTTATACTGTGGGGGTGAATGAGCCATGATTGGATAAAGTCATGATGACAGTGTCCAATCATGACTCTGACAGTGCTTTGTGCCCTGATTGGCTGAAGCTTTCACTGCTTCAGCCAATCAGGGCTTGCAATGCATTGTTCAGTGTTGCATTGCATTTTGGTCCATTTGGGGGCCGAACAAAGTGTTGAACATCCCGTTTGTTCAGTTGTTTGCCGAACGGCCGAACAGCGAAAGTTCGGTTTGAACTTATGCTTGGGCCGAACTGTTCACCCATCCCTAATACCATGCAGTCTATATTTTTCTGCACAGGTAGAATCTGGGACATAGCGGGACGTTTACAACCTGAGCTCTTCCTCTATTCCTGTCTCAGGGGCTATTTCCCAATTACCTCTTGAGAGGCATAAGTATTCCAACCACTACCCATGACAGCACCTTTGGGGTGATATTCCTCTAAACTTAATTTTGTATTGCTTACAAATGTTATAACCACGTTTAGTAGGGTTTTATGTTTGTAGGTATACAGCCTGGTTTATATCCGCTCACGAAATTTGAAACTTGATACCCTCCTATTCCAGTTTATAGGGTACCTCACCATTTATAACTGTATATCTAGTTGTATTTCTGGGTTGTGGGTTGAATAAACAGGGCTGTCCTCTAAATGTTATTATTTAACCCCTTTAATTTTATTGATTTTATTCATTATATTTGTTCAGTGCTCAGGATAGCTATTTGATAATTTCACCAGTGATGATCAAATTGTCTCCCGCAGGTGGTTAAGGTAATAGATATGCTGTTGTGGCATTTTGCTGTTTGTTACCAATGGCCTCTTTATCACTCTCAATTGTTCCTTGTTGACGACTGAATGTCTTGTATCCAGCCTTATTTGTCTTCTGGTTTCCCTTATAAGCCTGACTGTAATTCTTTTTGTTGAGAAATCTTAATAAAGAAATTGAAAGAAAATATGTACAGCTATACTGTATAATTTTTTAGCTATTTATTTTGCTTATTTAATTTTTACCTTTTAAAAAAAAAAAAATGCTATATTTGAAGTGCATATAATTGGATGGTTTAATCCTTGTTTTGGGAATTTTCTTATTTCAGATGAATATTTTTTTGATATTTTTGTTTTCATCTTTTTAAGGTTTCTTGCTACTGGGTAAACATTTACGTCCTTATATTACCATTTTCTAATGGGTATCTTCACGGTGGCAAAGATAACCAGGGAAACTTGCTTGGCACTGTAGGAAGAGTTACATGAAGCAGTGATGGCGGTGCCAAATGAGGAGATGTGCGAACCCATTGCAGACAAGTTCTGGGAGACAACACAATTTCCCAGCTGCATCAGAGCCCTTGAAGGAAAGCATGTGAGGGTTAAAAAGCCTCCCGAGTCCAGATCTCTATACTTCAATTACAAGATGTATTTATCTGTGGTCAACCTCCACTTCATATGTGTGGATGTAGGAGCCTGTGGCAGCCAGGATGATGCTCGCCTCTTTCGTGAGTGCGCCTGGGACGTTGTCTACATGAGGGATGCCATAACATTCCTCCAAGAAGGCCACTACCATGTACTGAAGAGCAGAGTCTTCTGATGGTAATTGTTGGTGAAGAGTCCTTTGGAGTGGCTTAAAATTTGATGCGGCCATACAGTGGTTATAACCTGAGCTACAAGAACCACTAGTTCAACTACCCTCCATTCGAGCCACGCACGTCGTGTGGTTGAATGCACATTCGGCATCTGCACAGCTAACTGGTATTGTCAGGGCACTGTCTACGGCAGTCCGAAGACCTGGCATTCCTGCCAGTACTTTGCATGTCTGCAGGAATGCGCACTGGTGCACAATCGGTGCACAAGGGCAAGCACAGATGCACATTGGTGTATGCACGGACACTCCCTGGAATGTGCATGCACACTCAGCACAGTTTGGCACCAAACGGCCTTTATAAGGAAGCCATTCACTCTGCATTTGCTAGTTGATCCATGGCTCCTCCAGTGCGTTTGTTCCTGTGATCCCCTTGCATCTATGAATTCCTGTTACCGCTTCCCCTAGACCTGTCTTCTCCCTTCCTCCTGACCTGACCCTGGCTTGTTTAACAAATCTTCTCTCTCTGCTCTCCTGTGTATGACCCCGGCTATCCACCTGACTACGCTTGCTCTGATCCCTACCCGGGAACCAGGTCTTGGTTTTGAACTGACTTCTCTCCTGTTCTTTGTGCTACCAAAGACAAGGATAAGGGTCTAGATTGTATTTTGAGGGGGAACCCATGCAATTTTTGTATTTTTCTTTTGGCCGAGGATGTTTGCCAACCTCATTGACCAAATATGGTCATGAACAACTTTGGTCAGCATTGCCACTCAGGATGTCCACCAACTTGTTTACAATTTGAAAAAAACTAGTGGGTGGATGGCCAGAAACTGTCATTTATTAATGGCAGTATTACCACCACTAAAGTAATGACGTCCAGCTGCAGCAATCAGTGGCAGGTGAAATGGCCAAATCTGGATGTTTATTTTGCCCATTCGCAAGATATGAACAGTTTGAATGGAACTTATGAACACAAAGATCATCCCTAGTCGTAACTGTCTAGCCTTGAATGTCTCACATGGTTTTGAAAACTGTTCTCAGCTGACTTCCTCCACTGGCCTTTGACCTTAGGCATTTTCTTAAACTAGTCCTCTGACTTCCTATTGTGATTATGCCTGTGCTTTCTCTCTATCCAGCAAAGATTATCCAGCCCCATCTAACTTAACCTGGCATTTCCCTGTTGATATAAAGGTTGTCAGTGATGGTGGATAGAAAATATTACTGTCTGTGCTTTTGACCTTCTATATTTATAATTCAGTTTTTCGATTTATGGCACCTAGTGATTAGTACAGTAGTGAAGTGTACCAACATTCACTAAGGTCTTGGATTAAAAAAAATCATTGTTAATAAGGCTATAAATACTCTCAATGAGATAATTGAACTACATTTGTGGAATGACAAATAGATGTTTGGAGTACTAGATATTTGTAATTCAATATATTTGGTGACCTGTTTTTAGCTACACAAACCTTTGTCTGACCTTAAGTGTCAATGATCTTTGCTCATCCATAAATAATCTGAAAAGCTGGTGGGTGCAATGGCTAGAAGGAATCCCATAATTGTGCCACAGGGTAATTACAGGACAGTTAGGTAAGTTATGTGCATGGACATAAGCAGGTGTGGGAGATTAGTTTATGGGGATCACTCTTTAGAGGAAATGATTCAGCATGGAGGTCACTTTCTTTAAAATCTGGTGGCTGACACTCAGGGCACGATTCACAGTATTCTTTGACGTCTGCATACAACCCAGGCCAGAGAATCTCTGGGTTATTCTCTCCCATACCTAGATGTCTCCCCATTACATGCCCATGGGCCAGATCTAGCACCATCCAATTTGTCCTCCCCGTGTTTGACCACCTGATACAACAAATTATTTTTAGGGAAAAGACACCCCCCCAATTAGATCCACAGGCTCCCCATCCATCACCTTCATGCTTTCTCTGGCTTTAAGGAGAGTGACCATCCGTAGTTGTTCTGTACAGAAGTCCTCTCTCTGGACCTCTAAGTCAGGGACTACATTCGGTCCACTCTCACCGTCAGGGTCAGAGACATTGTCTGGGTCATTAGGCCCCCCTCTGTGAGCTATCTTCCAGCTCCTCCGGCTCCACAGCCAGTACAGGAAAAGGAGGAGGGCCTCCTCCCTCCTTGGTCCTGTCACCAGTCTCCCTTTCCATTTGGCCAAACGGGTCTGGTGAGAGGTCCCGTGCTCCACAGGAGGGGAAGCTCTATCCTACAGACTCCCTGTGAATTCCCATAACCTCCAAAAATGGGGAAAATCTCTGCCCACTAGGGCGTCATAAAGTAGTGGAGGTACCACCCCCACTGAATGAGTCACACTACCGCAAGGGGTGTCAATCTCAACCACCGCTGTCTGGTAGTCACGAGTGTCCCCATGGATGCAAATGACTCAGACTGTGCTAGGGTGTAACCTTGCAGGGTTTACACAATTGATTTTTACCAATGTTACCACACTAGAGTCAAGCAGTGCAGTGACTGGCCTCCCATCAACAAAAATCACACACATTTGCTTCTCTATGCGGATTGAACATGATGCTGTATATGCGACCTGTGCAAAAAGAGAAAGGCATCTATTCACATAAGTATAATCACATTGCATGAGTTCATCATTCAGGGGGCAATTGGCAGCAATGTGGCCCAATGCATGGCATCGCTAGCACTGTATGTGTTCTATACCCAGATTCAGAAACTAACATTCCATATTGTGCCACCATCCTAAATATAGAGGGGAACACACAAATACGAATACCCGTATATAGTGAAAGAAAAATGGATTTTGCCGGCACTTATGAGACTGATGGATTTAAAACATCAATATATTTATTTCATCATTTAAAATACAAATTCATACAAAGAATTAGATAAAAAATGCATAAAATATAGCACCAAGAATTCCTTCAGGGAATTCTTATTGAAACTGCAGGAAATACAATTCCACATAGGTCAGGAAGATGATAGATGTTACCGGACCAATGTAAGACAGAGGAATGGAAAGGGGTCGACGCGTTTCGAACAATGTGCTTCTTCTGGACCTTTTTCCTGCAAGCTATAGGTTTTTCTTTCACTATATACGGGTATCCGTATTTGTGTGTTCCCCTCTGTGTTCTTTACCCAGTCCTCTCAAGACCTTCCTTGCTTCTGTGGCCAGTCTCCAGGTCTAGAACCCCCCAGTCTCTTTAGCCGTATCAGTCTTATCAAATTTTCCCAAGCCCCTGAACCCTGGAACAGTCTTACCGGGTCCGCTGGGTCTTTCACCTCTAGACACATTGGAGTGGGGTGCAGATGGGCGCAACAAGTCCTCAACAGTCTTGTATCTTTCCATGAGGTCCACCAGTTGGCTTGCAGTTTTGGGGTCCCCATGGCTGACCCATTTCCTCAAAGCAGCAGGGAGCGCTCGTAGATAGAGGACCATGACCACACGCTCCACAATCTGGGACCTGGCAAAGTCTCTGGCTGTAGCCATTTCCTGGTAAGGTGAACTAGGTTGAACATCTGTGAACAGGGAGGCTTGTCGGTGTGGTAGGCCCACTGATGCACGCATTGGGCCTGGACTGCCATGGTGACTCCCATGCGTGCGAGTATCTCTGCCTTTAGAGTCTCATAGTCCTAGTCCTTATCTGTTTCCAGATCGAAATAGGCTTTTTGGGGTTTGCCGGTCAAGAATGGTGCTAGCAGTCCCACTCACAGTTCTTTTGGCCATCCTTCACAAAGAGCAACTCTTTCATAGGGAAATCACCGCTCCAGGACAATCATACCTCTATACAGATCACCTGTGTCTGCCAGACGAAGGGTGCGCACTTACTTTGCAGTATAGCATGGAATAAAGGACAGCCGCACTCCAAAATCCAATCTCTTTTTTATTGAAGAAAAACACATATACAGCACATCAGGCAAACTACTGGTCCCAGCTGACGCTTTTCAGACCTAAGGCTGGTGCTTACTCATAGCCTGACCAAAATACAGACAGCCAAGTGTATATATACACCCACATATACATTAATTGATTGTTTAGGTGTGGACACTTTCAATTAGCCAGCGGAATCCATCTACAAACATCTGAAGCTAATAAAAGTCACTAATACACAGAATTAATCAATTATAGCTCAATAAGATGGGTCCGTCCGCCAACAAGGAATAGTGTCCACATACTGATAAAAATGTATTTATCTTAAACACACAGTGAAGGAGAATCTAAATTATATTAAGTATGTATTCACAATCTACTGATGTGTTAAGATCATATGTATAAAAACACACAAGAAGATCAAGGGAAGATAATGCCATAAAATGATCCCCGTAATATGTGTCACTGTGTAAGCAGACATCTGAAAATTTGTGACTCAAATGGGTCAAAAAATTCATAAGAAAAACAATGAAAAATGACAAATAACATCTGCATTGAGTATTGGTAACTGATGTACATTATATACCCACAAGTACTTAAATAACAATTTATATGTGACCTTATGAGAAAATATGTAACCAAATCATCGGAGATCGAGATAAAATACAAACAGGATCCTATTTTTACATTCATGACAGAAAAGAGGAGAAAATACCCTTGGGACAGAGACTACAATTAAAACTATATCTAGAAAAAATTAAATTAATAAAGCAAGTAGGTTGTGGATACAAGCATGAATAAACAAATAAACAAATAAATAAACAGATGAGGAACATGATTGGAGGGGCAGGTAAACTTATACACATACACAGATGTCGGCAGGAGATGAGGCACATCGGACTATACTGGGACTACACTTACTCATAAAAATGAGACATGTCCCATTCAAAGTTAAGTCCACTGGATTTTAAAAATCCAGTTGGACCTCCCTCCTGCACAACAATCTAAACCTGTCACCCCCCTTCTTGGGACCACTGCTTTCTCCACCCCCTGAATGCGGAGACCTGTCACATCCTTGTCGTGGTGGATGTTCCAATGTCTTGCAATGTTTGTAGATTTATTAATGGAGATGTCATATTAATGGTCATGCAACCTATCTCTCATCCTACGAGTAGTGCGACCCACGTATTGGATGGAGCACTGCTCGCAGGTTATCATATAGACTATATACTTAGTGTTGCAATTAATAAAGGAGGTTGATTTAAAATCCCTATTAGATGTGATGGAATGCAGAGTGTCCCCTCTTTTAACATGGGGGCAACATGGACAATTGCCCCCACCACATCGAAATGTCCCCTTAAACTGGAGCCAGTGGGGTTGAGGATGTCTACTAAAAAACAAACTGGAAGACAAAGTCCCACCCAAAGTTGGAGCCCTCCATGAGACGGATCTCACACCCTTAGACTAAATTTGTGAATATACAGGGTCCTTAAACAAAACTGGCATATATTTATGGACAATGTACTTGATACGATTCAAGACTATAAGGGGCTGAGAATACCGGAGTGCCACATGATCCAGTCATCACATTTGTGTCCAAATGTCTACGTCTGTCCTGTAGGAGGTTAACCCTATTCGTGTTATTTGCAATACGTATTGCTCTATTAATAGTGGCCTCAGGATAACCTCTACTAAGGAAGCGCTACTTCATTTCAGATGTCTCCCTATTGTAATCAGATTCCTCACTGCAGATGGGTCTCAGCCTTAGGAATAGCCTCACATGAATTCCCTTAATCATGTGTTTAGGATGGCCAGAATCGGCTCCAAAAATGGAATTTTCTGCGGACGGTTTCCTATAAAGTTTGGAGACCACTCTGGTCCCCTCCCCCTCCAAAACCACATCCAAAAACTCAATGTGTTGCAGATCGAGTGTCCCTGTAAACCTCAAATTAAGTTGATTGTCATTGAGGTACAAGAGCCACTCATCCATATTGCCAACATCTTTGTGACAAATAAATATCAGGTCGTTGATGTAGCGACGGAAGAACCTGATATTAGCTCGGTGGGGACATCCAGCCCCAAAAATGCAGGACCTCTCCCACCAACCCATGAATAGGTTGGCTAGGGAGGGGGAAAACTTGGCCCCCATAGAGGCCCCGCATTTCTGGCGGTAGAAGTCCCCATCGAACATGAAATAATTATGAGTCAAAAGATACTGCAGACTAAGCAGGATAGTTTCCTGATGTATTAGGGAGTAGTCACTGTGATATTGCAAGAAATAGGACACTGCCTGTAATCCTAACGAGTGTGGAATTGAAGAATATAAACTTGCTACATCACAAGTGATCCAAACAAAGTTGGGATCCCAATTGATGTATTAGACCTCAGCTAAAAGTTGCTTGGTATCCTTAAGATAGCCAGGCAGGCATTTGACCAGGGGTTGTAACTGGTGATCCACCCACTGGCCCAAACGTTAATTTAATGAGCCGATGCCGGC
Source organism: Glandirana rugosa (assembly GCA_018402905.1). Taxonomy (NCBI): domain Eukaryota; kingdom Metazoa; phylum Chordata; class Amphibia; order Anura; family Ranidae; genus Glandirana; species Glandirana rugosa. Next base: position 522,597 of record BLSH010468168.1, on the reverse strand, counting down.
TATAATGGGCCTGGCGGTCAAAGGGTTGAGGCCCTTATGTACCTTGGGCAAAGGTCGTGAGGTACTCATGCACGTCATCCGCAGGTGTCATCTTCTGCATGTGGTAAGAAGCTCATACCAACTTTGGTTCCACTGTCATGGGAGGTGCGGGCCCCTTTTTTAACTCCAGCAGGGCCTCTGCTAACTGTCGGTTCATCTCCTGTTGAGCCGATTGTTGTGCTGTGATAGCCAGGTGACTCTCCTCTCGCTGAACTGCAGTGGCCTCTGCTACCCGGAGGTTGGTTTCCTGCAGAATGCGTGTTGTGCTCTTTGAAATTCGCCTCACTGAACTCCACCATGTGTGGGAGATTAGCTCGTGGGGATCACTTTTCAGAGGAAATGATTCAGCATGGAGGTCAGTTTCTTTAAAATCTGGTGGCTTGCCAGGTTTATTATTACAGGTTTGCAAGCTCAACGCACATAAAAAAGCAGAAAACAAAACCTTGCAGTCCAGTGCTAAACTAAACAATCAGGGTTCTCTCTATATAGCATGGGGCTGTCCCCGACACCCACAAAACATAAGCACAGTGCAAACCTCACTCAGCTTTCTCCCTCTGAGATCCGGAATAGAGCTCACCTCTGCTCTCTTCCTGGTCATTTAATGCAGGTGGAGAGGGTTTTGAGTGAACCAGAAAGTTCGGAACGGAACCAGCTCTGCCGCGGTGGCTGGAAAAACCCCGGTTGGATCCACAAAACAAAGACAATGCAAACCTTTTGTTTTAGTCATAAAGCAAACTTCGGTTCAGCAGCTCTCTCAGTTTGATGGCTTCCTAAATCCCAGGCCAGAGCAAACCTTTGCTCTACTCCTGTTTATTTATACCACCTGTTGGTGGACATAAGTGGACTGCAAAATCTGGTCCGGAACCAAACCTGCCAAGGTGGCTAGTAAAACTTGGACCGTATTCTGCCTTAGTTTCTTGCAAATGAGCGCATGTGAGGTGAAACATAACGTCTATCGATCACCTCGTCTTTCATGATGTCATATATCCCCCTCCTTTGCTCAAGCCCCTGTGACTGAGCAACTGTTAGACAATGGACACAGGAAAGGGCATCTGCATTATTTTGAAGTTTCACAACTCTATGTTCCACTGTGAATTTAAATGCTTGAAGAGCAAGGAACCACCTTGTCACCCCACTGTTTTTCTCCTTGTTATCACACATCCATTTAAGAGGGGCATGATCAGTGACCAGTTTGAATGGTCTTCCCAACAGGTAATATTTCAGGGCATCTAAGGCCCATTTGATAGCTAAACATTCCTTCTCAACAATGGCATAGTTTTTCTCATGTCTGTTTCTGCTAAGGTAGACCACTGGGTGCTCCTCCCTGTCTCTGACTTGGGGCAGTGCAGCACCCAGTCCCACATCAGAGGTGTCCGTCTGCACCATAAACTCCTTTGTGAAATCTGGGATCACGAGCACAGGTTGTGCACAAAGGGCTTGCTTCAACATTTGAAATGCCTTCTCTGCCTCCGGAATTCCATTTGATTATGACCGACCCTCTACCCTTCATCAGATCTGTCAATGGGGCCGCAATGGTGGCAAAATTGGGTATAAAATGCCTGTAGTACCCTGCGATCCCAAGAAATGCACAAACTTGCATTTTATTTATAGGTTGGGGCCACTTTTGAACTGCCTCAATCTCATTGATCTGAGGTTTGATCAGCCCCCGACCAATAATGTAGCCAAGGTATTTGGCTTCCTCCAAGCCTATGGCACACTTTCTGGGGTTGGCAGTGAGTCCTGCTTTCCTAAGACAATCTACTACTGTTTGCACCGGGGCAAATGGGATTTCCAATCTGGGCTGGGGATGACTACATCATCCAACTAGGCAGCTGTGTATTGGCGATGTGGTCTTAAGGTCTTATCCATCATTCTCTGGAATGAGGCAAGAGCATCATGCAAGCCAAAAGGCATCCGCTTATACTGGAAGGACCCCTCACAGTTTTCTCTTTCGCAGACTCCGTTAGGGGTATCTGCAAATAAACTTTAGTCAGATATAAGTAGTTATATACCGGGCACTGCCCAATCTGTCAACAAGCTCGTCGACCCGAGGCATTGGGTACACATCAAATTCAGACACGCTGTTCAACTTTCTGAAATCATTACAAAACCTGATAGTTCCATCAGGTTTTGGGACCAACACTATGGAACGTGACCAGTCACTGTGGGATTCCTCTATCACGTCCAGCTCTAACATGTTCTTTATTTCATTTGCAACTACTTCCCGCCTAGCCTCGGGTATTCTATAGGGCTTTACATTTACGCGAACACCTGGTTTCGTAATTATGTCATGCTATAGAACTGTGCTCAGTCCGGGCAGGTGAGAGAAATAGTCTCTATTCTTACTCACAAATTCTTTAAGATCCTTCTGTTGGGCCACTGACAAGGTTTCAATTATGGGTACTGTTGAAAATCCTTTCTCAGCTTCCATCGAAGAACTTGCATGAACGACATCATTAGAAAAATCTTTAAGGGTTTATTCTTCATCAAATAACATAACATCAGACAAAACTTACATAGCAACACATATGATGATGAGATATGGTATGGCTTCAGATGTCAGTCAGGAGGAGGAAGAGTTCTGACAGGTGTTCACGTCACGTCTCCGAGAGTGTAAGCGTCCATATCCTCCATCTCTCTTCCTACCCTTCCTAGCTAATTTCACAAAGTCACGACTCTTATACTGTTTGAAATCTTTAGGTCAGCTGTTTTCAAAGCAAACTACACCTACTTATATGGCTTAGTCCATAAGGAGACACACATGACCCCTCCTTTACTTCACATGAGTTTTGAAATAGAATTGCACATACAACACTTTCTCTGTCCAAAAGCACATTCAAATTTCGGTAT
>BLSH010468168.1:501812-517662 GCA_018402905.1 Glandirana rugosa | reverse complement strand
AGCCTCTGCACTGCACTTGTGGACAGTCTTGAGAAGGAGGAGGACTGACTGTAGACTTCGGTATGGTATAGAGTAGTAGTATACACAACGGCTTCAGATGTCAGTCAGGAGGAGGAAGAGTTCTGACAGGTGTTCACGTCACGTCTCCGAGAGTGTAAGCGTCCATATCCTCCATCTCTCTTCCTACCCTTCCTAGCTAAGTTCACAAAGTCACGACTCTTATACTGTTTGAAATCTTTAGGTCAGCTGTTTTCAAAGCAAACTACACCTACTTATATGGCTTAGTCCATAAGGAGACACACATGACCCCTCCTTTACTTCACATGAGTTTTGAAATAGAATTGCATATACAACACTTTCTCTGTCCAAAAGCACATTCAAATAACATTCACATATAACTAACATTACATTATATTTAATACATTTAATATATTTCAGAGTCCAATATTATTCAAAATAATATTATAAATTCATAATTTCCAACAGGTACTTTCGGAGTCACAGGGGACATGTCCTTTTGGGGGGTTAGCATTGCCAGTAAAGTTTCTCTGTCTTTCCAAGGTTTCAAGAGATTACCGTGATATATTTGCTCTGGTTTCCTTTTGCCTGGCTGGTAAACATTGTAGTTTACCTCCCCTACTCTTTCCATAATTCGAACCAGAAATACATTATCCCTAGGACTTTTTACAACAAGTATCAGGCGCATCAACAGGTGCATATAGTCCCCATCCCTATTGTTAACCATCAAAGTCCAGAACAAAGTACACGATAGTCCAATAATGTGAATAAAAAAGAGAAGAAATCTGGTATATACACCAAGGGCTGCTCTCATGTGAGGGAAAGCCAAAAACCGCACCTGTAGACAAGAAACAAGAAGGAGGCGCCTCTAAGTGTAAACCGTAAGAAATTTTATTAAAAAGACATCAGCCAATTGGCTACTCACATGCCTAAAAAAGGGTATGGCACATGGAACCAGGAGAATGCTCAACCGGTGAAGAGTATGGCATCAGTTCACTGAGACCTAGTAAGCAGCTAGTCATCCTCGCAGATGGGATCGTCAGTGGGGCTGTCCGTTTGTGGAACCGTCCGTTCGTGGAGTCTTTCGTGGATGGTAGGAACGATCGTCTCCGTGCCGGCAGCCAGGGGATTCCAGAACGAGGCTTGGCTGCACTGGTCACAGCGGGGTGATGCCATCAATCCACAACGCGTTTCAGAGCATACAGACCGCGATGTGAAGGCAGTCGCGCTCTTTCATCAGGCTATCTAAGATGGTGTGCCGCCATCTATTTGTAGTCCCTGGGAGTTAATAGTGGTGTTTAATTGGATCATGATAACAAACATCAGTATCTTATTATCACATTATTTTATATAGTCTATAGCATATATGTTTGTTATCATGATCCAATTAGACACCACTATTGACTCCCAGGGACTACAAATAGATGGCGGCACACCATCTTAGATAGCCTGATGAAAGAGCGCGACTGCCTTCACATCGCGGTCTGTACACTCTGAAATGCGCCGCGGATTGATGACATCACCCCGCTGCGACCAGTGCAGCCAAGCCTCATTCTGGAATGATACAAAGAATGAAGATGTAAAAATACAACATATAGCAATTGCATGAATATCATAAAAAAACAATTGTACACATGAACCAATGTTAGTGCATTTACCATTACATGAAGAGGCGAGGTCACAGAAGAAAGAGTAGAGAGTTTTTGTTTGTTATTAATGTGGCCACTGAGTTCGGGCATGAGGGGCATATTTGAGGCAGCAATATGAATGTTAATCAGTGAATAAATCAACATAGAGGATATCTATTGTACATATCAAGTATAATGTATACATTATATTACACATCTCTCTCAAACCCTCCAGAGGAGTAGCCCTGGAGGAATGGTTTGAAATTGAGGGCTTGATTTAGGCCAGGGGGTGGGGTGGTGTCAAGATTTGATATCCATCTCAATTCAAGTTGGAGAAGGAGTTTGTTGACATCCCGTCCATGTGGGTTGGGGTGTACCCAATCTAACACCAATACTGAGACCTTAGGAAGGTTACCTGCATGTACCTGAATGACATGTCTCCCCAGGGGAGATCTAGATTCCTTTTTTTTCATGGCTAATATATGTCGGTATAGGCGTTGCCATAGTTCTTGAATGATTTTTCCTATGTAAAAGCACCCGCAACTACATTGTATAAGATACACAAAAATTGTGGTTTGACAATTTGCGTAGTGTTTAGGAATAAATCTATGGCTATTCGGAAGACAGGGATTTTTTCGAGTATCCATGTATTGGCAGTAGGAGCATGGACTGCATTGAAAGGTGCCTACGGTGTGGCATGGGTAATTTCGTAATGAACCTCGGAACTCACTCTGTACCAATCGATCACCCAGAGACGGAGCACACCTGTAGGTGGTCAATGGGGCAGGTTGGAAGAAAGGGCCTATTTGTGGGTCTGCTGTTAATACATGCCAGTATTTAGTAAGGATCTTCTTAATATTTCTGTGCTGTGTAGAGTAGGTACTGATAATTCTACTATTTGTTTCAGCTTTAGTTTCTCTTTTGTGTGTAAACAGGAGATCCTGTCTAGAAGTATTAGTTACCATCTTATATGCCCTTTTTAAACATTTTTGACTGTAGCCCCTCTCTAGCAATCTGTTTGCACATAAAAGAGAGAACACATGGCCCATATGCACTTGCCACGTTTCCCTTTAACTTTGAACAAAATAGTCTAAGAAAAAAGGAATATAAAAGTATGAGAAGAGAGAAAGAGGGGGGGGGGATGAAAGACTAGGGATAAAAAACCCAGAAGGGGAGAGTACAGAGGCAAAATCAGAATATGGGGGAAATAAAGAAATGGTGGGAGGGGAGGATAGAAGAATCAGGAAGGTGGGGAAGGAGTAAGGACAAGTTGGATCAGGACTGCTTAGATCTGGCCAACAGCGAGAGTCAAATGGCTCATTTTATTCCCAATAGGTTTTTCCGCTCCTCAGATAGAATTTATTGATTCCAGAGCCTCCATGTCTTGGAATGTTTGCCGTGAGTACCAGGTCCTCTAATGTATTAATGTCTTCAACTCTATGATACCATTCGGCTGGTGTCGGGGGTATTTGTGACTTCCAGCGAAGGGGGATGCATGATTTCGCCACATTCAAAAGGTGACAGACTATGGATTTTTGGTAAGTCTTAGCTGAAACTGTAACTGCGTGTAGGAGGAAGAAGGCCGGGTCATCAGGAACTTCATATTCAACTAACATTTGTGTGACTTTCCGGGCAGTAGCCCAAAATTGAGTAAGGTTTGGGCAAGCTTTGGTCAAGACCAAAAGATGTGTAGTAACGATCCCCTGTCTCCCAGGCACCGCCAGCAAAGGTCAGATGTGGTTGGGAAAATCTTTTTGAGTCGCTCAGGCGTGAGGTACCATCTCGTCAGTAATTTATATTTAGTCTCTTGAATCTTTGTACTGATGGATGAGAAAATGTGAGGATAAGTTGAGTTTGAGCGGGAGTAAAATGACAATTTAAGTCTGATTCACATTTTTGTAAAAACGGGAGTGACAGCTGTGTGGGTGGGTCGTTCAGAAGTCTATACATTTTAGATAGGGCTTGTGTGAGATCTCCGTCATCCGAGCAATATTCGAATGTAGTGTGTGGTCGGTTAAAACGTTGTGAGGTGGGTAGAGAGTTAAGGAAGTGTCGCAGTTGGAGAGCTGACCAAAACAGGAGTCGGAAGAGACCCTCTCCGTTGCTCAAGGCCTCCATGGAAGGCCATGTCCCTATTCCCAAAAATTGAATTGCAGTGACTCTACTGCATTGGGTCAACTGTTTCACGATCTGGGTATGTAGCCCCGGGGGGAGCTGTGGGTTGCCTATGGTAGGGAAGAGAGGGGAGTCCAGTGGGGAGAGGGTGCTCTTTGTGCATCTCTGCAAACAGATGTGACGTGTCGTTCCCAAAAGTGGGTGATTCTTCATTTTGAATGGAAGGCGTGCGTAACACCATAAGGCTCCCTCCAATGGGATCGGCGCTTGTGCCTTCTCAAAGGTGAGTGGCCGCGCCAGTCTACCAATTGGCCTAGATGAGTGGCGTGGTAGTAATTCTCGATGTCAGGCATTGCTAGGCCGCCATGCATTTTGGAGAGGGATAGGAGGTGTCTGGGGAGGCGTGTAATAAAAAGAGCATGAACTTGCTTGAAATAGGAGGCTGGAATTTTAATCAGGAGGGCCTGAAGTAAATAGAGAAGATTAGGTAGAATGCACATTATGATGAGATTACACCAACCGAACCGCGAGTGCAGTCCCTTGTGCCAAGAATCTAGTAGGAGGCGAATTTTGGTCAGCATGGCCGGGAAATTAAGGGCAAAGGTTTGGTTTCAATTTTGCTGGGATGATAGTGCCTAAGTATTTCAGTGTCGATATTGTCCATTTGAAGTGAAAGATTGACTGTAGAGAGGATTGAAGGTTGGGCGATAGTTCAACTCCCATTGCTTCCGATTTGCCAAAGTTAATCTTTAGGTTCCAGAGTGCTCTGTAGTGTGTAAATTCCCTCATCAAATTCGGAAGTGACACAATTGGGTTTGTTAGGGAGAAGAATAAATCATCAGCGTAGGCCGAAATCTTACACTGGGTGTTGCCAATTGGGAGGCCTGAGATATCATGGTTACGCCATATGGTACAGAGGAAGGGTTCCAGCTTGAGAGCGAAGAGCAGTGGGGATAGTAGGCATCCCTGTCTTGTCCCATTCATAATCTGGAATGTTTCTGACAACAGGCCATTGGCCTTGACCTGGGCAATCTCTGTTTTAGGAGACCAGCCTCATACTTGTAGGTAGCCTTATCTGAACAATTTCTTTTGACCCTCAAATACTGGCTGTAGGGGATTGAGTTAACTAAAGGCCGCAGATGGAAATTGGAGGAGTGAAGGATGGTGTTCGCTGCTGTGGGTTTTCTGAAAAGCTTGCAAGAAAGTATGTTATTCTCATTTTTATAGATATCCACATCTAAAAACGTGACATGGATTTTGTCGTATACCATAGTGAATTTGAGATTGAACGCATTTATGTAAAGGGCCACCAGACACTCTTCCAGTAATTCCTCCGACACATCCCACAGTACAAAACAATTGTCTGTGTAGCAGAACCACATAACAATGTGGGCCGCATGCATAGAAAAATCCTCATCCAGAAATATTGACTGTTCCCACTCCCTCAGGTACAGGTTGGCATACGATGGGGCGCAATATGTCCCCATTGCCACCCCCTACACCTCGAGGAAGTGGGAGCCACCGAAAGTGAAAATGTTGTGTTGTAAAATATGTTCAAGGGAGTCAAATATGAAATCATTGAAAGATTGCTCATGATGGCTGGTTTGTGCCAAAACTCTATGGCTGCAAACCACTCCTTTTTCATGGGGTATAGAGCTGAAGAGGGCCCCCACGTCGATGGTAGCCAAAACAGAGCCACCAGAGACATGGGTGCCCTCCGGCAGCTGTAACAAATGTATCGTGTCGCGAATGTATAACGGTAATCCTAAAACAAAGGGTCTTAGATGTTCATCTACTAGTCTAGATACGTTTTTGGTTATACCTTCATTTCTGGAGACAATGGGTTATCCAGGAGGATTAGTTGTATGTTTATGAATTTTTGGTAGAGAATAGAATGTGGGCACTCTGGGAAAAGTCGTCCTTACGAAATCACAGGTCTGTTTTGAGATGACATTGTTATAGTATGCACTATCTACTAAAAGGTAGAAATCTTTATAGAATGTGTCAATTAACGATTTGTTCATGGGTCTGTACCATTCAGTGTTGTTTAATATTTTGATGCACATTTTTGCATGGTCATCATTGTCCATTAGGACAATATTGCACCCCTTGTCTGAAGATTTCATTGTGAGTCATTGCTAGATAGGGATTGGAGTGCCTTCTTTTCTTGTAATGTTAAATTGCTAGTGGCATTGGTAGTAGGCTACAATGTTTTTATTTTGTTGCTAACAAGTTTTAGAAATAGGGATATGCCGTGGTTGAAAGTAGGAGCAGGATACATATCAGATTTTTTCTTAAGCTGAGATTTTTTGGGCTTTGTTTGTGTCTCTGTGCTGGAATCTGCTGTTTGTTGTAACATTGATTCAATATCGATATCGATAAGGTCCCTTGGTTTGCTTTCTTCTAATAGATCAACTAGGTTGGCAAGAGCCGCTATAAGTGTGCAGTTCTTCTGAGTTGGGAATACTTTTATCGAACATTCCCCTGAGTAGGAGTTTATGAGTGCAAAGGTGAATGCCTTTGATAATTTCAAATTTGTCCAGTCTGTGATCCGGACAAAATGTTAGCCCTTTAGACACAACATTAATCTCGTCCAGGGTAAGTGTGTGTGATGATAAATTAATAACATTGAAATGTGGAGTGACAGTGTTATGTGTAGAGGACTCTAACCCTAGGTCGGAGGATGGGAAGGGCTGTGGCTTCCTTGGTTTTTTCGAAAAAAGATAGTGGGAATTTTGTGTGTGGTAGAGGTAGTAGAAGTATTAATGCCACCACCATTAGAAGTACCAGGATTAAATACATCACCTCGTGTTGGGGACGGAGCCCCTCCCATATTACCCATAGAAGAAAGAGATGAGTGCTCAGAAGGACGTTTATGAGGTGCTTGTACTGAAGGGTTGTCACCCTGCCAACATGGTTTCGGACGTCGAGTGCATCTTGACTGTTTGGAGGAAAAGTGAGAAACGTTAGCTGAGACAGAAGAAGCATCAGATAAGTCAGATTATGCTTGGGATGGTCTATGGTCCCCTGAGTAACCTCTGGGATTAGATTTCTGATGCCACTTGTAGGCTTTACCTTCCTGGAAGGCTTGTTTATCTCTCAGAAATTTATTTTCCTTTTTGGAAAGTATATCTCTATTGAAGGATTCAAGGTGTTCCTTTAGTTTGTTGTTTATTTCTGTATAGATAGTTTGATTCTGTAAAGGTGTGATTTGCGCATAAATCTGGTCAATGTTTTGGTTAACATCGATCAGATTTTGGCACTCCTGCGTTACGAGGTCCATCATTTTTTTGGAACACTGTTTGAGATTATCTTCCCAGGACTGTTTAAAAGTAGGCTCAATATCCTCAAAAGAAGGGAACATATGTACTCCCAAGGGGTTAATATTCTCCTTGTTATATTCCTCAAAAGTTTTTATATGTTAGGTTGAAAAATAAAAAAGATAATTCAGACTCCCAGGATTCCTTCTTGCCATACTCCTTTTGGAGATTGGCAACAAAGTCACCCCAGGCTTGTCCTTGGTAGGATGCCATCACAATATGTGCATCTAATAAATGCACCACGAACAATACAACAGGGGGTAAATAGGGTGGTATATGCTGCCCAATGAATGACTTAACAAAAGAAGGGTGATTGATTGGGTGTGCTATCCCAAATAAGGTATATTAGGAAAAGAAAAAGGGGACCACCTAATGCCACATCCCAACAAGAAATTTGAACCACAAATACATTAACCCTAGGACTTTTTAGGCTCTTTCCATAACTTCAAAGGGACCTTGCCACTTTGCTAGGAATTTACTCTCAACTGTGGGGACTAATGCATGCTCTCAATCACCAGGGCTGAAGACCTGGGTCTTGGCATCCTGATTATAAACCCTTCTCTTGGCCTCCTGGGCTTACTCCATATGTTCCCGTACAAGCGACATGACAGCAGTGATTCTATCTTGCATCAGTGAGATATGCTCAATGATGCTTCTATAAGGTGTGGCTTTTGCAACATCTAGCAATCCCCTGGGATGTCATCCATACAGTAGTTCAAAAGGGGAGTAACCTGTAGATGCCTGAGGTACTCTTCATATGGCAAACATGAGGTATGGCAGCAAGAAATCCCAATCTCTCCCATCTTTGTCTACCACCTTTTTAATCTGCTTTTGAGCGTTTTGTTAAATTTCTCCACAAGACCATCAGTTTACGGGTGGTAGACAGAAGTATGGAGATGGGAGATTTTGAACAACTTACACAATTCTTTAGTGACTCTGGACATAAATGGGGTGCCTTGATCCGTTAAAACCTCTTTTGGAATACCCACACGATTAAATACATGGATAAGCTCTTTGACAATAGTTTGAGGTATTACGCAAGGGAATGGCTTCAGGATATCGCGTGGCATAGTCCAGTATTACCAGTATGTGCTGATGGCCCCGGGCAGACTTTACTACTGGTCCCACCAGATCCATGCCAATTCTTTCAAAAGGCACTTCAATGATTGGTAATGGTACCAGTGGACTGTGAAAATGAGGCAACGGCACAGAATACTGACACTCTGGGCATGACTCACAATATTCTTTGATATCTGCATATAACCCGGGCCAAAAGAATCTCTGGGTTATTCTCTCCTTGGTCTTCTCTATACCCAGATGTCCACCCATCATATGACTATGCGCTAAATCTAATACCATCCGGTAGGGTTAGGGAATCAGTAGATGCTCTACCTCCTCCTCCCCTTGCTTTCCTACCTGATACAGCAAGTTATTTTTAAGAGCCATGTAGGTAAAAGACACCCTTTATAGTTCAACAGGTTCCCCATCTATCATTTTAATGCTTTCTCTGGCTCTATTGAGCGTGGCGTCTTTTAGTTGTTCCATACAAAAATCATCTTTCCTGGCAGTAAGGCACCACATTCTGTCCACTCACACTATTAGAGTCAGAGATGATTTCTTGTTCATTACCCTCCAGCTGGGGGCTGGATTCCAGCTCCTCCTGCTCCCCAGCCAGTACAGAAAAAGGAAAAGTATCTTCTCCTTCCTCAGACCAGCCAACAGTTTCCCATTCAATGTTGTAATCAAAAGGGTCCGGTGTGAGTTCCAGTGTTTCCTCAGCAGGGGGAGCTCCTGTCCTCCCAAAACTCCTTCTGTTTTCCCATAAACTCCAAAAGTGGGGAAAATCTATCCCCACTAGGGCCTCATGAAGCAGTGAGGGTGCCACCCCCACTGAATGTGTCACCATGCCCCAAACGGTATCAATCTCAACCACCGCAGTCTGGTAGTCACGTTTGTCACCATGTATGCCAATAACCCCAATAGTGCTAGGGTGTAACTTTGCAGGATTTACACAATCACCTTTGACTAATGTCACCACAGTACTAGAATCTAGTAGAGCCGTGATGGGCTTTCCATCAACTGAAATGACACATTTGTTTTTCCATGCGTTCCTGAAATGTTGCAGTACATGTCACCTGTGCAAAAAGATACATGTGTTTTTTCAAGTAAGCATTATCACAATGCATTGGTTCATCATTTAGGGAACAGTTAGCAGCAATATGACTAAATGCATGGCAGCGATAACATTTATTGTGTTCTGTACTCAGTCCTCTAAATGGCCTCATAGACCTTCCTGACCTTTTTGCCAGTCTCTAGGTCCTGAGCCCATAGTCTCATTATCTGTGGCAATAGTCTTGTAATTTTTCCCCAAGCACTTGAACCCTGGAACCCCCAGATCCTCCGGGCAATTTTTTACCCCTAGAGACATTCCAGTGGGGCACGGATGGGTTCAACAAGTCCCCAGCAGCAGTATATCTCTCCACCAGGTCCACCAGCTGGTTTGCAGTCTTAGGGTCCTCATGGCTGACCCACTTCCTCAAAGTGGCAGGGAGCACCCATAAATAATGGTCAATGACCACACACTCCACTATAGTTGCTGCTATTTCTTAGTGAGGTGTATCAGTTCAAACATTTGGGAGCGGGGTGGCTTGTCAGTACTGTATGACCACCGATGCGCCCATTGAGCCCGGACTGCAATGGTGGCGCCCATGCGTGCCAGCATCTCGGCTTTCAGTGTCTCATAATCCTGGGCGGCATCTGGTTCCAGGTCATAAAATGTCTTTTGGGGTTCTCCTGTCAGAAAGGGTGCTAGCAATCCTGCCCATTACTCTTTTTGCCATCCGTCTCGAACAGCTACTCTTTCAAATGTTGCTAGGTACACTTCTACATCATCTGCAGGTGTCATCTTCTGCAGGAAATAGCTGGCACACAGCTGGCACACTTGTGTCCACTGTTGGTGGACACAAGTGGACCTCAAAATCTGGTTTCGGAACCAACCCTGCCAAGGTGGCTGGTAAAACCTGGACCGGATTCCAACTTAGTTTCTTGCAAATGAACGCATGCGACGTTAAAACATAACGTCCATTGATCACTTCGCCTTTCATAATGTCACAGTATATTAATGCTTTGGAGAGAGATTACAACTTTATTTGTTAATGTATGAGTGTCACATATTTTACCATGGGAGAGATAAGTAATAGGTACTGCACTGTTTTTTTTAGATCTAGTAGTCATTGTTTTATGTGTTGACATATTAAGTGTCAGCAACGGTATAAAAAGTGCACATGTCAACACAGGCAGTGAATAAAATTGCGCTGGAGTTTTTCTGATTATTTTCAATAAACAAATAACTGTAGCACTACCCCCGAAGGAGCCGCTTAGTATGTTCAGTATGCTACTCTGCCTCTCAACCCCAATAACAGCCTCAGTCTCCTCTGGCACACCTGGGATCATTATTTGGGTTAATTCCCCCTGTTCAATAAGAAATACACCAGGGTAAGTAACTTAATTATATATTTTACTCGAATAAAGCGAATGAATAAAGTGAAAGAGCTGATCTTTAACCGTACAGATATACAGGATTTAGTTTACAAAGAGGTACAATTTCTCAACCAGCAATCTGTCATTATAAATTACAAGTGTATAAGTGATATTGCACTAAGGCACAAAGGTAAAGGTGGTAAAAACAGTGAGAACAAAGGCAAGCAGCTATACCTCAATCAAACTCATTGATAATCAGGTAATATACAAAAATAATAATAAACAGGAATGGATAAATAAATATATTGATAAAATAAGTTCGTGACAGTCAATTTTTAGTGAAACATAAGGTGTACAAATTCTTCAGTGGAGGTGATGTGACAACATCGCTTAAGGACGCAGGTGAGATCCTCAAATAAAGGTAAATTGGAGGCTTACCAGACACCTGATAGGTAAAGGCATAGAACCATCTCAAGGGGATCCAGGCAGTGGAAATCACGTCACACTCCTCAGGATGTTCCCAGGTCGGGAGGGACGTCTTCACATCGGTTCCGGATCTTTGCAGGATCCTCAGTCCACTGGGATGGAGCCTTCTTTCCAATGGGCGGTGCGTCACACAATCCTTGGCGATGAGGTAGGTCTTACTTGTAAGACAGAGATAACGCGGAGACACCACTCTGTGGTGTGAGCAGGTGGAGGATAAAGTTGACCAATGGTCCAAAAATGGGTGAACAACCGAGGGGGACGAGAGAAGACTCGGAATAGTGTAAAACCCCAAGCGATGAGGTATATTTATTAAATAACGATAAAATTCCTTCAGGTTCAAAAATCAGACAAGGTAATATTGGTATGTAACTTGTATGCAGCACTTCAAAGTATCAGGCTTTCCAATGCGTTTTGTATAAGAATACATCTTCTGGGGTTGGGATTCTTATACGAAACGCGTCGGAAAGGCTGATACTTTGAAGTGCTGCATACAAGTTACATACCAATATTACCTTGTCTGATTTTTGAACCTGAAGGAATTTTATCATTATTTAATAAATATACCTCATCGCTTGGGGTTTTACACTATTCCGAGTCTTCTCTCGTCCCCCTCGGTTGTTCAACCATTTTTGGACCATTGGTCAACGTTATTCTCCACCTGCTCACACCACAGAGTGGTGTCTCCGCGTTATCTCTGTCTTACAAGTAAGACCTACCCCATCGCCAAGGATTGTGTGACGCACCGCCCATTGGAAAGAAGGCTCCATCCCAGTGGACTGAGGACCCTGCAAAGATCCGGAACCAATGTGAAGACGTCCCTCCCAACCTGGGAACATCCTGAGGAGTGTGACGTGATTTCCACTGCCTGGATCCCCTTGAGATGGTTCTATGCCTTTACCTATCAGGTGTCTGGTAAGCCTCCGATTTACCTTTATTTGAGGATCTCACCTGCGTCCTTAAGCGATGTTGTCACATCACCTCCACTGAAGAATTTGTACACCTTATGTTTCACTAAAAATTGACTGTCACAAACTTATTTTATCAATATATTTATTTATCCATTCCTGTTTATTATTATTCACGGGACTGTCCATTATCTTTTAAATAGGGTTTGAGGGCTATATCATTTTTTGTATATTATAAATTACAAGTCAAAGATTCAATATATATATTTATTCTTATCACCTTACACACTGCTCATGGGAGCAGGCACAGAAGAGCAGTGGACCGAATATTTTATATCAAGCCACTCTCTCCTAATCGCTACCCTGACAGTGCAGCATAGATTCAAACAATGACATCCATAATGAACAACATCAAATAAAGAATTGCAGATAAACCAGTATAATATACTCCTATACATGATGAGACATTTGTTCTTATACTGAGAGTACTTAAGCACCCTTGTGATTTATTTATACATGAGGAAATAAGTATCAGTTCCTTTTAAATGGGAAGAGAGAACTACTGAGATGCTGCAGTAGAACAAAGTTATTGAGAAAGAATCCAGGAGATCTTCAATCGGTCATATGAAACAATAGTGTATACCAATAAACTGTAGTTGCAACAAGTAAATCTCCAGAAAGTGCACTGCAGAGAACTTAACTTATTAATCTTCACAGTAATCACTGCCTATTGAATAAATCGCAGGTACTATAAGTCACAGCAGTCCAGTTGTACAGTTGAACAATAAGGAGATTTGTAATCCAACTTAGTATGTCTATTTCAAAAGGTTAAGGCCCTGCACTCTGTGCCTATACTGTGTTGTAGCACAAACACTCGTTCTTTGCTCCTGGGAAATGGCCTCCACTGCACTGCTTGCAGGCTCTCTCTCTCTCTGTTCGATTGATTTGGCAATTGCTGTGTCTGCTGCTGCTCTGGAACGGACTCAGATGTCTGTAAGCTGGCTCTGCAGATCACCCACCAGAACACTGTAGCACTGCAGCTGGCTGGGACACTGTAGATATTCAGCTGGCTGGATCACTGGAAGTAGGCCCCAGGCCTCAGTTCTGCTGTGAAAGACACACAGGGTCCTTTCTGATTGATCACGCTGTCCCAAGAGATTGGAGCTGACCTCAGCCTCTGCTTAAATAGTATATCTCACCAGGCCCTGCTGCTCACAGAAATCCTTCTGTTGCTGCTGTATAGGACTCCCCCATTGGCTGTGGTTACTGTTCCTCCTATTTGCTCTGTTTATTATGCTTAAGAAAACACAGGAGACTAGCAGTGTGTAACCTGATACCTATGTGTCTTCTGCTCTGCACTTAAAAACACAGAGGGGGGCGTGGCCTGACGCGGCATGTGAAAGGAAGCAGTTCACAGAGCTCCCGCTGGCGATCCTGGCTTTGATCCTTTCCCTCGGCACCAGAACCATCCGAACTGGCATCCACCACTCGCCTGAGACTCCTGGCACTTCGTGGACCCTTCCCAGCCCTGCTCCACCCGAGAGATGTCCCGCAAAGGTGACAAGGATGCTGCGATCGCGGCCGCGATGGAGGACCAAGATGGCGCCGGCGGCCCTCAGCCACAGTGTGCTCGGCGAACGGCAGACAGACCGCAGCAGGCAGGGGGTAAGTCATCCAAAACCCACAAATCGCACACTAAAGACCCCCCAAGAACATGATGTGTTACACGCAAAAACTTTCTGCTCACAACGACACTCTCTCCCATACTTCGCCACACTCCTGCAGTGACCCAGAGCCAGGGGACCAGGACGGCATGGGGGCCTGGATGATACTGTCCCTCTGGAAGCCCCTGACCCCACTCCAGACCTTTTCTCTCTACCCATGGAGGATCAGGAGCAACTCACTCTGAGTGACATATTGCATGCTGTGCACAAGTGTACGGCCAAAGTAGTGGATCTTAAGGATCAGTTTGGGGGCCTTAAAGAGACAGTGTCCCTTTTACGCCAGGATCTCCAGAAGATCTGTGAGCGGACCACAGCTGCGGAGTCCCAAATCAGCGACTTGGAGGATCAGCTCCCTTCATTAATCAGGGACTCTATGCACAATATACAACAAATCGCACTGGCCAATAACAAGACAGACAATCTCGAAAATCGCCTCCAAAGGAACAATGTCCGGATTATAGGTCTCCCAGAAAAGGCTGAGTTTATTGAATGCTGGCTACAAGACACCTTTGGTAAGGACTCTTTCACTCCACTCTTTGCTGTGGAGAGGGCCCATCGTACGCCACCACAACCCCTCCCCCCTGGCCACCCCCCTCGCTCCATCCTGGCTCGTCTTTCACTACAGGGACCGGGAGATTATCCTTCGGCTTGCCAGGGAGTGGGACCCGATTCAATTTAATGGGGCCAAAATATCCTTCTTCCCCGACTTCTCAGCCGAAATTCAGAAGAGACACTCCAAGTTCTTTGATGTTAAAAAGAGATTACAACATCTCCAATTGAAATACGCCATGCTGTACCCTGCCAGATTGAGGGTTATAGCAGAGGGCCAGACACACTTCTTTGAAACTGCCCCCGATGCGGCTGCATGACTCGACCGTCATGAGCAGGATTTCCGCCACAGACGACCCAACCAAGAGGATTGAGGGCCACCATGGACTGATCACGCCTTGTATCATTACTCTGCAAGTATTACACCTTACTAGTTTACTCCCTGCCGAGGGACACGTCTTCTATTATGTCTGCAGCGAAGAAAGCACTACAATATAGCACTCAACCTTAGCTACTCCATGTCGTGGAACTGTGAGTATGCACACCAAAAGTTCACTCTGTTCTATTTATGTGGCCCACAGGCCCACTGTTTACTTGTTACACGCCCTGTTGGCAGTTTACCCCCACCGCAGTTGGAGGGGGAACAGTTGGGGAGACCACCTCACAACTTTGCCATCTTTGGGTCCCACGGGTCCCTACACCGACCTACTTGCTTACCAACCACATCTGACAACCACCGTCACCAGAACTCATCGCTTTGTTTCCTCCTCCCTCTCTCCTGTGGAGGAGACCTGACGTCCCGGAGTTCCAACTTTTCTACATATCTGTTACTGTCAGTTTTGCCTTTACTCTGTACATTACTTTGCCCCTCGCATTCTGCCGGGGCGGCCATGACCAACTCATTTAACCATGGGTGATATGTCCTACACTCCCCTGATATCCTGGAATGTGCGTGGAGTGAAAGACCCTCTGAAACGTTCAATGATTACCGCATGTACCCGCAAATACAACCAGCTATTATAGGACTACAGGAAACCCACCTCACAAAAGATACAGTTGATTTTCTGAATTATGCATGGGTGGGCGGAGCCTACCACTTGGTTTATACTGCCTACTCAAGAGGTGTGAGTGTACTTATACACAGAGCGGTGAAATTCCAGGAACTAGATTGCTTAGTGTGGATCCTCAGGGCCGCTTTGTGTTTTTGCACTGTACTTTATATACCATGACTTTGTTACTGGCATTTATATATGTACCTCCACCTTTTTCTAGAGATGTGTTGCAACTGTTGTTCTCTTTCCTGGCGAACAAGCCAGACATCCCACTCATTGTCATGGGAGACTTTAATTGTTGCCCGGACCTCCGGCTGGACAGGCATCCCCCTGTACTGACTGGATGCCAGGGCAGGGGTACTGTTCTGAGTCACCTGATGGTAGAGGTGGGATGGATTGACCTGTGGTGGTTTCGCAACCCGGGGGAGCGTCAGTTCTCCTGCTTTTCGAAATCGCATAGCTCACTCTCTCATATTAATCTGCGTCTGTGTTCCACGCATGTTCCTCACTGCACCTCTGGTATAGAATACTTCCCTCGAGGGGTATCGG
Organism: Glandirana rugosa; assembly: GCA_018402905.1. NCBI lineage: Eukaryota > Metazoa > Chordata > Amphibia > Anura > Ranidae > Glandirana > Glandirana rugosa. The sequence goes on along the minus strand of BLSH010468168.1, from coordinate 501,836 downwards.
ATCACTCCCCCCTGATGATGGTAG